>OY740797.1:18696893-19201893 GCA_963514005.1 Raja brachyura
AGAGGGGGGAGAAGGGGGGGGAAGAGGGGGGGAAGGGGGGAGGAGGGGGGAGAGGAGAGGGGGGGAGGAGAGGGGGGGAGAGGGGGGGAGGAGAGGGGGGGAGGAGAGGGGGGAGAGGGGGGGGGTAGGAGAGGGGGGGAGGAGAGGGGGGGAGGGGAGGAGAGGGGGGGAGGGGAGGAGAGGGGGGGAGAGGAGGGGGGGAGGAGAGGAGGGGGGGAGGAGAGGAGGGGGGAGGAGAGGAGGGGGGGAGGAGAGGAGAGGGGGGAGGAGAGGAGAGGGGGAGGAGAGGAGAGGGGGAGGAGAAGAGGGGGGGAGGAGAAGAGGGGGGGGAGGAGAAGAGGGGGGGAGGAGAAGAGGGGGGGGAGGAGAAGGGGGGAGGAGAAGAGGGGGGGGAGAGAAGAGGGGGAGAGAGAAGAGGGGGGAGATGGGGGGGGGAGAGGGGGGGAGGGGGGGTGGTTGTTACTGAACTGAACTCACTGTGGAATGAATCCATTAACGGAGACACTGCTGCTGGATTGTAAGTTGTCCCTGCCTTCCCTCTGGAAGCCTCCTCGTCCCCATCAGATGCCGAGTTGTCAGAGCCCTGGTTAAACGCGGGGGCCACTCACGGTTAAGTCTGTGAAAGCGGCCCCATCAAAGACTGAGAGGCCCCATCAAAGACTGAGAAGTGGAAGAGTGGGGAGGGAGGGGGAGATGGGTAGGTGGAGTGGTGGAAGAGGGACAGAGGGGTAGGGGTGGGGGGGAGAGGGAAGGGGGTGGGGGAGAGAGAGAAGGGGGGTGGGGGAGAGAGAGAAGGGGGGTGGGGGGAGAGAGGGATGGGGGTGGGGAGAGGGAGATGGAGAGTGGGGAGGAGAGAGGGGTGGGGAAGGGGAGGAGGAAAAGGGGAGATAGGTGGGGAAGGGGGAGGGAGGGGAGGAGGGAGATGGGGTAGGGGAGAGAGGGGAAGAGTGCGGAGGGAGGGGGAAGGGTGTGTGGGGGAGAGAGGGAAGGGGGTGGGGGAGAGGGAAGGGGTTGGGGGAGAGGGAAGGGGGTGGGGGACAGAGGGATGGAGGTGGGAGGAGGAGGGGAGGAGAGGGAGAGGGGTGAGGAGAGGGTAATGGAGAGGGGGAGGAGAGAGGGGGTGGGGGATGAGAGAGGGATGGTGAAGGGGAGAGAGGTGTGGGGGAGGGGGGAGGGGAGGAGGGAGATGGGGTAGGGGAAGGAGGGGGGTGTGGAGGGAGGAGGAGAGGGGTGGGGGAGAGAGGGGGAAAGAGTGGGGAGGTAGATTGGAGGGGTAGGGGCAGTCCATCTATTCCCCATTCCCTATCACCCACAATCCTCTTTCTCTATTCCCACACTCTTGATCACACGCTTCGACACAGGCTGTGGGGGGCGGGGCTGGGGCAAAGGCATATGTAAATGAGATTCATTCCGATTGGCCATCTGTGAAGGATGGCATTGTGACATCACGCAATGGAACGCGCTGCAACATCATGTGGGGGAGGGGTGGCTGGGGATGGAGCAAAGGCATATGTTAAATGAGATCCATTCCGATTGGACATCTGTGAGCATTGGGCATTGTGGCATCACACAATGGAACGTTCACCAACATTCTATGGGTGAGAGCAGTTTAATTTTTTTTAACATTTTGAAATATTGGTTGGTGGGGGGATGATTTTATTTTAAAAGGGTAATGTCTAGCAAAATGGAAAAAATCGCAGCGTTTGAGCTTCTGGTTTTGGCAGACCACGGAATCAAAGGGCAAAAATGTTATCTAAAAAAAAAATGGAATGTGACACCCACAATGCCGGCACACACACATACACAGAGTTTTAATATATAGATATATAGATACTATACCAAATGGGACCCGTTGGGTCCCTGTCACACAAGAGGCCTGGTCCCCCAACGCAATATTGCACTACTGACCCATAGCCCCCAGCTGGCGTGGCTGACGGGTTCCCATTGAACGCCAGAGATCCCCGTTTGTGACGCGAGTCATGGCAACCCTCCCCAACTGCGCCTCACCATCCCTCTTCCTACCCCTATCCTCCTCCATTCCCCCTCATCCCCAGCACACCCTCCCCCTCCTCTTTACCCTCCCTCTTCTTTCCCATTTCCTCCTCATTCTCCCCTCCCCCACCACTCCATACCTCTCCTTTCCCCTACCCTCAGTCACTCCCTCCCTCCCATAACCCCTCTTGATGTTATTGTGAGGAGGAACACTGCTGTGTTTTTTAAAACAGAGTTTTTAGATCCCATTGTGATGTAATTGTGTGTCGTGGGGTGGAACACTGCTGAGGGGCAGACAATATGTAAATGTGATCCCATTGTGATGTCATTGTGGGATGGAACACTGCTGAGGGGCAGACATGTTTTTTTAAGTGTTGTTTTAAAGTTATAAAGTGAATAACTTGTAAAGTATGGCATCATACTTAACCTATTTTTGGCACATCACAGGACAATGGTGAGTAAGGTGGTGAAAATATTGTAGCGCTATCGTGTTGCGCAAATATACGTATGTACAAACTGGCAAACAAACAAACATGATGAGTTTTTTATAATATGTACTAAACCAACTGGGACCCTGGGTCCCTGTCAAATGGGAGGCCTGGTCCCCCAACGCAATATTCCACCACTCACCCATAGTGTCCATGGGAGGCCTGGTCCCCCAACACAACCCGTTCCCCAAAGCAATATTGCACCACTCACCCGTTCCCCAATGCAATATTGCACCACTTACCCGTTCCCCCAATGCAAGCTGTTCCCCCAACCCAGCGCAATATTCCACCATTCACCCATTCCCCCAACACAACCCGTTCCCGCAGAGCAATATTCCACCACTCACCCATAGCCCCCAATTGCGCAGAGGCAGAAGCTGCAGCCTACTTTGCCCTGAGTGCCACTCCTCTTCCTCCCCACGCTCTTCCTCCTCGCGGGCCCGGTGCCGCTCCTTGGGGCGGGGGCTCTCGAGGGGAACAGGCCGAGCAGCGCGGAACCGGAGGAGAGGGAGGGAGAGGGCCGCAAGCCCGGAGCAGCAGTGACAATTGAAGGGAACGTACCTGTGGAGGCGTTTGAGGTACGGAACAAAAGATGGGGTTCCATGGGGTGTCCTTTTGACGTCAGTCATGTAAAGATGGGAGGGGCAGGGCAAGTGGGGGCGGTTATATTTTTTTGTTAAAAATGTCAATAACTTGTAAAATATAACATCAATCTGAACGAAACGATACACCACACCACTGGACAATTGTGAGTAAGGTGGTGCAAAAATTGTAGTGCATTCGTGCACCGTTTTGATGTTGTTCCGGGATCACATGGGCACGCAGCCAGACACACACACACGCGCATAGAAACAAACAAGATGAGAGTTTTAGTAATATATAGATAATTTCACGGGTAAATGCATTTGAATGAAAATTGAATTTTTTTTCTCTGCGGTTGGGTGAATAAGTAAATGTGTCATATTCTATGGCTTGATTCTTAGTAAATTATTGGCCTAAATTAGCCAATCTCATGCATTGCATAGATCAACTCTGTAGTTTGATATTTGTTTCATACTTGATGCAATTCAACATTATTCCCTCCAGAGCCACCTGATGTTCCAATAAATATTGTATATTGGAAAAATGATAATTCACCAACCATGATGGAAGCTACTGCTTACATCACATGGCTCTTGGGATCTATGAATTCAGGAATCGATAAAGTTATTTCATTGATTCGTGACATTGAATAGGAAGAAATCTTAATGCAATCATTGGAATTGATAATGCTGTACCTGTTAACCTCAATATGATGAGATAACTGTCTTAAATTTGTTATAATGCCTGACATTTTATGTCATTTGAAAGGTGCATAGATGGAGATGGTTGTACAGTCCTGGTGAGTGCATTTAAGAGCAGAGAAAGTTTATTGTTAATGTTCTTATAATACGATGGATAAGCAAACACTTACACTTTGCTTTTTATCTTGGAGACAATTTTAAATATGCATTTTGACTTGAGGATGAAGTGGTTGTCACACATTCGAGAAAATATATCCATCAGATTTTTAAGCTTATCTATTTGTTTTCATTTACAGGATTTCAATGTCACAAAGATGAACCCAAGTGTTCCTTATTGTAACAGTTCTTTGTGGTGTTGGGTTAATTAGGACCGGAAACACTCATGACAGTAATAAAAAGTAATGGGCAGGAACCAAGTAAGGATGTCAAACAGTAAAATAAAGGAAATTAATGGGAAAATAAATGGACAAACAGATGATAATTCAATTGGCAGAAGTGATATTTAAATCTGCAAAAAAACATTGTAGAGTAGTTGTCTATCAGGTGGAAATTAAACCCAGGGGCAACAGTCTATCAGCTTTGTTTTTCAGGTGAAAGAACAGTAAAGCTTTTGGCACAAACTTATTTTGTAGTTTCAAATAAAAAAAATCTTTTGCTTTCCCAAATGTCAGTGAAAATGCAGCGGTGTTTTCCCACAATAAATCCTCAAAATGCTTTGAACAATTTAAGAGATAAAATTACACATGCACTGGTACGAAACCAACATTTTCCTTATCTGGGAGACCGCAGAATATAACTTATCCCATTTCTTGTACTAAACCATAGGGTTTATTTAAGCCTTCATCTATTAACTAATAATGTTGCTGTGGCAACAATAAACCACACAGTACATAACAGTGGGAGAGGCTGCCATGGTAAGGGTAGAAAATCAATCTATTCACGGCTGATGCAGATGAACACTACAAAGGCCAAGACATAAAGGCAGCCAATTTGTACTTGATTGTTGTCTAGGTATCACTACTTTTACTGAGGACATGTGAATGAAAATTTACAACAGCAAACATCCCAATCAATGGCAAGACCCTTAACAGAATTCGTGCACAGTGGGACCTTGAGGTCCTAGTTCATAACTTCCTGAAAGTGACAGTACAAGTGGATAGAGTGGTAAGGAAGGCATATGCTTGCCTTCGCTGGTCAGGCCAATGAGTGTAAAAGTCAGGATGTCATGATGCTGCTTTATAGGACTTTGATTAGGCCGTATATGGGGTATTGTGTGCTGTTCTGGTCACCCCAATACAGGAAGGATGTGGAGGCGTTTGAAAGGGTGCAGAGGAGGTTTATCAGAATGAAGCCTGGATTAGGCGGTATTAGCTACAGGGAGAGGTTAGACAGACCTGGATTGTTTTCTCTAGAGTGCCAGAGGGGAGACCTGATAGAAGTATATAAAGTTATGAGAGGCACACTTCAGGTAGACAGATCAAACTGTTTTTTCCAGGATGGAAATATCAAATAGTAGAGGGCATAGCTTTAAGGTGCGAGGGGCAAGATTTAAAGGAGCTTTGCAGAACAGGTTTTTTACACATAGGGTGGTGAGTGCCTGGAACGCACTGCCAGGAGTAATGGCGGAGGCAGACTTTTGGATAGGCATAAGGATAAGGAGGGATATGGATTATGTTTAGGTAGATGAGTGTGGGTCTTGGCCTCATTGTGGACTTTGTGGACTGAAGGACCTGTTCCTGTACTGTAATGGAGTCATACAACATGTAAACAGGCCCTTTAGCCTAACATGCACATACCGACCAACATGTCCCATTTATATCAAAGATCCTATAGCGAGCAAGATAGTCCACTTGACGAAAAAGACGTGGTAGGGTCATGGGCAGAGTCGTGGGTAATCTTCGGCCCCATTTCAGTAACCGGCTTCCGTCTCCGCACCAAAGATCCCATAGCGGAGCAAAGATACTAGTGAGGAGACGGAAGCCGTTTACGGAAACATCCTTTTAAAAATCAAAGATCTTTGGTAAAAATCTTCTCCTCATTTTCTTTCTGCCTCTCTGCCTCACAATAAAAAGCAAAAAGATGCCCATGTTCCTTCCACAGCGTATGGGAAGTCTGGCCCAGATCAGCACAGCTGGGACACCAGGGTAAAGTTGCGGGGAGGTTTGCAATGTGTTTTTATGTAATATTGTCCCTTGTCTGGACCTTGTGTCCGAAATAAAGTTTATCATTATATATAAAAATCTGGAGAAATATATATATATGTGTGTTATATGATTATATACATCTATATCACATTCATATATGTGTGTGTATGTGTGTTCTTTCCTACACAGTCTAATCAGTTGTATGCTCGCTGAATAAATCCATCCTTGAGTTATACATCATTTTTTAATCTAGCTCAAAACAATTTTTATTTTGTTAAATACTTCATTTAGATAACTTCACCATTACAGACATATCTCATTCCACTCTCTGGCTATTTGGAGGACCAGACCCAATTTATTGTTGAAAAACAATTCCATAGACACAAAAAATCATTAAGGAACATTCCAAGAGTAGTACAACTGGAATCTTCATATTGCTATTATTTTTCCAAATGATGCAGTTGTGAATAGTGTGATTAGATGAATTACAGAGTGCAAGTGCAATACAAAAATCAACTCAAACACAGCACATGAGCCATTTAAAAATAAATGTTTTATAAAAAACATTAAAAAAAAAAGACAATTAACAGAATCATAATTTGTTAACATATTAATCTTCAACAAAATAGAATTATGAATTAACAGAATTATGAATCTAACCCTATATCACACACACAAACTGTTCCCCCGCAACGCTGATTACACTGCGAGAGGGATATACAAAGTCGGGTCGGGTTACTGAAATGGCTGAAGAAAAGGCCGACATTCCGCTCCGTTGGGTACTACACGTCAGCCCATTTGATTTAGCAGGAGTGGACTATCTTGCTTGCTTTAGGATCTTTGAGTTATACTAGTCCCACCTAACTGTGTTTGGCCCACATCCCTCTAAACCTGTCATATCCATGTTTAAATGTTTCTTAAATGTTGCGATAGAACCGGTCTCAACTACCTCCTCTGGCAGCTTGCTCCATACACCCACCACACTTTGTGTGAAAAAGTCACCCCTGAGGTTCCTATTAAATCTTTCCCCCCTCGCCTTAAACCTATGTCCTCGGTCCCCCTGCTCCGGGCAAGAGCCTCTGTGCGTCTACCCGATCAATTCCTCTTATGATTTTATACATGTTTATAAGATCACCCCTCATCCACCTGTGCTCCAAGGAATAGAGTCCTAGCCTGCTCAACCTCACCCTATAGCTCAGGCCCTCGTGTCCTGGCAGCATCCTCATAAATCTTCTCTGCACCCTTTCCAGCTTGCTCTATGTTCTATCCCAACCTCCTCTCAACGAAAGGTCACCAATGAGGCAACTGAAGATGTTTGGGCCTGGGACACTGCCCTGAGAATCGCCCGCAACAATGTCCTGGGGCTGGGTCGTATTGACCTCAGATAACTCTGGAATTTTGCTGCTAGAACATAAGGAGAGTGTAAACCAATTGGTGAAGCCATTGGTTTCTGTTGTAGTGTTCCCTTTTTGTTGCAAAAAAAGGGTTTTCAACAAATTAAACTGAAATCATGTTAATGTTCTTGCATGTGGTTAAGAACAAACTTATTTCCTTTGAAAGAAAAACACTTTCTGACCAGTTTAATTGCAACTTGTATCATGCCTTTGATAAAATGAAAAATGTCAAATCATAAATGTCAGCATAGCATCAAATGCTGTTGCAACATCCATTTTAATGGACTGGCAACACATTGCTAAGCATTAAAAAACTGGGCTCTCATTTAAATTTGGTCAATTAATTTGATATTTGGACACTGGAAGATAAACATGTGGAAAAGTTGTTATAAAATTTTATTAGTATTCTTGAGATATGTATATTTACTTTGCATTTAAAGGGGGCAATTAATCAGGCATATGGTTGGATTGCCAGGAACACACTTACTTTCATCGCAGTTAACTTGTATATTAAGATTTATACTGTAATGGGCTGAGATAAATTCTTTACAGATCCGCTGACCGAGCTTTTGGTCGTGCAATCCAGATGGTGCAAATTTGGGAATAGGACCATTGAAGCGGGTGCCTGACAGTAATGGCTGTTTTGTAAGAAGATTAATTCAAGACAGATAGTTTAGAGAGGTGTGAAGTATCAAGATAAAGTTGGGATATTACACATGTTCTGAATCTGGAATTTAAACATAGAAACATAGAAAATAGGTGCAGGAGTAGGCCATTCGGCCCTTCGAGCCTGCACCGCCATTCAATATGATCATGGCTGATCATCCAACTCGGTATCCTGTACCTGCCTTCTCTCTCCATACCCCCTGATCCCTTTAGCCACAAGTGCCACATCTAACTCCCTCTTAAACATAGCCAATGAACTGGCCTCAACTACCTTCTGTGGCAGAGAATTCCACACATTCACCACTCTCTGTGTGAAAAATGTTTTTCTCATCTCGGTCCTAAAAGACTTCCCCCTTATCCTTAAACTGTGACCCCGTTTTCTGGACTTCCCCGACATCGGGAACAATCTTCCTGCATCTAGCCTGTCCAACCCCTTAAGAATTTTGATACATTTTGAAATTAAGATCCTACTGAGCTTAGCAGAACGGAAAGTATTAGGGAGTTAACACTTCGAGTTTGCAGACAACAATACAATTGCCGGAGTTGTGAATAATTAGAAGGGCTGTCATTATACAAAAAATATATATATAGATGGTGAAAATGGTGAGGGTACTTGTTCTGCTTTTCAGTTACAGAAATTGACAGGCAAATGGCAGGTAGAATTTGATCTGAGATATGGAGGAGATCTTGGAGTCCATAATCCATAAAAGTGGCAACACAAGTATATAGTGGTAAAGAAGATGTATGGTATGCTTGCCTTCATTGGTCATCGCATTGCGGATAACAGACAAGAAGTCATGTGCAGATTTATAGAACTTTGGTTTGGCTGCATTTGGAATATTTTGTGCTGTTCTGGTCGCCCTATTACAGGAAGGTTGTAGAGATTTTAAAGGATTTGCAGTGGAGGTTTACCAAAATACTGCCTGGATTAGAGGGTATTAGCTGGAGGGAGAGGTTAGATACACTTGGATTGTTTTCTCTGAAGCATTGGGATTTGAGGGGAGACCTGATCTAATATAAAATTCTGAGAGACATTAGTTAGGTTGGGCAGTCAGAACCTTTTCTACCAGGGTGGAAATGTCAAAGAATAAAGGGCATGGTTTTAAGATGAGAGGGGCAACGTTCAAAGGAGATGTGTGATGCCAGTGGTGGTAGTGGTTGCAGATATGGTAGTGGCGTTTAAGAGGCTTTTGAATAAGCTCATGTTAGGGGTATTGATCATGTACAAGAAAAGCAGATTAAGTCAACTTGGCATGATGTTCGGCATGGACATTGTGGAGTTGAGTGCCTGTTCCTGTGTTGTACTGTTCTATGTTCTATGAAGGTTGTAGGGGCCGACGAGGGTTACAGAGATAGGGACGGGTGTAGACACTGGACGGGGTAACAGTATAATGAGGAGTGCAGAGCTTGTAGATGGATTACAGAAATAGGGAGGTGTGTATGAGCTGGAGAGGATTACAGAAATTGGGACATGTGTGGGGATTGCAGGTGAACAGCGGCGCGGACTTACCATTACGGAGCCTGGGATCTTTTGTCGAGGATCGCCAATGTTGGAGCTCAGAGTGTGGGGCCTGTGGACTTTAACACCGTGAAGCAGCGGTTTCCGGTAAGAATCGGCCGATTCGGGAGCTCCATGCTGTGGAGTGTTCCGATCCGTCCCAACGCCGGAGTTTCAATCATGCCGATGAGAGGGCTTGAACAGCGGACCATCAGCGACGGCCCCATTCAAAGGCCTCCACCAGGGGTGAACAAAGGAGGAAGATGACTGAACTTTATTGCCTTCCATTATAGTGAGGAATGTTGATTCCACTGTGGTGGATGTTTATGTTAAACTTTATTTTATGTGCTGTGTGTATTTTTGCTTTTTACTTAGTATGACTGTATGGTAACTCAAATTTCACTTTACCTTAATTGGTACATGTGATAATTAAATTGAATCTTGAATCTTGGTATTTTTTTCTTTGCAGTCTCTGGTACATGTGTATGGCTTGATTATTCTCATGAATATGGCGATTTGATTTGACTGAAGAGCACACAAAAGCTGTTCACTTTACCTCAGGACACTTGACAATAATGAAGCAATACGAATATCAATACCACTGCCTTTTACGAGGGGATTCCAACCATCATTAAATTAAAGATAAGGAGGCCGTGGCTGGCCCCTGGGTCGACAGAGCCAGCAGCTGGGTCCTGGGTCAGTGCCACGGAGGCGTCCATAGAGGACCTGGCAGCGATAGTGGAGAGGTTGGTGCAACGGTCGATGATGGCGCTGACTGACGGACGAGCACGGACCATATGGAAATGAGGGCGCCGATGCCGGGGGGAAGGATCAGTGGAGGACCTGGTGTGGGGGGACTGCCGTGAGGGAGGGGGAAGAACAATGAACAATGGAGGACCCAGAGTGGGGGGAATGCCGTGAGGAAGGGGGGGGGGGGGGGAACAGAGGAGGACCTGGCGTGGATACTTTGTAACTTTGTAAACGCCTTTTATATGGAGACTATTTGAGAATTTCACTGTGTCTTGTCACATGAGACAATAAAGTATTTATTCATTCATTCAGGTAAAATGGAGGCATGTATCTGCGTCAAAGATTTTAATGACTAACTCACCCACTGAGAATGAGATTATTGCATCACAATCTTCACCCTCACTAATATCCCTAACACCTCCATATAGAAATTCCTAATCTTCCACCCATCATCAAATCAGATATTTGGAGATCAAAATTTATCTTCCTTTGTTTTACTTTTGAATAAAGCAAGGTTGGGTTTCATGTGACCTCTGCATTGAGAAAGCCTTGCAGCGAGCCTCTCTTGATTTCCATCTAGCTCTTAGTCTGGTGCCAAATCAGTACAATACTTTCACCCCAGGGATTGGCTCACTTATTTTTTTAACCTGTATTCATGCTTATACTCAATGTGTTTAAGTATTTAGGTTGTAAAATAATAGCTATCTAAGTATAAACTATGTGCTATGTTGCACTGAGCCTTTCTGAAATGCTTTCCATTTTAACTATAAAAATATGATCCCCCCCCCCCCCAAGTTTCCCTCACCTTTTTGTTCTTTGACGCAGTCATATTTATCACAAAATATTTCTTAGCTCATTAATTTAAGACCCACTACAGCTCATGCTAACCTCATTTCAATCTTTCCAATGTGTGGCTGTGTGTTTTGGAAGTATGATAATGTAAGGTGGGCAGAATACCATCTGGTCTTTTCTCACTGAGAGTTCAAAGTGTGTTCATTCATGTTCAGGATATTTGTTGTGCTATCAAGATCAGCATTTGTTTCCCTTCCCCAATCACCCCAGAGAATGTGGTGCTGAAAAGACTTCTGGAACCATTGGTGTTCATATGTTAAAGATACTCCCACAGTGTGTTTAGAGAAGTCCAGACTTCTGATCCAATGACAATAACCATCCAGTCAACTTCTGGCATTTAGACAACTGGATTACCTAATCTTGAAGGAAAATCAAGCGACTGAAGGGGAATGGAATGAGAGAAGAAAATATAATTGTGCGATGTCTTTCCAGGGTCAGAACTGTTCTACCCTTCTAGAGATGGAATAAAAAAACGCAAGCATTTTAAGTGAAAAAGGCAGGAAATTAGCTTACTAATTAATGTGCTTACGTGAGGTTCTGCATCTGAAGCACAACAAAAGGTGAATATCTCACTTCCGATCACATGCTGCTGCCAAGACACAGGCAGCTTGCAAAGATGCACAATGACACAAGATAGCTTTCTGACAACAAAAGATCCAAACCAAGGCTAGGAGGACCCAGCTATATGTTGGCTTTGAAAAAGATAATTCCTCAGGTTCTGATCAGATTAGGTCACATTGACTATTAAGAAATAAATGCAACAATGCTCAAGACATTACAATTAAATGGGCTGCTGCATAAATAAATGTTCTATTGCGTGAAAGTGGGGCCCAGGAGATTGGGGGATGCCTGCAATCTGGGCACTTGCCTTGAGCATTGTGCGTTGGGTGGGATAGGAGTCTGGAGGATGAAGTTGGTATCAGGTTGGACATCAAAAGATTTAAGTCCTCAGGCAGGGGTCGAATTTGCACTGGCCAAGGCTTTTCATTTTACTCCTGGGATTTATACCCGACATTATGGGTAACATTATATTGCAGTGGAGGAGGAGGAGGTCAGATTAAATGGCTTGTTAGTTGCTAAGTAGTGTAAAAAGATGATTTTATCACGAGAGGCGAAGCTGCTAAATATTGCTTTCTCAAAAATTCCTGGTTTGAAAACCATATGTTATCACCGTCAGTTACATGGTGCGGTTGTTAATATTTCACTCAAACACTCTTTAACTTTAACTGAAAGGATAACCTTGTAAATTATTGCAGTGCAATGTGCTTCTAACATTTGCTTCTTTTCTCTGCTACTTCAACAAAACATTCTTTGTGTGACATTAATCTTTGTTTATTTTAGCAATGATATTCATTGTTATACATCATGTGAAGAATAATAGCAGATTTCTTCTGAAAAAATAAAAATCTGATATCCAGCAATATTGTATCCTCAAAGTACTCTATTAAACTAATCAAGCATGACCAGCCTTTGATTTACCCATCTTGGTTGGAATTTATTACCTCTTCTTTCCCGCTGCTCTTGAATTACTTCCTTTGCACTCTATTGCTTTGTTAGGTTCAGACCGTTAACTCTCAAATTCTCACACCTGAGGTTTTTAAGAACTCAAGCAACATCTGGCATGTTGCAATCTGTTGGTTGTTTCCCTGTGAAAGGAAAAGGAGAGACAATCTAAATGGAATACTAAATAAGTTCAAAGACAAGACAGTTAACTATCAATGCAAGCACAACATTGATAGTTCTAATTCAGAATAAGGAAGTCAAAGCAGTACAAGAGCTTTTGCTCAGAAACTTAAGTCTGAATGTGGTTATCAGTTACAGAATCATATTTAGCCACTTAAACTCCGGCTCAACCGATTTTACTGGACTTCTGCAATCTGTGGTTCTTTATTTCCCCTGAACATGCTTTTCTCTCAATATCTGCAGGCTTTTTATTGCCAAACAGTGCTACCCTGTCATGATTTACTTTGCCTTTGTTCTTACCTTGAAGGTGATCTGCTGCTGTTAGGGTCTGGAGCTTCAAATAGTTTCTCTATTCTTTAAAATGACTTCCATAGTGGTCTTTCCCAGAAGCTGGAGTTGCAAGTTATTGGGCCCTTGAATGTCTCATTCCACGGCCATGCCATTTACTGTCTGGAGGCTCTCTTGCTCAGTGGTGTTGTTGTTCAGGGACAGGGCAAATCTAACAGCTTTTGCCAAAGGGCATAAAGGGCACATGCCTCAAACGAGACAAAGGAATACAAATACAGTTTAAACAAGTGTAAAAGTACATGCTTTTAATGGCAGTGATCTCATTGCAACACAAGAGGAATCCTGAGCGGACATGACCGGGTAGATGTTGAGATATTTCCATTCATAAGATAGTCTGGAATAAGGGGACTTAGTTAGGAAATAAGAGGATAGTCATTTAAAATGGTGATGTGGAGGAGCTTTTCTCAGAGAGGATGGTAAATCTCAGGAATTATATAAAAGCATTTAAAGAGGAGGTAGTTTTAATTTGGAAGGATGGGGGGGGGGGGGGGGGGAATGAACACATATGAGGAATTGAGGCCCGAGGCAGATCAGCTGTGACCATATTGAAGGTTGGGGCAGACTTCAGGGGTTAGTGATTGGCTGCTGCTCCTATTTTCTTGCGTTCTTAGTTTAGAGATACAGCGTGGAAACAGGCCCTTCCGCCCACTGATCTAGTCAGTATTGAATGTGCATCAAACATAGAATTCATAAATTAAATTCAGGAGAACACTTTTTCAGCCAATCTGCAGCAAGCTCAACATGAGAGGGGCAGGAAGAGGGCCAATTCTCGAATTAGCTTTAGGGAATGAAGCTGGGTGGGTGGAGGGAACATCAGTGGGAGAGCAATTTTGTGGTAGTGATCATAATTCAGTTAACATAGTTATGAAAAATATAAAATAAGAGTGAAGGATCTAAATTAGATTAAAGCCAATTTTATTAAACAAGAGGAGCGAGTTTGCAAATGTGGGCTGGAAACAATTACTTCAAAGTAAATCAGTCTCATAGCAACTGAGGCATTTAAGGAGATTCAACGACCTCAGGGTAAATATATTCCCATAAAGAAGGACAGGACTACTTTGTAGAATACCCCCTGGATGGCAAGATGTACAGAGGATAGGATGAGAGCAAAAGCATGGAAGAACAAAGAAAATGTAAGGTGTAAAATGAAAAGAGGTAGGAAAATTATATTAGCAAATTAAATTAATGTTAACCAGAGGATAACAAAGGAAAGGTCAGGGTTCTTTAGGGACTGAAAAGGTAACTTATTTTGAAATGGATGTGATTATCAGTGAATAATTTGAAGTTATTTTTACAAAAGGAGATGATTCCTTTACTGGGATAAACAAAGTAAAAGAGTAAATATGAGGGAGATCAGGACCCTCAGCTTTGGATACCACCTGAGTTTAGATATTTATTCATTTCAAACTCAGGTGGTATCCAAGGCTATTAAATGAAGCAAAGGAGGAAACAGTAGAGACATTGACTGCAATTTCTCAATCTACCCTGGCAACAGAAGTGGTGACAGAGGATTGGGAAACTGCTAGTGTCTGTCATTGTTTGAAGGAGTGGGGAATGATAAAATGACTAATTACAGATCAGGTAATCAATTCTGAGAAATAATATAACCATTTCTACAGATATAAAGGGCGGACATTCATAATGCATTGGTAATGGAGCTAATTTGATTCAATTTTTGTGGAAATAATGAGGATCAATGAGGACAGTGCATTTAAATGTATGCCGTGTGGATTTTTGACAAGTTCCTCATGGCAGACTGGTCATAAAAGCAAAAGTTCCAGACCTCCAATAGAGAATGACAAATAAGATATAAAACCACCAAATTAATTTAATCCAGGGATATCTCCAGTGATGCATTTGATTAAGATGTAAAAAGACAAGAAAATGTTCTAAGGTATACAAAAATGCTGGAGAAACTTAGCAGGTGAGGCAGCATCTATGGAGCGAAGGAATGTTCTAAAATTGTCCCTTGTATTTGTAGACATTTGATCTCCACTTCAATGGATCCAAGGCTGCTTTTGAGGTCCTTATAGTTCTGCAAACTCTGCCACAAATGGGAGAGGAGGTGCTTGATGAGTTTGGTGGGTGCTTTCCTTTCACCATTTTCACTGGGCTTCTGTGTTGTGATTTGAAATTCTCAGTACTCCTTCATTTGGATTAGTTGCAAGTCAGGATCTCAGTCAGGATCAGCCATGATCACAATGCATGGTGGTGCTGGCTCGAAGGGCCTCCTCCTGCACCTATTTTCTATGTTTCTATGTTTCCTCCACTGCACGGAGTAGACTGTTTATGGTGTCTGGTAATGTTTGTGCAAATGACATGACTTGCATATAAAAGCCAAATGAGTGCAAAGAACCTCAGGATTGGGACAGTTTGCCTGGGGGAGGATGTAGATTTATTTATACTGCCAGGTGATATGGTGGATTTTACAGAGACAACTTTTGAACAGGGGAGTGCATCTTTCCAGTGTTTTAAGATGTTTGCTGCACATGGACGATATATCAGAAGTGTGCAAGAAGGCAGGAAATAATGTTGACTAGTAGACTGTGACTGAGGAAATGTGCAATTGTGTCGTGAAAACCAACAAAGAGACTTGGATTTAAATAATTGATAGAAGTGTAAGAAGGATCATAAAGAAAAACATTTCCACCCAGAGGCTGGCAATGGTCTGAAACTCACTGTTTGAAAGGTTGGGAGAAGCAGAATCTTTCATCACATTTAAGTATTTGTTTCAGAAGAGCAGTGCCCTGCAATGGTGCCTATGAGAAGGCATAGCCTTTTTTGACTGGCACTGACACAATGGGCTGAATGGCCTCCTTCCATGTTGTACACTTTCTATAATTCTTAGATTCTATTCTATGGAGTTTATTCTGGAAGCGAATGTTCAGTACAGCTGCCATAACTAAGATTAGCATAAGAAAAACAAAGGTTCACTGTCAAGTTTTGAAGCTGGGTGTTCTTTATTGTAACTATTCCACTTTTTACCACCATGTCACATGCAGCAGCTGCACTATTTGGACCAAATGATGTGGAACTGCAAGAATTTTACATGCATTATGAACCTCTATTTTCAGGGCATTTGCACTTTTGCCTAAACCCAAATTCTGAATTTTACGTTTAGTTTGCAACTAGTTTTCATTGGAAGCAGCAAAGCCCATTATTTATCTCACTGCCCTTCCAGAAGCAAGAGGACCATTGAGCCACAGACAGGAAAGAGACCAGTGTGGTGATGTCAGGCAGAACCAGGCAGCTTTTAATCAGGATAATTACAAAAGCAGCTGAGCTGATGTTAAAAGCCCATGGGCGGCGCTCCTTGTCTCCCAGGGCTTTTTTTCTGTTTCAATCTCCAGCAACATATTTTTCAGCCCTCCCCCTCCCAGTACAGCATGACCGCATTTCCCTTAATGTGATGAGCAGACATGTCCACCACACTGAGGCACACGCTCATGTTTCAGGCTGCACCCGAGCTCAGTTACTTGCTCATCGGTGGGGTAGGGGTTGTTATGTTTGTGCCCTCCTTGCTTCCTGTAAAAATGGATGTTTTAATGTGAAGGCAGAAATGTGCAAATTCAGCACGGGCAGAAGAATAGGGAGAGCCGAATCCTTGTACGAGGAGGGCAACAACTACAATTTATCAGGCTCTCTCTTCCTCCCAGACCCTCTAAATTTAACGATTTGCTGGTGTAACGCACTCTCTCAGACCCTTCTGCCATTGTTTCCTTTCTTGGTGATTCTGCATTTTCTCACATCTAATCTGAGCGGTGGGATTTTGCTGACACAGGTTTATTGTTCTCCCACCACAGTTTCCATCGTAGAGGAAAAGTACTTGCCTGCTTCCTCGCTGCCTGAGGTGTGGCCCGAACCCTGGATGTGACCCAGGCCTTGGCCCACTGGGACGGGAAAGCCTGTATCCATGGCAACGGTTATTGATTTTTTTTCTTCCAGCTGCATGGTCAGCTCTTTGCAGCTGAATCGCGGTAGTTACATCAAGCAGGCAGGTCAAGGGCCCTAAGGACTGACAAGAGAAATAATCATAACATTGAGCAGACGGGCCTGGACCAGAGCCCAACAGAACTCCAGCACTGATGCACAATGTGCAGATAGGCAAGAGGTTATCTGCCTTGCAAACGTTTATCTGATGTTTATAGCTGAAGCTGCTTTGTTATCAAATCTTTGAAATTATCCTGCAGGAAGCTCTGGGTGGCTTGTCTAATGTAAACTTCGATTTGTGTGCCTTTTTGCTGTAATAAAGACTTATTCAGGTCTGGAAATTCTGAGACTAATAGAAAACAAACATTCTCCCTTTCTGGAACACACACAGGTGCTGCCTGTCTTCTTTTGTGTCTCTTTTTCTCTTAGGGCAAAACATGTAGCTTGATTTGGAGATATTAATGTCAGATTTAAATGTGTTTATTGTTGTGGAACTTTGTTCATGCTATTATTTTCCATATCTCTGCCCCCATAGCCACTCACATGTCAGACCCAAAGCACTTGAGATCTCTGAGCGTGGAAAGCCAGAGCGGCATTCCTGCAAGTCATTTGTTCTGGTGGTTTTCATTTCAATGGATTTAATTTCCCCAAGAGGTTGTTTTTGATCTGGTAATGCACAGCACATGAGTGGGACACTGTTGCAGCTGTCTGTTGGTGGCAGCCTCAGTATGTACACCTCTGCTTCCCCCTACTGATGACATCTGATATCTAGACATTTCAATGATGGAAACAGGCCTTTCAGCCCACCAAGTTGGCACCTCCTGTCACCCAATTAACACTAATCAGATGTAATTTTCACTATATTCACATCAGATCTCTCCAAATTCTACAATACCAACACAACAGAGGCAATTAAACCACAATCCTACATGCTTTTGGGATGTGGGAGGACACTGAAGCACCCAGAGAAAATCTGTGCAATCAGACGGAGAATGTGCAAAGGTCACGCTGACAATGTCAGAGATCAGGATTGAGCCTGGATTGCTGGAGCTATGAGGCAATGGCTATACAGGCAAGGCTACAATGCTGCCCATGTTGTGTTACACGGTGTCTGTGGAGAACATGGTTAGGTGACTTCTCAGAGAAGGGCCTGATTCAAAAAGTCATCTCTCCACAGACACGGCCTGACCCACTGAGTTACTCCAGCACTTTGTCTTATTTTGTAAACCGGCTTCTGTAGTTTTGTTGTATCTTCTCTTACATTACACAGTGGTGTTTTGGCAACAAGGGGTTAAAATTGTCTTTGATAAATCAGCACCCGATTTTCTACAATAGAACCTTGGCCCAGAGTTTCATAAGAGAGGTAATTACCATCGTCCATCAGAATGAATTAATGAATGGCTGGTTCCTTGCCCCTCTCCTCCGTCATCCACCAGGCTGCCTTATTCAAGGCAAGTGCAGCAATGGGCTCTCAAGAGCTGCTCAAAGTTGCCCATCGTGGAAACTCTCAACATCCTCCCAAGATGCCCAGCAACCCTCCGGTTGCCATTTGAGATACATGTCACAGCAGCACAAGAATCAGAAAAACATAGAGGACTATGACTCTAAATTCTTCCCGTTCAGTATATTTTACAGGCTATAGAACTGACTTGGTCACAAAATTTAGTTACTAGCTGTTATGTTGAAGGTTGAATCGTAGAACTTTATGGTGCAATTAAAAGTCATTCAGCCCAACATAGTAGCAAGTCTAGAACTAGAGTAATAACTATTTAAAACCAACGGCTTGCCTATTTAAAGCTGAGGTGAGGTGAAACATTTCCTCAGAGACTTGTGAATCCTTAGAACATCCTACCCCAAAGGGTGTCAGAAGTGTATTCTTTGAATAATTTGTACATTCTTGCACTCTAATCCCAGTTCTCATTGTTTAGCGATGTAACCATGCGAGTCAGGGCACATTCTGTCAGTGCCCAATGTTGTAAGTATTTTAATGATATTTCCTCTCATTCTTCTTAACTCCAATTGATATCAATCTAACTGACCACTCTCCTCTTACGTCACTGTTACTAACTAAAGTATCAGTTTATTAAATAGGATATGATAAGTGTAATTAAAACTCCAACCCCTCAATGCTGAGTAGCAAAAGAAAAAGAGAAAGAAATATGAGATCATTCCATTTTGCATAAGGATGGTGTATCAGGAGTTCTGACCTCCCCATCACTGAAGGCAGTCAGCATCATCAGAGACCCACATCACCCTGGCCACACTCACATTTCACTCCTGCCATTGGGAAGAAGGTGTCAGAGCCTGAAAACTGTGATGTTCACGTTCAGGAACAGGTTCCCAATAACATTAAGCTATTAAACACTACAACCAAATAAGCTCAGAGCCACATACACTTGTGAACATTGTAATTTTCTTTCCACTATTATTGTTTATTTTTTATATACTGAACTCCTTTTTGTTGTTTATTATGGCATTTACAGAGTACCATGTTTACTTATCTGTTGCTGCTGCAAGTAAGAATTTAATTGTTGTATTTTAGGACATCTATCTATATGCTATTAAAAGTCTTGTCTTGTTTCTATGTGTGTATGTGTGTGTCTGTCTGTGTGATCGTATCTACGCCAAAATGGTACACGGTAGCGCAAAGATTTTTGTACAATGTTACTCAGTTTTTTCCCGTTGTCTCCCTTGTCAAGTTTCCTTTAGATTTGATGTTATATTTCACAAGTTATTGATATTTAAAGGTTTAAAAAAGCCAACTTTAAAAATATGTTTTACTATTAAATCCTTGCTGCCCCAGCTTGCAACAAAATTCCATACAAAGTTGCAATCCAGGAACCCTCTGTGCTTCCACCAAGTTTTCACCTGAATGGAATCTCACAGTCCTCCACCTGGCATTTGCAACAATGTTGCCATCATAGAACACTTAGTCGTGGTCCTGGCAGCACAGGAGGTAGCGGGGCCAGGAGAAGTGCAATTGGAATTAGAAGTGTTGGGGGAGGCTGGGGAAGTGCAATTGGATTTTTGGAATTGGAAGTCCATTGCTGGACATAAACTGCCTGTCAACAGTGTTCCACCCAGTGCAATGAGAGATTTGTTACACTGTTGTAGGGAGAGGGGGGAGGGGAGGAGGAGAAATTTTAATTTAACATTTTGTTTGGTGGGGGAGTGGGATAGGAGAGAGGGGAGGAGTGGGGGAGCAGGGAGATAGAGGGAGAGGAGGGGGTAGGGTTGGTAGAGGGGTTATGGAGGGAAGGAGGGAGGGAGGGAGGGAGTGACAGAAGGTAGAGGAAAGGAGAGTGAGGGAGGGGGAGGAGGAGAGGGGAGAGAGAGGGAGGGTGATGAGGAGGGGGAGGGAGTGTTGGGGGATGAGGGGGAATGAAGGAGGATAGAGGTAGGAAGAGGGATGGCAAGACGCAGTTGGGGAGGGTTGTCCGTTAGCGGACCAGCCCTCCCATGTGACAGGGACTCAAAGGGTCCCACCTGGTCCAGCATAACAATAAAACAACCTTGATAGAGTTGCACTGCCCATTTTGCCACTACTGGTGATTCCCAGCTAATTGCAGTGCGCATCAGGATTTTCCTTGGACACAATATGGGTACCACAATGTAAAACTGAGGAAATTGTCCTGAACTGTGGAGGACTAACTGCCTGACATGATGGACGTTGTCACGTGTTCTCTTCCACTTACTGAAATTGTTCCTATTGCCATATACTTAAATATTGATGTGCTGAGTAAAAGTTTTGAAGGACTTAAAATCTTTGCTGATTTTCAATGCCATCTGATTTGCTACAAGAAAGGACTTGTCCCTTAGACTGTGCCAAAAATATCAGTGCCAACCAGTCAAGAATTCTCAAAGTGACCTCAGGCAGTTTTGTTTTAAAGATCACCTGAGAGAAGGTTTCATTTGCAACAAAATGGGATTTGTCTCATGTCCAAAGTTTCTCCAGAAATGGTGAATCACCACTTTAGCAGCAGCTCAACAATAAATCAGAATCGTAGTGCAGTTCAAGGTTACTGCAACCGTTAACAGGATAGGGCAGGATTGGGAGTAGTAATCTCTGCTAATGAGATGCACTGAATTTGTTGGACGGTAAAGGATGGATATTATCAGCTGTCCTTGCTAAAGAAGCATCTCTCGCTCACAAGCAATTAATGATAAATGGGGACAATTTCCATTCAGTTCCAGTAGAATAAATTAGGCAGATTAACCTTCCATTTTCATTGAGATGAAGCCCGGTGATAAATATTCATTTCCGATTGCATAAATCAAGAGCAACGAAGCACAGGGACCATTACGGGAGAAATAAACACCTGTCAATGGTATTATGGCACGGCTCTAACAGGCCTCAAATTCTCTCACTTGAATAACGAAAGTTTAGAATAGGTTTCTATTTCAGAGTGAATTAAAATAAATTTGTTTATAAATGACTAATCATTAATACATTAATCTGCAAATGAAATCAATGTTATGTGAGTGTCTTAGTTTGTTGTATGTTTAAATAAGGGTAATCATTTAAAATAAATCTTTATTTTTTTCTGCCGCTGTTGTCTTCCATATTTCCAGCACCTGCATCATTTAATCTGTGTCTGAATTATAATCAGATCATTAATCTACTGGCCTGTCAGCAGAACCAGGATCATTCACAAGGAGATTTGAAGGAGATTATATTTTATTGTTTCTGGATGTCAGGTTCTAGGTCTACACCGATAGCCTAGCTCATAATGTGAAAGTTTTTACTAATATCACATCACTGACCATAGGTCCATTAGAATAAATATATCAGGATTGCAATGAGAAATCCTATCCTTGATCAGGTTTATTTATGCAGACAGACATAGTGGTGCAACTAGTAGAGCTGCTGAGTCACAGCTTCAGTGACCCAGGTTCATTCCTGACTTCCAGTGCAGAGTTTAGATATTTGTTTGCTGCTGGTGCTCCGGTTCCCTTCAACAGCCCAAAGATATGCAGGTTAATTAGTAGAAGCAAGGAACTGTGGATGCTGGTTTACACAATAGGACACAATGTGCTGGAGTAAATCAGTGGGCCAGACAGCATCTATGGAGAACATGGATAGGTGACGTTTAGGGACAGGACCATTCTTTAGCGTGATTATGGTGGGGCGGGTGGAGAAGAAAACTAATTAAGCATTGTTAATTCCCCTGGTATATGATTGAGTGGTAGAATCAGGGGGGGTTGATGGAAATGTTGGGAGAATAAGAAATAGATCACTTTAGATAGTTGTGTGATGGCTAGCAGAGACTCCGTGGGCTGAAGGGCTATGTCCCATGCCAACTATGACAACAATATTTGCCCAGGGATGCAGTTCCTACAGGCATCCTGTGTAATATTTCTTGTATGGCACTGTGCTCCCTGTTTATGCAATTTCCTTCTCTTGTTCCCCTGCAGGTGCTGGTTTACAAAACAAGACAGTGTTGGAGTAAGTCAGCGAGTCAGGCAGCATGTCTGGAGGCATGCATAGTGGGGGAGAGGGGGAGGGTTATGCAGTTAACTACAATTGGGGAATTCAACTCCCCTGACCTGGGTAGGTTGTAAGCCACCCAAGTCTAATATGAGGTATAGTTCCTACAGTGTGTGTGACCTCATTATGGCCACGGAAAAGCCCAGGACAGAACTAACGGCAATGGGAAGAGGAATTAAAATGGCTAGGAACCCGGAGATCCAGCAAGCCTTGGTGGACCGAGTGGAAGTGTTTGGCGAAACAGTTGCGGCATCTACACTTGTCTAAATATGTAGATCTGTGAGCTGTATAGCACCATTTAGTGGCTGTTATTAAGATTGCTCTTCACCCTGGTTTCAGCTGGGTTCATTATTTGTCACAATCCTGCAGTTCTAAGTGTAACAGCAAGGTCAGGAATTTTGGTGCAAAATTGACCATCAATTTTTCAGCAGAACCAATAAATGGCCTGGGGATTATGCCCTATGAGGCCCTGGCAATCATTTTTTAGTAACTTACTGCAGAGTATTCGAGTCAGAAATGCCGGTCAACACTGAGAAACATTTGCACATTTACCCAGGAGCTATGGGTATCTGTATGCTGCTGTTTCCATTGTGTGGAACCTGCCATTAACTGATTTGCTATTATGCTATTTTTTGGTAAAAAACAAATTAAATTCCACTACAATGATCATGCTCAGATATTTCCTAATTATGTTGAGAAGGTTAGTTAGACATACAATGAATGTAAAATAGTGAATATCACTAAAGGTTAACCAGAAGACTGCCTGAAAGGATGATGGAGACAGATTATAAAACTTTTCACTGTATCTTGGTACACGATTCATAAACAAAACTAAACTACATAACTGTCAACTCCAGGCTGTTGGTGATTTTCTGTTGAAATGTGTAATATAGGCAACAACAGAATATTTCTTAGGACTGTGAAGAAAGCGCCGGTGGGCACAACCATTTGGACACATGGATTTAGCAAAGGCATGATGAGCCCAATGGCCTTTATCTGTGCTATGGAAATGTTTTCACAGTCAGGCTAACAGGCTCTGTCTTCTCCAGAAGCATGTTGAAGAGTATTGTCTTTTCCACCCAATCTCTTTCCTCAGTTTCCAGTTTTGTCTGCCTTTCAATTCAATTTGTTGCCTTGATTAGTTTCTCTTCATTCCCTGTTTCCTTTCATCCAATTAGTTTTTCTTTTGTTTGCTTTCTTTCTCTCCTTTGTCTTTTCTCTCTCGGTGACTTTACTGTGCAGCAGTGCCCTTCATGACCTTAATCTTTTTCCTTGCAGGGTGGTTGCTTAATCTTCCCAGCCATCCCAGAGTGCCCGCGGACAGTAATTCACATGCACAAGCTTCATGCACATCAAACTGGGACTTTTAGGAATGGACCCTGCTCATTGACATCTCTGAAGTCACAGGTAAGTCTGGGGATGGGTGGATTTTCATGCTTGTCGGCTCAGATGCTGCACTGCAATGTTTTGGGGATGGAGAAAATACAAACGTATCTTTGAGATATTATGTTTATGTATATTTTGCTTGTTCTTAATTGTAAAAAGGTACATGGTTGACATACATGCCAATGAGAAATAAATAAGGGTAGGTTATAATATTCTGTAAATTGTTCTTAATATCAAAGCATTAAACAGTGTACAATACTTGTTTGTATGTTGAGTGAATACTGCATAACCCAGCCAGTAATGGCTACATCTTATAGTCTTAAAGCAGATAATCAGTCGAGATTGAGTGCAGTGCTTATTGACCCACTGAACACTGCTTATGATTACGTATTTGGAAGGATTATAATGTTCACTTGTTTTAAATGATAAATGACAGATCAAAATCAACAATTTGCAAAAATGGGATTGTCTCATCACAGTTACTATCCATTTTAATTATACAGTGTTTCTGTAGAATATTTTACTCTTTCATGAGCTGGTCAGGCTGACTTTTAATGCCCACCCTTGGTTGTCCCTGAACTTAGTGTTTTGCTGGTGGACTTCAGAATGCAGTTAAAAGATGTGTGGCTTAGAGTCGGATGTTACATATATTCAGACCAGGTAAAAGTGGTTGAATTCCTTCCGTAAAGAAGATTCATGAGCCAGTAAGTTTTTAATAACAAAATGGTAATTTCATTGTCATTGATGTTACTAATGGTTTATTTCACAATTTCCAAAAAATGAACGGAATGAAATTCCCCAGCTGCTGTAATGTATATAAATGTGAGGTTATCCATTTTGGCGACTAGAACAAGGAGGCAGATTATTATCTCAATGGTGTCAGATTAGGAAAAAGGGAAGTACAACAAGACCTGGGTGTCCTTGTACACCAGTCACTGAAAGTAAACATGCAGGTACAGCAGGCAGTGAAGAAAGCTAATGGCATGTTGGCTTTCATAACGAGAGGATTTGAGTATAAGAGTACGAGTATAGGAGTAAAGAGGTCCTTCTGCAGTTGTACAGGGCCCTGGTGAGACCACATCTGGAGTATTGTGTGCAGTTTTGGTCTCCTAATTTGAGGAAGAACATCCTTGCAATTGAGGCAGTGCAGTATGGGTTCGAGGTTAATCCCTGGGATGGCGGGGCTGTCATATTGTTATATGGTTATATATGAGGGAAGATTGGAAAGACAGGGCTTGTATTCAATTTAGAAGGATGAGAGGGGATCTTATAGAAATGTATAAAATTATAAATGGACTGGACAAGCTAGTTGCAGGAAAATTGTTCCCAATGTTGGGGGAGTCCAGAACCAGGGGCCACAATCTAAGAATAAAGGGGAGGCCATTTAAAACTGAGATGAGAAAAAACTTTTTCACCCAGAGAGTTGTGAATTTGTGGAATTCTCTGCCACAGAAGGCAGTAGAAGCCAATTCACTGGATGAATTTAAAAGAGAGTTAGATAGAGCTCTAGCAGAATCAAGGGGTATGGGGAGAAAGCAGGCACGGCTTACTGATTGTGGATGATCAGTCATGATCACAATGAATGGTGGTGCAAGCTCGAATGGGCCAAATGGCCTCCGCCTGCACCTATTTTTTATGTTTCTATGCTGTTGGAATTTAAATTCACTTCTCATGAATTGATTGGACTTCTTGGTCACTAATCATAACCTCCTTTACTGCACCTGCATCATGTTTTTTTAGTGTGATGTTTTCTGCACTATGGTGGCAACTGGTAGAGCTGCTGCTTTACAGTATCAGACACCCGGTTTGATCCTAACCTCGGGTGTTGTCTGTTTGGAATTTGCATGTTTTCCCTGTGACTATGCGCTGCAGCCACAGCTCACTCTCCCTGTAGGAGGTGTTTGTGATGTTGGGTCACTTGTTGATGCAGCTAATGGCCAGATGAGGGAGCTATGCTCCACTCAGCAATGAACACAAACCAGGAGTTGCTACAGTGGGTGAACCTGCGCCAGAGAGTTGGGGAGGGGTGGTGTGGACATGAATGGTATGTCGTGAGAGTGGGGGAAAATAGGATTAGCGCAATTGATGCTTGATGGTCAGCGCAAACTTGATGAGACGGCACAGTGGTGCAGCTGATATAGCTGCTGCCTCGCAGCGTCAGAGACCCGGGTTTGATCCTGACCTCAGGTGCTGTCTGTGTGGAGTTTGCACGTTCTCCCTGTGACAAAATTTCCTCCAGGTACTCTGGTTTCCTCTCACAACCCAAAGACATGCGGGCATGTAGGTTAATTGCCCTCTGAAAATTACCCCGCGTGTATAGGAAATGGATGCAAAAGTAGGATAACATGGAAGTGTGAACGGATGATTGATGGTCGGCATGGACCTGGAGCATCGAAGGGCCTGTTTTCATGCTGTATCTCTGAACTAAAGGTACTGATTGTACACTATAAGACTATAACCATAAATAAAATAGTCAATATCTAAACATTTATGTAACTATATCCTAATTTGCTTGCATGGTTACAACATCATAATGTTCCCTGTAATTTTTAGGATTTGTGATTATCATCCTTTTCCTTGCTCCCAAACAGGATGCTCACCTGGATAGCAAAGGTTGCTCCCCAACCCCCTCAGCTGGTTAGACATCTGCAGACTCGGCCTGACGTTAAGGATGGCTCTCCACCTGAAGAGGGACAGGTAAGAGCTTCTATGAGCTGTCATACAGATATGATTAGTTACCAGGGAAAAAAAGAGTCAATTTTGTATATAATTTAATTAGAAGAAGGCCCTTTTGGAGTGCTCCTGTGATTCATCATCCAGCCAATTGAATTGTTTTCTCGAATGAGATTGAAGGACAACTCAATTCAAATAAGATTACAAATTATGCAAATATTTTCAAATAGGACTATACTGTTTACTTCCACTTCTACTAAGACAGAGAACATGCTGACCACCTCAGTCAGAAGTGACGGATCTCTGTGTCTAATATGTTTTTAAATCCTGCTTTGTGCTACAATTCATTGTTTGCTGTTTGTGTAAACCCTGTATAATGTTGATTTTGAATTAAATATTACAGCACGAGTCTAAAATTGGTTTAAATTTCAATTTGATTCTGAGCAGTTGTCTTTTAATTTCCAATAGAAAATGGTGGAACCTGAAAAACCTAAAAGTGAAGCAGGTGAGTTTGTTTATTACATGTTAAAATAGTGATAAGTGTCCTATTGATACCATACTGTGAAGTACTACTGATAGACTCAGATTATTAGGCTGATAATATAAAGTGGGAGCTCAACTAATATTATGTCAGCCGGTACAGAGCCCAACAATTCTCATGACAGAAGTAAGGATAATCCATTCTCTTAAATCCTATTAAATTCCAAACCTTTGTTGTTATCCAATGCATTCCTGTTGCTTTTATGATGAAAAAAGAGAGATGAATGGAACAAAATGGTCTGGTAACTCAAGTGATGTGCAGTTGGTAAGTGACTTACCCCGAGCAGAACAATTTTGTGCATTTTCCTAGCGACCTCCATTACCCATTCCTCAACCCACCTGCCCAACCAATCAAGATTCTGCTGCAGTTTTTGATAATCATCTTCGCTATCTCCAATGCCACCCACATTAATGTAATCTGCAAACGTACTAATCATGCCTTGTGCATTCTCATTCAAATCATTGATATAAACCACAAATAACCAAGGGCCCAGCACTGATCCCTGAATATATACACAAAATGCTTAAGTAACTCAGCGGGACAGGCAGCATCTCTGGATAGAAGGAATGGGTGATGTTTCAGGTCGAGACCCTTCTTCAGATTGAACGTCAGGGGAGAGGAAGTTACAGAGATAAAGAAGTGTAAGAGATCAAAAGAGATGAAGATCCCTGTGGCACACCACTAGTCACAGGCGCCCAGTTTTATAAACAACCTTCCATCATAACCCCTTACTTCCTTCAATGAAGCCAATTCTCTATCGAGTTGGATGGCTCTCCCTGGATTCCATGTGATCTAACCTTTCAGCGCAGCCTACCATCTGGAAACTTATCAAGTGCCTTGCTGAAGTCTATATATACAACGTCTGCAACTTTGCCCCATTAACCCTTTTATTTACTTCTTCAGAAAACTCAATCAGATTTGTAAGACATGATCCCCCACGTACAATACCGTGCTGACTATCCCTACTCAGCCCCTGTCTATCCAAATACATATATACAGTGCCCTCCATAATGTTTGGGACAAAGAACCATCATTTATTTATTTGCCTCAGTACCCCACAATTTGAGATTTGTAATAGAAAAAAAATCACATGTGGTTAAAGTGCACATTGTCAGATTTTATTAAAGGGTATTTTATATACATTTTGGTTTCACCATATAGAAATTACAGCTGTATTTATACATAGTCCCCTCATTTCAGGGCATCATAATGTTTTGGACACATGGCTTCACAGGTGTTTGTAGTTGCTCAGGTGTGTTTAAATGCCTCCTTAACACAGGTAGAAAATAACTCTCAGCACCTAATCTTTCCTCCAGTATTTCCATTACATTTGAAAACTTTTATTGCTGTTTATCAACACGAGGACCAAAGTTGTACCAATGAAAGTCAAAGAAGCCATTATGAGACTGAGAAACACGAATACAACTGTTAGAGACATCAGACAAACCTTAGGCTAACCAAAATCAACTGTTTGGAACATCATTAAGAAGAAAGAGAGCACTGGTGAGCTTACTAATCGCAAAGGGACTGGCAGGCCAGGCAAGACCTCCACATCTGATGACAGAAGAATTATCTCTATAATAAAGAAAAAATCCCAAACACTTGTCCGACAGATCAGAAACACTCTTCAGGAGTCAAGTGTGGATTTATCAATGACCACTGTCCGCAGAAGACTTCATGAACAGAAATACAGAGGCTACACTTCAAGATGCAAACCACTGGTTAGCTGCAAAAATAGGATGGCCAGGTTACAGTTTGCCAAGAAGTACTTCAAAGAGCAATCACAGTTCTGGAAAAAGGTCTTATGGACAGATGAGATAAAGATTAACTTATATCAGAGTGATGGCAAGAGCAATG
The DNA here is from genome assembly GCA_963514005.1 of Raja brachyura. Next base: position 18,725,867 of record OY740797.1, read on the forward strand.
TATGGAGGAGAGATGGAACTGCCCAAGATCTAAAGGTTACCATGTGAAACATGATGGTGGGGGTGTCATGGCCTGGGCATGTATGGCTGCTGAAGGTACTGGCTCACTTATCTTTATTGATGATACAATTGCTGGTGGTAGTAGCATAATGAATTCTGAAGTGTATTGACACATCCTGTCTGCTCAAGTTCAAGCAAATGCCTCCAAACTCATTGGCCGGCAGTTCATTCTACAAGACAATGATCCTAACGTTTACAAATACACAACAAGATTTTAAAAGTCCAAAGTGCCAAATATCAATTTACTCCCGATGGTGATGGGAGCCTTCTGCACTCACCTATGCTCCTCTGATGTTGTGAAAGGTTAGGGCAGACACGTCATTGGGGTTATCAAATGGGCACCTACTTTCATCGACGTTTCGCTGATTGAACCCGCAACGTCTCCAGTAGGTTCAGTGGTGCATTCTGGCGTCCCAGAACCACCCCCCTCTGCATCTGTCTAGTCGGGTATTTGGGAGACCAAATTGGGTCTTTCCTCTTCAGCCAAAGCCACTGGCTACTCTGCTCTGCCACCCATGATGTTTCTTTAATGGCTTGGCGTAGGGCTTGTCCGCTGATCCCCAGGTCCTTCATCAGTCTTAAGGTAGATGTTGCCACAAATTCTCGACATCCAACTTCTATCGGGCAGATCTTAGCTCTCCAGCCCCGCTGTTCTACCTCCGCTGCAAGCTCTGTATATCGCAGTTTCTTTCATTCGAAGGCTTCCTGCACAGCATCCTCCCAAGGAACTGTGAGCTCCACAAAATACACCATGCGCTGAGAGTTCGACCAGAGCACAAGATCAGGCCTCAAGTTGGTGATGGCTATCTCTGATGGAACTGTAAGCCGTTGGTCCACATCCACCAGCATCTGCCAATCCCGGGCTGCCTCCAGCTGTTCAAACCTGGTCCTCGGTGGAATTTTCCATTGTCTTTGTTTCCCCCCCTGAACAAAGGCAATTGTCTTAACTGGGTTGGTTGTTCTGGGCGGCAGGGTTCTCCTGCTTTCCAGAGTCGCTGCCAGGCATTTGAGCACTTGATTATGTCTCCAGGTGTACCGTCCTTGGGAGAGGCTTACTTTACACCCAGTGAGGATGTGCCTAAGTGTGGCTGGTGTTGAACACAGGGGGCATGATGGATATTCGCCCAGCCATTGGTTGAGATTTTTTGGGTTAGGAAGGACATCATCGGTTGCCCGAATGAGGAAACTTATCCTGCTCCCCTCGATCTCCCACATATCCTTCCAGCTGATCTTCCTCTTTTCCACACTCTCCCATCTCATCCACTGGCCCTGTTTAGCTTGCGACACAGCCTTGGCGCACCTACTCAACTCCTCCTGTCGGCGGACTTTGGCCACGACCAACTTCCGGCGCTCCAGTGATGATGCCTTGTTCCAGCAAGGTCGCTTTCCGCCAATCCCCAAGCCACTTCTTCTGTGTTGGATTTACCCTATCATGTCGCCTTGGTAGAGAGCAGATTTTGCCTGCTGTGTCGCATTTTTAGCCGTCCACTTCTTTCCTGTTGCCAGGGTTGGAGCAGCAGCTCGGATGACAGTGGCCCTTGATTCTGCCAGGGTCATCTCTAGTCTGACTTTAGTGCACTTGAACTCCTCTTTGAGACTAGAGAGAGGCAGCTGGAGTACCCCCTGACCGTGTAGTAACCCAAACTGCAGGCACCAGATTTTCAGCTTTCCAGGCAGCATGGATCGGTCAATGTTCGCCAGACCTTTGATGACTTTTGCCTAAACTCGTTAGCCTGATCAGTGTTCTTCAGTTAGAGTTATACCATCTTCCCAGACTTTTGATTGGCTTCTCTGACACAGTTGGCATAGGTTCTGCTAAAGCAACAAAGGAGTTTTTCCAAAGCTAAATAATTGTCAATTCATGAGTGGCCAAGTCAATCACCCAATCTGAACCCAATTGAGCATGCCTTTTATATGGTGAAGAGAAAACTGAAGGGGACTAGCCCCCAAAACAAGCATAAGCTAAAGATGGCTGCAATACAGGCCTAGCAGAGCAACACCAGAGAGGACACCCAGCAACTGGTGATGCCCATGAATCGCAGACTTCAAGCAGTCATTGCATGCAAAGGATATGCAACAAAATACTAAACATGACTACTTTCATTTACATTACATTGCTATGTCCTGAACATTATGGTGCTCTGAAATGGGGGGAGGGGGGGATTATGTATAAACACTGCTGTCATTTACACATTATTTACACACATTAAGCTCACTGGCTTCTAGTTATCGGGCTTTTCCTTGCAACCATTTTTAAATAGAGGCCCCCTCCAGTCTTCTCGCACCTAACCCGCATCTAATGATGATTCATATATCTCAGCCAGGGTGCCTGCAACTTCTTCTCTAACTTCCCAGTGTCCTAAGATATATTTGATTTTTCCCAGGAAAGTTATTCACCCCAAAATGTTCAGCACCTCCTCAGCTGTAATGCTGACTGTTTTCAAAACACTTATATTAACTGATGAACTAATCCCTAGTCTTCACATCGTTGCCCACAATAAACACATAGGACAAATACTCATTAAGGACCATGCACATCTCCTTTGGCTCAGCACAGAGATGACTGTTTTGGTTTCAAATGGAAATATTCTCTCTCTGGTCATCCTCTTTCTTGATTTGTACAAGTGTCAGGGGTTTTGGGGAGAAATTAGGGGTTGAGGGGGAAAGATAGATCAGCCATGATTGTATGGCGGAGTAGGTTCGATGGGCCGGATGGCCTAATTCTGCTGCTACAACTTATGTAGTCTTTCCCATAATGTACATAATTGAATTGAAATATTCTAAAAAATGTTCCCACCACAACCTTTGTTTTCATAGCTCGACATTTAGTATTTAAAGTATCTCCCGACTCACTTGCAATATTTCCATAATCAAATTAGTTATAAACAGTTTGCATTTCACAAAAATATTGTATAACCTTTTTCTATTTTGCATTTCACATATTTTGTTTGTAAATTGCATTGCAAATCTTCACATTTATCCGCATTGTTTTTCAGTTAAGTCTTTTATTAATTCTTTTTATTCAACTCAAATTCCTGGAAATTTAATTGAAATAGTAGGCAATTAATACATTTGCAATTCCACATGTATAATGTAGTAAATGCCTAATCCTGTTACATAGAAACATAGAAACATAGAAAATAGGTGCAGGAGTAGGCCATTCGGCCCTTCGAGCCTGCACCGCCATTCAATGTGATCATGGCTGATCATCCAACTCAGTATCCCGTACCTGCCTTCTCTCCATACCCCCTGATCCCTTTAGCCACAAGTGCCACATCTAACGCCCTCTTAAATATAGCCAATGAACTGGCCTCAACTACCTTCTGTGGCAGAGAATTCCAGAGACTCACCACTCTCTGTGTAAAGAATGTTTTCCTCATTTCGGTCCTAAAGGAATTCCCCCTTATCCTTAGACTGTGACCCCTTGTTCTGGACTCCCCCAACATCGGGAACAATCTTCCAGCATCTAGCTTGTCCAACCCCTTAAGAATTTTGTAGGTTTCTATAAGATCCCCCCTCAATCTTCTAAATTCCATCGAGTACAAACCGAGTCTATCCAATCTTTCCTCATATGAAAGTCCTGACATCCCAGGAATCAGTCTGGTTACATGCTTCCTTCATTCTTGTTGTTACTTTTATGACCTCTTATGTCTTTAGGATAGCCTCCGAGAGTGTGTACTGCACAAGGAACGTAGAAACTGAGGGTTTTTTTTCTCTTCCCACAATCTAATTTGAGATGTTTCCATCATAGGTGGCTGTTCTGATGCAGGAGGAAAAGAGGGTGAAACTGGCCAGGCTGCAGCGCCCACTGCAGTCACCAGGTACTAGCCACAATTTCCGTTAACTTACACTTTGACAGACCAACGCATTTGAGACAACATTATTTTTGGTAACATTTTATTGGGTTTACATTTGCTGTTTTTTTCATTTTGTAATGGACATTCTACCAACAAATAGAATGGGCCATGTTCTGGAATAAGATAATTTTCCATAAGATCACAGTGACTAATTTTTTGTGCGCAGGTTGCTATTCCAATCTTTTGAATCCTGTACTGTTTATCGATTAAAACTGACCCTGCCACTTAAATATATGGCACGTATGTCTCGAGGTGCTGGCTATGGCCATTGGCCCTGTTGCTTCTGTTGCATTCTGTACAGTGATCCTGGTCTGGTATTTGAAAACATTCTGTAGAATTGTTGCAATTAGAGCCGGTGACAAAATCCCATCTCTTGTTCTGTAGGATTCATGTGGTTATCTCTCCCCCTCCCTCTCCCCCTCCCCCTCCCCCTCCCCATAGGCAATAGGTGCTGGAGTAGGCCATTTGGCCCTTCGAGCCAGCACCGCCATTTAATATGATCATGGCTGATCATCCCCAATCAGTACCCCGTTCCTGCCTTCTCCCCAAATCCCCTGATTCTGCTATCTTTAAGAGCCCCATCTAGATTAAACTTGACCATATTATGGTCACTACCTCCTAAAGGCTCCTTAACCTCAAGTTCCTTTATCAAATACGGTTCATTACATAACACTAAATCCAGAATTGCCTTCTCCCTGGTAGGCTCCAATACAAGCTGCTCTAAGAATCCATCACGGACGCACTCCACAAACTCACTTTCTTGGGGTCCAGTACCAACCTGATTTTCCCAGACTACCTGCATGTTGAAATCTCCCATAACAACCATAGCATTACCTGCACTACATGCCAATTTTAACTCCTGGTTCAACTAGTCCCATTAGAGTCTTATTACCCTTACAATTCCTTAGTTCTATGCATACTGACCCGACATCTCCTGTTTCATTCCTCACCAACAGAGCTATCGCATGTCCTCTGCCCACCTGTCTATTTTCGATAGGAGTAATACCCTTGAATATTCAATTCCCTGCCCTGGCCCTCTTGCAGCCATGTCTCTGTAATTCCCATAACATCATACTTGCCAAATTCTAACTGAGCCTTAAGCTGGTCCGCTTTATTTCTTATACTTTGTGCGTTCATATACAGCACTTTGACTTCGGTATTCACCTCCCCTCTCGCAATTGACACTGACCTTACTCTCTTATCCCTTCTCGAACTTTCCTTCCCATTAATTCGAGAGTTTTTTGTAACTTTTTCTGTACTCACTTCCCCTTGAACTCCATCTTTATACTCCCAATTTGTCAATCCCTCCCCCCCACTATTTAGTTTAAACCCACACGTGTAGCCCTAGCAAACCTGCCTGCCAGAACGTTGGTCCCCTCCAGTTAAGGTGTAGCCCATCCCTTTTGTACAGCTCACCCCCTACTCCGAAAGCGACCCCAGTGGTCTATAAATCTAAATCTTTGCTCCCTGCACCAGCCCCTCAGCCACATTCAGATCTCCTATCACTCTGTTCCTGTCTAGCACAAGTTACTCGAAGCAATCCAGAGATAACCACCCTAGAAGTTCTGCTTTTCGGTCTTCTTCATAACTCTCTGAACTCACATTGCAGAACCTCCTTCCTCTTCTTCTCAATGTCGTTTGTGCCTATGGGCACAACTACTGCCAGCTGTTCACCTTCCCTCTCGAGGATGTTCTGAATTTGGCTCGTGACATCTTGAACCCTGGCACAGACCATCCTCGTCTCTCGTTTGCTGCCACAGAATCTCCTGTACGCTCCTCAGACAATGGAGTCACCCACCACTATGCCCAATGTCGGTCTCGCCGGTCGAATCCCATCTCTAGGATTGGAGCCACTGACTTGTCCGCCGCTCAGACTGGAAGCGTCGTCTCCCCAGATAGTTCCCAAGAGCAGGCATGGAACTCGCTATCAAAACATGGAGGGGACCGGGGGACAGGGGACACACAATTATTTGGCGGCCATGCGCACACTCACACATACATACGCGAGGCTTCGGAGGCTCAATCCAGCGCTAAATGCAGCTTAACTCTGCCTGTCACGCCGGGTTAACTACAGCCCTGACTGGACTGATGGGACACCAGCGCTGCTTCTCCACGCTGCCCATATTTCCCGCAAGCCCAGGCAGGTTCACCTGGCGAGACAGGCAGAGTGAGCTGGGTTTAGCAGTGCTTCTCTGCGCTGGCTGTGGGCCTGGGGGCACCGCGCCCATCTGACTGCCGATCTCTCTGGCCACCCGTCGGGTGGGGGGGCACTCGGGTGGGGACGGGACAGCGTGGATGAGGCGCAGGTCTGTGCCACTCCTCCTCCAATCTCCCTCCTCCAATCATCGCACTCTATCCTCAATCCCATCCCCCCTCCACTCCTCCCTCCTCCAATCATCGCGCTGAATCATCATGTCCCGCCACCATTGCCTGCTGACCGACGTCTCTCTCGTCCAATCGGCGCCCTCGATCAGCAGTCCCACCTCCACTGTCTCGTGGAAAGCGGAGATTTTAAAATCCGGATGACAAAAACTTGGGGGGCATGTCCCCCACCTCTCAAAACATGGGGGGACGGGTCCCCTCTGGCTCCCCCGGGTTTTCGCCTCTGCCCAAGAGGGCGTACCTGTTGTCATTAGGCACAGCCACCTGGGTCTCCTGCACTCCACGGTTACCACCCTTTCTCTCAGTCGCACACCTTCATTCTTCCCGTATCCTCGGCGTGACAACCTCACTGTAGGTCCTGTCCACGAAACTCTCGTTTTCCCGGATGGCCCTGAGGTCATCCAGCTGCTTCTCCCGTGCCCCAACACAGTCCTTTAGAAGCTGAACCTGGACGCACTTTCCACAGTTGAAGCAGCCAGAGGCACCATCCGTGTCCCTGGCCTCCCACATCCGGTCTCATCTTACCCGTCATGTGTTCACTGCGTCCCGTCCTCTCCAGCTTTTTGCGTAGTCTCCTCTCCTCAGCCTCCTCGCCGAAGACTCTCGAGCCAAAGACTCACACTCTACTCACAAGGCACTTCCCTCGAGCAGCCTTGCATATATTGGCTGATAAATTGCCTAATTTGCCAATTTATAAATCAAATTCCTCAGTTTTAAACTGTTTTTCCCCTCTCTCACCTCTGACTCAGTCGCCTTTCCCACCGGTTTCAGCCAATAAGACCTTCTCCCTGCTTATCTTTTATTGCTGCTTCTCCGAGATCCACGTAAGCACTGGGTTCTCTCTCTCGCTCCCCGTCCGTCTCCCCTCTCCCTCCCCCTCCATCTCCCCCTCTCTCTCCCCCTCCCAGTCCATCTCCCCCTCTCTCTCTCTCTCTCCCTCACCGTCCATGTCTGCTCGTGGAAAAAAAGCTGTTTTTATGTCTGGCTGTTGAGACTTTGACAATCCGGAGTCACTCTGCAGAGCGAAGTGCTTGAAAGAGTTTGTGGCCAGGGTGAGAGGGATCAGCGATGATCTTACCCGCTCACTTCCTGGATCTTACAGTGTACAGTTTGTCAATGGGGGGGGGAAGATTGCAACAACAACCTTCTTGGTTGACCGAACAATGCACTGCAGCCTCCGGATGTCGTGCTTGGTGACTGAGCCAAATCGGACCATGATGGAGAAGATGAGGACAGACTCTATGATGGCAGTATAAAACTGGACCATCATTGCCCATGGCAGATTGTGTTTTCTCAGCGGCCACAGGAAGTACATCCTCCGTTGGGCCTTTTTGTCTGTGGATAATAGTGGCCTCCCATTTAAGGTCCCTGGAGATGATTGTTCTGATTGCAGATTTAGCAGATTTAATTCATCTTGAATATTTGTTGCAGTTCTGGGGGCGGAGTCCTGTTCTGGATTGCACAAAATGCGAGCAGATTTATCCCACTGCATATTGATAGCCCAAGACTTCCTAAGCGTGCATCTGTTTCCGAGAAGAATGCAGAGGTAAATGTCTCCAATTAAACAATTACCATGATAAAGGTTTGTACATTTATAATGCATTTGGTTATGTGAGCATTTTAAGCTTGTCCCATACCAACATGTACCATCCATTCCACTGATCAGCCCTTTGCTCCCTGAAATAGCAATGTCTCAATCTTAAAACTTTCATTTTACTTGCTAAAGTCTTGCCTGTCTCTGTAATGTAATGCCATCAGCCCTACGATCCTTTAAGATTTAGTGTACCCTGTTTTTAACCAATTCCTTCATTGGTGGCCAATCCTTTAGCTGCCCCAACTCCAAACTCTGGAATTCCTTCCCTTAATGTCCTCTTCTCTGTGTATCTCCCTTCTCCTTTAGGTCACTGCACTCCTCAAAACCTATCTTTATAGCCAAGCAGTGGTCACCTGCAATCACATTTTGTTTGTTTATGATCGTGTGAAGAACCATGACATTTTACTATGTTGGAGACACTATACAGTATGTGTGAAGTTTGTGGATGGTGATACACTGGGTTCTGTACAATATACTCCTCCATAGATGGTGTTCAAAAATTTAATTAATTTTTTTACATAAAAATTGTTATCAATATGGAGATGTTTGCAAAAGAGAAGGGAATATTACATTAGAATTGTCTTTAATTATAGTGAGAATATTGTACTGGAATACTTTGCAATTGTGCAGATAGATGGGACACTGGAATTCTATACATTGGAGGAGGGAAGTGGGCTACTGGAGTGCAAAATGAAGAAAGTTAGAGTTAAGGCCTGTTTCTGTGCTGTATGACTCTTTGGCCCACCAGGTCCTTGCTGACTATCAATCACCCATCTACAGCAATCGTCCATTTTATTTTCCCCACATTCTCATCATCTCCGCACAGATTCTAACCCTCACCACCTTACAGTGGCAATTTACAGTGGCCATTTAACCCACCAACCTACATATAATTGGGATATTGGAGGAAACCAGAGCCACTGTGCTGCCCTGAAGAAAGTGAATAATATACTGTAAATTGAAATACTATACATGAAAGGCGTCAATGACATTTTTGAAATTACTAATTCTCCAGATTGCTAAATTCTGCATGAACAAGGAGTGAATGTTATTCGGAAAATGTTTACAGTGCCGTAGTTTGTTGCCAGGTGTCGTAGGTGAATTCCATTAAAACTAGTTCCTGGCAGTCACCTAAGTGGGACAGGCCATTCAGCACGTCAGGCAGCATCTCTGGAGAACATGGATAGGCGATGTTTAGGATCAGGGCCCTTCTTCAGACTGTAGTGAGTGTGTTAATAAGTGAGAAGTGAATTAATAAGTGAGAAGTGAATTATATTATTTCAGGATTCTGTTCCTACCCAGTCTTATCTTTTTCCATATTCTAACCTGTTTGTGCATTCTTGAATCACCAACATTTGTCTCTTTTTTATTTTTTTATTCTCCATCTCTCTCTCTCTCTCTCTCTCTCTCTCTCTATATATATATATATATATATATATATATATATATATATATATATATATATGGATTCCATCAAACAGAATAAGGAAAAAGAACCAATTGAAGGTAAATATTCATTTTAAATTATGATAAAGCGGTTAGTGGTAGGCATTACCTAAACAAATGTAGTAGTGACAGAACATGATTTCTGATTGTGATTGGTTTAAAGTTCACAAGGTGATAAATCATATGCTCTTTAATTAAGCTGCTGTGTTACATTAATGCTAACTGTTCCTTGGGAAGTCATATATTAACAAATATTTTAAAAGTTTAAATGGATCCAAAGTACCAGATAAATGGGATTGTTTTAAGAAAATAAAATTAAAATAAATATTTGTGTTTTGGTCTCTTTCCAGTTTTGTCCTCACATCCTTTGATTCTATGCCCAAAAGCCTCTCAGCTTTGAATATCCTCAACAACTGAGCCTCCACCTCCCTCTAGGGTTGGATTCCTCTGTCCAGTATACTGAAAGACTAACAAATTCCCTTGGTATAAAATATAACAGTCAGAAGTCAATCATTCAGTGTATTTTCTCCACACAACCACCCAATATGATTATGATTAAAGGTAGACACAAAATGCTGGAGTAACTCAGCGGGTGAGACAATGTCTATGGAGAGAAGGAATTGACGACATTTCGGGTCGTGACCCTTCTTCAGACTGATGTCAGGGGAGGGACAAAGATAGAATGTAGGCGGAGTCAGTAAGACTGGTGGGAGCACTGGGAAGGGGGAAGGGATGGGATATATTGCTTGTATATATGCGACCTCTCATCGCATATATACAAGTAAAACACCTCTACTCAGAACATTTGCAATAAAACCTATCATACCTTTTACCATCCCAATTAAACATTATTTTTTGGATTTCTGAGAATATTCATTCTGTTGAAAATGAACATTTCCACTTCTCGATTTATTATTGTGAACCCTCTCAATAAGGGAGCGGTGTGCCACAAAAAAATCTATCTCACAGCCCAGATTCACGATCTGTGCGGTACCTTTCCTCAGAGGAAATTTTTCTGACTTTATCTCAGCTTTTGGCAATTTGAACTTTTGTCTCCAAATCTTAAATTTTGAACAGTAGAAACATTAGAATGAACAGTTTGCTTGTCCTTTTGTCTACCCTCCTCAGCTTTCACCTGACCTGTTTAAGACATCAGGCTTTGTGGTACATTCAATAGACAATAGACAGTAGGTGCAGGAGTAGGCCATTTGGCCCTTCAAGCCAGCACCGCCATTCAATGTGATCATAGCTGATCATCCCCAATCAGTACCCCGTTCCTGCCTTCTCCCCATATCCCCTGACTCCGCTATTTTTAAGAGCTCTATCTAGCGCTCTCTGGAAAGCATCCAGAGAACCTGCCTCCACCGCCCCCTGAGGCAGAGAATTCCACAGACACCACTCTCTGTGAGAAAAATTGTTTCCTCGTCTCCGTTCTAAATGGCTTACTCCTTATTCTTAAACTGTGGCCCCTGGTTCTGGACTCCCCCAACATCGGGAACATGTTTCCTGCCTCTAGTGTGTCCAAGCCCGTAACAATCTTATATGTTTCAATGAGATCCCCTCTCATCCTTCTAAACTCCAGAGTGTACAAGCACAGCTGCTCCATTCTCTAGCATATGACAGTCCCGCCATCCCGGGAATTAACCTTGTAAACCTACGCTGCACTCCCTCAATAGCACGAATGTCCTTCCTCAAATTAGGGGACCAAAACTGCACACAATACTCCAGGTGTGGTCTCACTAGGGCTCTGTACAACTGCAGAAGGACCTCTTTGCTCCTATATTCCATTCCTCTTGTTATAAAGGCCAATATGACATTCGCTTTCTTCACTGCCTGCTGTACTTACATGCTTACTTTCATAGACTGATGTACAAGGACCCCTAGATCCCGTTGTACTTCCCCTTTTCCCAAATGATGCCATTTAGATAGTAATATGCCTTCCTGTTTATCCGCATTAAACTTCATCTGCCATGCACCTGGCCACTTCTGTGACAGTGGTTGCCTTTTAGTGCCTACCCTTCAAAAGCTGTCTTGAGTGCTCGTAGATTGATAAACTATTTCACTGCGTGGGCAGAACTTAATCCTGCTAATACACGTATCCAACAGATACGCAAATATATATTTTCTACTTAGAGTTGCTGATTAGCAATTAGAAATTGGAACACTGGCTGATGGTTTCCCCCTTTTATAACTCAGCGCCAAGAATTATTCAGAAGGCTTATTTCTGTTGACAGAGTCTAAGGCACCTCCACCAGCTGCAGCTTCAGCACCAGCTCTGGTTCCGGCTCCAGTTCCAGAAAAAGCACCAGCTCCAGTTCCAGTGAGTGCTCCTGCTCCAGCTCCAGCTCCAGCTCCAGCTCCAGCTCCAGCTCCAGAGACCCAATCACCAAGTCAACCATGTGTTGGTGAAGCTCCATCTGACCAGCATCAGCAGTAAGCTCATCTTCTTGTAAAAAAAAAAGCTTTTTAGCCACTCAAAGTGAGAGGAATGATGTTCTTTGCTCATTAAAGCTCAATAGCTCCGTAATCATGATCAGGGAACCAATCTGACCATTACTTTGCTGCACGGTAGACAATAGTATTTCTGTGAAATGCTGCCTGACAATCTGTTTCAAAGGTCTGTTTATTGCCACATGTACCAATTAAGGTACAGTGAAACTCGATTCAGTACTGTGGTTCTTGGGTCCAGTAGTGTGGTTTGCTGGGATAGTAATGCACTTTGTCTTGGGTACAAGAATGCGATGCACAAGATGTCAAGAGTTTGCCACTGTAAAGGGTTCCCTGGATGAGGAGGTAAAAATGAATCAGTGGGTAGCACCGTAGGCTGCAGTTAGCACCACTACCTCACAGCTCCAGTGACTCAGGCTTTGATTCTGACCACAGGTGCTGCCTGTGTGGAGATTGCATGCTCTCCCTCTGGTTTTTCACCAGTGTCTCCAATTTCTTCCCACATCCCAAAAGATATTAGGAGGTTAATTGTTGATGGGTAAGTTGCGCCTAGTGTTGTAAGTGGTAGAAGAATCAAAGGGGAGTTGATGGATTTGTGAGTAAGAATAACTAATTTGCTAAGGGATAATAAGGAGAGAGGGAATTGATTTGTTGTGAATTGGCATGGATATAATGAGCTAAGTGATCTCTCCTGTGCCGTGGTAAGTATGTACATGTACCATAATCATTAGGAAGAAGTCTAATCTTTTGCATTGTGTTGGAGTGGGTCATTAAACCTTCAAGTCTGTTCCACAATTCAGTCAACTCATTCAAACCCATTCATTCACTCAGATCCCTGCTGCATGATTCCCTTAGCTAATAAAAACCTATCAACCAGTCATAGAAATTTAATTTGATCCACCAAGTACAAACCTTCAGAAGACTGAGTTTCAGATTTCCTCAGCCTTCTGTGTGAATCACTGTCTTTTGATTTAGTTCCTGAATGGACAATGTCTCTTTCAAATCCTCATAATATTCTATCACCTCAGTTGAGTCATCCACAATCCCAATAACTATGATCTATATTTTTTACCATTTGGCAAACCTGAACTTAAATATATTTTGGTGGTTCTTGTTTCCAAGAAAGCCAGATAGTATGTTGCTAAGCGCATATGGAACACAGTTCATGAAGAAAATAGTCCATCCATTTTTTATGCATCGATAACAATTTTCCAATGAGGATACTTATGTACGATAATTTAATCCCCTTTGACTTGGAACGTTTTGACATTTGTAATTTTTTTTGTTATATTTCCAAAGCCAAAGACATCTTTACAATAAGACTGCATCATCAAAGGCTACAGTCTTGCAACACACTAAAGGAATAGGGACAGCTATAAAAATATGGACAGCAACATGAAGCATTCATAATCTCAAAATTCTGTTTTTTATGTTATAAAACTGCAATTATCAATTTGTTTTCAATTATTTTCCCTCCTCTTCTGTTCTCCTTGTCTTCTCTACCTTCATTATTGCTGTCTTGATTGCACCATTTCTCTGTATTTCCTCTTGTGTTGTCTTCTTGTTGCACTCTTTCCTGCTGTTGAAGGCACCTGCAGATGTCCCACTGTGTTCTTCTCTTCTGTCTGCATTTGATCCTTTTGACCCCAGCCTTATTCTGCTGCCAGTGCATGCAGCTATCTTGCCCTTTGAGGATACTACCTGCAGAGAAGAGGCAGTGGAGTGTATGAATGGTGGTTTGGATTTTTTTTGCAGGGACAGGGACTCACGAGGTGGAGTGCTCAGCTGGTTTGTACAAGGATTAAATGGGGTATTGCCACAACCTGAAGATAAACCTAAATCAACTGATACTGTGGAGGTGACAATGGCATCAAAAGTGACAAAGACGGTATGTATTATGTGGTGGGCTGTGTGTGAGAGAGAGGGCTGGCTGAAGCCAGGTATTGAGAGCAAATGCTGCTGCTGTGTAATGCTTACTGCTGTAACAAAGTATATTGATACATATAATACTGTAGGACACAAAGTGCTGGAGTAACTCAGCGGACCAGGCAGCATTTCTGGAGAACATGGAACAGTGACATTTTGGGTCAAGACTCTTGTTCAGACCGTCAGAAGAAGGGTCTTGACCCAAAGCATCACAGATGCACGTTCTCCTGAAATTCTGCCTGACCTGCTGAGTTATTCCAAATCTGTGTCCTTTTGTGTATTAACCAACATCTGCAATTCTTTGTTTCCACATGTTACAATGTAGGCACTGTAATAAACCATTTCCACGAAGGACCCTGTGGAAGTAAAACAGTGAACCTAAATTCTTCCCCCATTCAAGCATTGGAAGTAGTAGACATCAAGACAGTTTAGGGTTACTCCAAGCTTATGATCAATAGCTCCAAACACAGATTTACTACTTTCTCAGTACTAAAAGAAAAACCTTACTCTTTCACTTATATCTATGACAACACTGAAAGAGGTCAATAAGATAATCTCAGCTCTCAGGGGAGCAATCCCATTAGTTCATTCCCCCTTATTCCTTTGTATCTCTGCAATTTATCTCTCACACATGCCCATCATCAACCTTTTGATTCATTTTGCTGTTCACCTACATTAAGGGTTAATTAAGTGCAGCCAGTTAACAGTGGGTGGAGTTACTGTAATTTCCCCAAGTCTGCCAAGCACATATAATTGATCAGTTCTGAGCTAAAATAACTTTGGCATGGCACAGTTGCTTCGCACAATAATATTTCCATTCCTACGTCTTTCCCATTTTAATAAAGTATCAGAAGGATTATATGTGTCAGTTGAACTCTCAGCAATGCAGCCACCAGCTTAATTTCTGAAACTAACTATAATCATATTCCGTATGTATCAAGAGAATATGTCAGTATGTTTTTATAGTTGTTAGTTAAATATTTCATTTTTTGATCCAGGAACCTGCAAATCCACAGAAACAAGAACTGCCCATTGAAACAAGTGAGTTAATGGAAATTAGTTGATTGTTGTTAGAATCCTATTGTTGCTCATAGTTACAAGAGTTTATTCAGCAAAGACTCAGAAATTGCACGGATTATTGGATCACTGACAGGGTGATTGCTATGCATTACATTATACAAACTATATTTAATTTTCTACACTAACAGTGGACCTAGTCCTGTTTGACTGCTGTGTTTCCATAGTTTATTATTCCAACTTTCCTTTGATGAGATTGATGCATAGGCCAGCGTGGATGGAGCTAAAACAAAATAGGGTATGAATAGGCTTTTTGATGTTTGAGCCCTCTCCATCATTCAATGTGATTGTGGATGATTATTCACTTCAGTATTCTGTTCCTGTTTTTCTTCCAAATCCCATGATCTTTTAGCATTAAGAAATCTACAATCTCCTTTTTGAGTGTATTAAGTTACTTATTTCTTCTGTGGTAGAGATTTCAACAGGTGCACCAACCTGTCGCTGAAGAATTGTTTCTTGATGTCAGTTTTAAATGGCATGTCCCGTTTCTTGATGCGGCAATCCCCATGATTCTGAACTCCCCAGCCGTTGGGAACATCGTCTAGTCAGTCTGTCCTGTTAGAAATTGATATTTTCTATGAGCTACTCTAAACACTAATGAATATAAACCATGATCATAGCTGATCTTTTACCTCAGTGCCAGTTTCCCTTATTTACTTTATATCCCTTGAGACCTTTAATATCTCAATGACCAATTTCCTTCGCCCTCATGAGAATTCCAAAGGTTCACTACTCTCTGGGTGAAGAAACGTCTGCTAATGGTTGCAGGAGTTTATTTAGCAGAGACTCAGAAATTACACAGTATTATTATATTACTGACAGAGTGATCACTATGTATTGCATTAAAAAAAACAGTGTTTAATTTTCTACGTGAACAGTAGACTTAATCTTGTTTTGCTGCTGTGTTTCCATAGAATATTTTCCCATCTCTGTCCTGAATAGCCAGCCCTTTACATGAGACTACTGGTAATTGGCGATTATTATCCCAGAATCAAGGCAAGGTTACCAATAAATTCTTCACGATCTTTCCTACATCTCTTCATATTGCTTATTAATGTTGAAAAGGATAGCTGACCAAAGATTGAAAAGACAGTGTGGGGTCATGCTGAGAGAGCGAGGGATTGGGAGAAATGGATCAGGTGGATGATGGAAATGCATCCTGAGTTAATGACTGTCACATAATTTTCACCTTGTGCTAACGTATTCAGCGGCTTGAGAGGAAATTGATGGTACTCAGACACAGCTTGGCATTACCAGCAATAGCAGTTAAGGAAACGCTTCCAGCAACATTTCAGCCATTTGTTGACAGAATGCCTCAGTGGTGAAGATTTTTCCTTCACTTGCTCACTTCGAGCAGAAACAATGGCATGAACACTCTGGGTTGATTGATCTACTTCTTTCCTGTAAACACCATGTTGTACTATTTCAAGAGTTTGAACTGAATTAGATCCATCGGTCCTTTCTCTGTATTGTCAGAATCTCAGTCAGAAAATAAACCTCCGCAAGAACCTGAAGTGAAGGCGGAGGTTGTGGTACCCGAAACTTCTAAAGAGTGCAGTCAGCAGGCAGAACCTCCAGCAAACCTTCCTCCTACAGTCTCAACTGATGAAGTGCTTCACTCCTCTTCCAGTGGCAACAGGTAACATATTACCCACATAATTGGTGAACCTGTGCTTTGTTAAATTAATTTAAAGGGTCTACTTTTATATGGTTCAGTTTGTAAGCCATTCATACTGAAAAGTCACCACACCACTGAATTGTTCGCACTAAAACGTAAGGACTGCTGTCGCCTTACCGTACGGTGTAAATTCCCCCACCCCTTTCTCTCCACCCTCAATAAATGAACCATCATGCTTTACAATCCTAATAACCAGTGCCATCACTGTGGTTTTAGCAGCAGCCCTACATATACGAATTTCACAAACTTCCCTCCTTAAAAAACAAGATAAATCTGAAAGCAGGGATGCACCCGAAGAACTCAGACATTGATGATCTTTCTCTAAATCTCTCGCTTAATTTTCGATGTTCCAGTTACACTCATGAAAAGGGATCACTTTACATTAATAATCAACACACATGTATACACACTCCATAAATATATTCTTAAATGTCACTGAGAGTACTTGATCTCAACACATGATCTTGGCTAACATTTCAATGCACCATGAACAAGTCCAGCATTGATTTAGGGATTGAATGTGTGAAATTAGATCATTGCCCAAAATGTTTGTCCCGGTGCTTGCAAACAATCGCACTTGTTCAAAGATGTCCAAGAAATCCTGCCAAGCCAATATTTATCCCTGAACCATGACCACAAAAAAGATCAGTTGATTCTTGATTTCATTGCACTTTATGGAATTTTTTTGATGTATTGATATTGGTCGTTTAACTTTCCTACAGAAATAATAGTGACTACATTTTCAAATGCATTTATTTTCAGTCAAGTGCTTGCAAATGTATGAGGTGCTATCACTCTAGAGTTTATTCCTTAATCTCCTATTTGTATCTATACTGTGAGAAGACTCAAAAGCAACTTTAACAGAGGGGCAGAGACAGCAAAGTTGGAAGTGGTGCCCACAATTGTGGGTAGTGGATTTGGAAAATTCAGGAGAATTCCAGTAAAAAAACCCAAGAAGATGGGCAGCCAACGGATCCAATAATAATGGGTGGAACAGTAGAAGAAACGTAAAAGAGCAGAGGATGTGGCAGTACAAGACCCATCAGGAGATCTCTAGATGAAGAGAAGGGCTTTGAAATCAAAATGTTGAAGGACTGGGAGACAGTGGATTAGTGATGGAACCTGAGTGAAGATAGAAATCAGCAGTAGATTTCTGAATTAGCTGGAGTTTGTGTGGCTGGTTTTGTGTGGCAAAATAACATTTTTGAAGAAGATGGAGTCTGGAAATCTAAAATATGTGAATGAAAATTTGAGCTGTGAGCCGAAGGTAGGAGAGAAAGTGGAATACTGGGAAGGTAGGAAGTGGTATTCCTGGTGATGATTGAGATGTTGGATTTGATGTAGTATTTAGAACACGTATATTACCTTTTAGTTGAAATTTACTATTTCATCCGAATCTTTGCAAAAAAAGTAATCTTAAGGGGACAATTCATTTATGTTATTTTAACTCACAATTATTTTAATTGGTAAAAACCACTTCACACTGTTTTATCTCATAACAATTTTAACCAAACTATTTGCAGTGTGCTTGAATGGCTGAAACAGAGTCTGGAGAAAGTGGTTCCACAGCCTGCATCGGAATCAGCCAGAGTGGAAACTGAATTAGCTGCCCCAGAAAACAAGGTCAGACTCCTGCTTAACATTGGTCCCGTGACTTAGAACTTAGTAACAAATAATTGTTTCTTGTAGGATTTCATTTTCTGTGTGTGTAATGTTGTCTTTCATTTGGACTGTTTCCAGTGCTTCTGAAGAAACAGAAAGTGTATTGAATGCTGCAATAACCTGCTTTTGTGTCTACCAATGGACCCTGTCAACTTCTCAAAAGTGTAATTACGTACATTATTGGTGGAAGTTTGAGCTCAACAAGATGAAAAATGCTACTCAGTTAAAATGATACTTCTGTCTCTCCATTGTTGCTGCGTGACCTGCTGAATAGTTCCAGTTTTTTCTGTTTTCATTTCAGATTTACAGTTTTTCACGTTTCGAGAGACACTATGCAAGGAATCAGAATATTATCACACTTGAATCACATTTTGCCATAATATAAACATTTGGTAATTGAGTATGAATCTCTTTAACATTATGTACACAATGTAATTCGGAGAGTAGTCCTCAATGAATTCCATCATAACTTTATGGTCTAAATGTGATACAAATGTAAATGAATTTGTGGAGCTTCAAATCGTTATACTGCTATTAATAATTTTAATAGCAGTGTTATGAATCATACTAACACTGACTGAGAAAATTACATGTAGATCGAGATTCACAGAACAGTAGTGAGGGTTTCCCTGATTAACTTTGTACCTTGATAGATGTAGTTGGATTCAGCACAGTTGATATATTGATATATTGCAAGCCTTTCCAGCTGTTGGCTTTTACATGGTCTATTCCTTCCCCCCACAGATGCTGCCTGACCTGCATGGTTACTCCATCACTTTGGTGTTTTGCCCATATCCATTAAATGCCTCACCACTTTTCCAACAGGATAATAACAGATGCTGGAATCCTGAATAAAATTCAGGAAGTACTGAAATTACTGAGAAAATATAAAAGGAGATTGTGGAAAGAGAATTGTGGACATTTGTCCTCTGTTAAAGGCGTGATGTTGTAACAATACACATCCAATTCCACCTCTGAAAACCACCAGTAGACAGAAGTACAAGTGGAGCTCGCTGCCCACAGGCTAGAAGATTATCAATTAGCATTAAAGCAGAAATGAACTTATTTCCCAACAAGTTCACTATTCAGGATGATTAACAGTGATATAACCATGTTATAGGAAAGATGTTGTCAAGCTGGAAAGGGTACAGAGAAGATTTACAGGATGTTGCCAGGGCTATAGGGTCTAATCTATAGGGAGAAGTGGAGTAGGCTGAGAATCGATCCTTGGAGTGCAGGAGGATAAGGGGTGATCTTATTGTGTATAAAATCATAATAGGAATATAGGAATAGATTGGGTAGATGCACAGATTCTCTTGCCCAGAGTAGATGAATCGAGGACTTGAGCACATAGGTTTAAGGTGGAGGGGAAAAGATTTATTAGGAATCTGAGGGGTAACTTTTTCACACAAAGGGTGATGGGTGTGTGGTAGTTGCCAGAGGAGGTAGTTGAGGCAGGGACTATCCCAACATTTAAGAAACAATTAGACAGGTACATGGATAGGACAGGTTTGGATGGATATGGACCAAAAGCAGGCAGATGGGATAAGTGTTGCTGGGACATGTTGGCTGTTGTGTGCAAGTTGGGCCGAAGGGCCTGTTTCCACACTGTATCACTCTTTGACTCTATAATTTTCCTTAAATTCAATGAAGTAATCAATTCAAGTTTCCTTCTCCACAAATGTTGCATAACTTGGTGAGTATTTATTCACCACATTTGCTGGAACAACAGAGAATTCAAGAGGTTGTTGTTATCTTACTGTTGGACTAAATCATGTGTGTGTCATCTCCTTGGAATGCTTTCATGTTTTGTGCTGTCTTCTATATAGGTTCCAGTGGAAGAGAAGGAACCAGATGCGAAGGTGACAGAGGTTAAAGAGAAACTGCCAGCCGCTGTCACCATCATAGAAGGTATTAAATAGATCAGACATCAATTTTATTAACAAACATTGAAAATTATTAATAGTTCAGAAAGTCTGATGCAATCCCTAAATCCACCTTTTTTCTACAATATTATTTAACCCCATCCTTTTAATAATATCACTATTCCTTCAAATCAGTTTGCATTTCGGGTTAGGTTGTAGTTAAATAAAGGTTTATCACTATCTTATATAATAAACGTGGATATAGATCTTAGGGCCATGTTATGATAAGATGCTGAATTGGATGTTTTATGTAATGACTCTTTGCATCGCTGGTACCGATTGAAGCAATTTCTTCTATATTTTCCCCAGTTGCTCCTGCAGAACCCACCCTGGATCCGACAATAAACAAAGAGAAACAACCAAAGTCCAAAGCAATTACTAAGACCAGGTATTAATGTTCAAGCAGCTTTCTTGCAACTTCACATAGCTTTGTCTCAGCTTCTAAAGGCATGGTTAAGTTGATCTCATTAATCACTGGGGAGTGTTCACTTGCTTATTAGGTGGTCTCCGTTTCCGATGTGGTGATTCCCACATCTTAATGGCACAAAACGTTTGAGGGCAGGATTAGAAATTCTGTGGACCCTCTCCAGTTTTTAGTTGCATCTGGAGTAAAAGGGAGACATAATGTGGGGACAGGCGCAGGGATGGGGACAGGTTAGGGTGGGAGGAGTGAGTTCAGTCAATGGAAAAAAAATGGGGACTGTTCCATTTCCTGGACCAAAGGTACGTAACATACTTGAGAAATCCAGACATGCTGTTCTGTTCTTTCTTTCACTACCACATATATAAAAAGTACTTTATTTTCTGGACTGAAGACGTCCAATGCTTTTTGTGTTGAATTTTACCTCTCCAGAAATGAATTTGGGTACTTTCAGTTACAGCATTCACTTGATTTAGAAACATAGAAACAAAGAAACATAGAAAATAGGTGCAGGAGCAGGCCATTCGGCCCTTCGAGCCTGCACCGCCATTCAATATGATCATGGCTGATCATCCAACTCAGTATCCCGTATCTGCCTTCTCTCCATACCCTCTGATCCCCTTAGCCACAAGGGCCATATCTAACTCCCTCTTAAATATAGCCAATGAACTGGCCTCAACTACCCTCTGTGGCAGAGAGTTCCAGAGATCCACCACTCTGTGTGAAAAAAGTCCTTCTCATCTCGGTCCTAAAGGATTTCCCCCTTATCCTTAAGATTTCCCCCTTATCCTTAAGAATTCCCCCTTATCCTTAAGATAATCATATGTTTCACTGGTGCATATTTCACTGATCATTTGACCAAATCTGCACAAGAGAAGATGTAATGGCACAGTGGCATAACAGTTAAACTGGCTGCCGCAGAGCTTGAGTTAACTGTGTTCAAATCCGTCCTTGGGTTTGTGCAGAGTTTGCACGTTCTCCATGTGACCGCGTGGCTTTCCCCCAAATGCTGCAACATCCTTCCACAGATCAAACCGTGCAGGTTGGTAGGTTACTTATGTGCTCAAAAATTGCCCCTAGTGTATTTGGGTGGCAGGGGAACTTAGAATTGAAGACATGTGATAAAGAATAGATTAAGCGAAATAAGTGGAGGGATGGGACTGATGGAATTACTATGAAATTAACGGGCAAGTAGCCTCCTGCAATGTGTTGGAATATGTGCAGTGCCTTGTTCCTGCAGATTCTGTCTGCAGCAAGCCGTATTTTATTTTCCCATTATGAATCTTCACATTGGCACATTTGTTTCACTGGTGCATAAACTTGCCCTCTAACTGCTGAGTTTTCCTGCCCAATTTTCAAAATTGAATGATTATCAATTGAATTGAGTGCCACAGATGGCTGTGGAGGCCAAGTCACAGGGTATTTTTAAAGCACAGATTGACAGGTTTGTGATTAGTAAGGGTGTCAAAGGTTATGAGGAGAAGGAAGAAGAATGGGGTTGAGAGGGAAAGATAGAATGGAAAATAGATATGATTGAATACTCAATGAGCATAATGTCCTAATTCTGCTCCTATGACTAATGAACATGAACTTATCTTATCCGTTATCTGGTAAGCTAGTTTAACACCAGATCGAAATCTGTAAATGATGTAAATGCAAAGATACTTGGCACCTACCCTACCCCATTCATTCCTATCATATACTGCAGCTATTATGCTGGTGCGGAGATTTAAGTAAATAAACGTAAGACTTATTCTCTTTACTTTTTTTTTGCATCAGTGAGAACAATAAAAGGTAAGTGTTCCATCTGCTGTATTCACTGTTTACATATTTTTCTACTCGTACATGTGCCGGTGCTGAAAGGTTCATTATGCGTGCATGATGTTAGCTCACAAATAAATGGCATTATGGTCATATGCAGTCTTCACCTTTTTCCTCTGTCTGCAAGAGTTGTGTCTTTTGATTAATGAGGTTCTTTTGGACCAGGGCCGTGCTGTTGACTTAACATGGCTGTGGGATTAACCCAGGCACACACCAACCTTCCACCTTCCTTTTTTGAAATGATGAAGTCATGTGATATAAGCAATGGCTGCATGTTCATGATAGTTTTCCTCAATGTTCCAGGCTCTGTCTGTTCTGTTTGCATTGTCATGGTTCTGATTTTGGATATGAATATTGTGCTGGGAATTCTGAGACCAAGAGAACTGTTACTCCTTTGTTTTCGGAGCAACACATAAGTAAAAATGGATACAATGTGTTTTCACCTCAGCCCTTCTACACAACCCCTACCTCTTGTCCTTTCAACTGGTGTTGAATGTTGTTGCTTCATCTGGTATTAGGTACCTTTATGAAGAGGTTCTATGGTAGAGGAAGAAGCAAAGTGGGGTGACCCATATATACCTTGCGGGATGATGGGGAGATGCAAAGGAGGGTAAATAGAGGTCAAAAGCTGGGGGGAGGGATTTACATGGGGAAAGAGGAAATTAATGAGCAGTGTTCTTTGGGAGATTGAAATTTGCTCCACAATGAAATAATCTGCTAATACTGATTTAGTATCTGACTTTTAATATATATATTTTAACATATTTAACTTTGTATTTTAATATTTTTAATGATTCTGTTCCTCAGTGTCTTCAGTTGGCTAGTGCAGGGCCTTGGGAAAGTTGTGCCACAGCCTGTCACAAAACTCCAGTTACCAAACGAGGTATGTTCTACATTGAAATGTTGGGTGGAAATATCAGGATGCTGAGTTAGAATCCATAAAACCTAAGTGGCTAGATTTTGGATCTCGCTGTCTTCTGGTGTACTATATTTGTGATGTATACAGTATTAACACCCACTCAGATACCTGCCAAAATCCATGAAATTGGATACAAATTCATTAAAAATCCATTACATCAGTTTGTAAAAGGAATTGTGCTTGAATATTTACAATTAGGAAGGATGTCATACTTGAACTCTCCCCATGGCAGATCTGCTGCATAAGAGTGTATGAAGGCGGCCTGGAGGAGAGACACTGAGATCTCCTCAATGTGGGAACAATATCACCCAACATGTGGTGATCTGACCTGACCAAGTACTTATACATTTTCTTACCACATTATGAGGCCATTTAGCCTATCAAATTAATGTTTAAGTCTAATTCCAATTATTTCCCTTTAACTATCCCCTCTTATATTCTATCAACATCCTTGCTTATTCCCCTGCCATCTGCCCACACTCGGGGCAATTTATAGTCACCAGTATGTCTTTGGGGAGTTGTATGAAATTAGAGCATCAGAAGAAAGCCATACTGTCTGGTCACTGGGAGAATGTGCAGACTCCAGACAGCAGCAACATAAGTCAAAATCTAGTCCAATTTGCAGGATATGTGCACCACTATTTGCTGTGGTATTGTGCCACCTTAAGTTCTGTGCTGTGACGAATCCCAAACTATTGCAAGATGTGGAATGATCCAGGGAGCAAAGATCACCACAGTGATTTGTACAATAATTCTGTAAAGAATGCTGGAATAACCATTGTTTAAATCCCCACTATCCTGTGTATTATTGGACATTGAGCCTGGCAGACGCTGTGTGCAAGTCATCTGTGTCCCAATGCAGTCCCTTTAAGTGGTGTTACATTTCTGATCCCTGTATGATATGCTGCTAGGTTTATTTGAGTTTTTAAAAAGGTGATAGGTCACAAATTAATGCTCCAATTTATGCCTGTGGGATAGTGTTTGACTATTCATCTGATGAAGTCCTTAAGTGTACGATTGACTGACAATGAAAACATGTTAGAAGCTAGGTTGAATGGCAAGCTAAGCATAGCTAATTTCCCCATAGATCCAGAGCACCTATAGTTAGGATTGAAACCGGGTCTCTGGCGCTGTAAAGCAGCAACTCTACCCCTGCATCACCATGACGTTCACTCTCATTCTGAATTGGTAGCTGACTTGTGATGTCCAGTCCAGAAAGTTAAAAAATGTGGTCAGCAAGATCAATTCCCTTCCTGCTCACCTCAAACCCCCAGTGGAATTGAAACCATCACAGGCTATATAACAGAATTCATGCTGAAACTCTTCTCTAACATACATGTTTCTCTTCTCTGCTTCCTAGGATGCCGGGACTACTATTGCATGTGCTGCAGAGGAAAGTAAGTACTCTTTGAACAGAATACTTTAGGCTGATTTATAAATGGTCAAATAATCTCAAGTGAAATCTGGTGCCAGAAGCTCAGAGATGGTGACTGAGCAGTAGGGATCTACTCAATGGACAGCAGATTGCTATGGTTCGATCATCTGGCAGGGCACAGAACAGATCCTTGAGAGGTAAGAAATAGGAATATATGGGATGTAGATAATGGCATCAAATTGGAGGCATTGAGCCACTTCAAGAAGGGGCTAGGCCTCTGAATAGATTAGCAGCAACCCTCCAATAAAGGGCAGAAAATATGTAAAGATTGGGCCCAACTAACCTTTATAAGATTCAACTCAAATCCTTTATTAAAACCACACAACCATGTTATATTTATATATATATATATATATATATATATATATATATATTTAAAAAAAAAAAAATATATATATATATATATATTAAAAAAAAAAATATATATATATATATATATATATATATATATATATATATATATATATATGCATATTGCTATTGTGTCTACTGGCCTGTTAAGCTACTGAAAGTAAAAATGTCATTGTTCTGTTGTCGGCACATACTACAGTTAAATAGTCTTGAACTCCAATGCCGAGAGGCACTATTGACTATTGACTATTGACTGGAGACGGCAGGAGAGGGCAGGAACGGGGTACTGATTGGGGATGATCAGCCATGATCACATTGAATGGCGGTGCTGGCTCGAAGGGCCAAATGGCCTACTCCTGCACCTATTGTCTATTGTCTATTGACTCTTGACTGTTGCATCTTGGCACTGGAGATAATGGACGAGGATTGATAATCCATAGGCCAGCATTGTCCTCTTGTTGAAAGAGGGGAGTTTGAATGTTAGCTATCATGGAGTAATAAGACAATATCCCAAAGCAAAAAGATGAATACAACCCCTGCCCATGTTATATCTGTAGTATGTAGGAAGGAAGAGCTGAATTCCTTATTATGCCAGATGCCTGGAGTTAAAATAATCATTTGACTTATTTACTTACATTTAAATCTGTCACAAACGTCAATATTTTGACATTTTCAAATACAATATCTCAAATTTTCATGACATGTTTGCCTTAATACTTTTTAACATTAAAACTACCTTATTAACTTTCTCAAAAAAAAACTTTCTCATTTATTTCATTTTCTCATACACCACAATTACTTTTGTTATGTCACTGAATGCCAATGACAATCAAACATCTAAACTTACATCTCAACTTGCATTCACTGGAACTCATTCTCGACAGCAGAAACCTTTGTTTGATTGGTTTGGGCTGTCGATACAGAAATTATATCTGTACCTAATTGACACCTGGACAATTAAACAAACTAATATGAAGTTGTTTCTAAACGATGTACAGTAGGTAAATTGAAGACATTTGTTTTCTTATACCTTCACATCCTAATGTGTTGATACCAAATAAGGTTCACCAGCACTTTGCTTGCTTGAGGTGTGTTGAGGCGGTTGTACTGTCCATTCAACCCCTGAGCCTGAGTTCAATCTTAACTTAAAATGTAAGATTCTTCAGCTGGAAGATTCAATATTTTACCATGAAACATATTTATGCCAATCACATCCCAGTTCCTATTAGACAAACATCCACAAAACAAAGCACATCATAGATTTGTTTCCCCCCAAAACCTTTAGTTCAAAGAAGGCTGGAAAACGACTGATGTGGGAGCAGGAGAAAAATCACATTGACTTGAGGGTTGAGGTTCCCTCCTGATCTTCAACCTAACCTATGTTGATACATTAGTTTAAAAGAGAGTTTAACATCTTAGTTTAAAAGGGAGCTTAAGCGGACACAGTTAAGGACTTTGCTCTCCACCCATCTTGTACTAACCTTTACCTAAAAACACTGACAGTAATTCTGAACTTGACTGCAAATTTGAGTAACTATTCGGTTACCACACATTGGCACCATTTCACCTATATCTAATGTTATACATATTTTGTTGGTGGGAACAGACACAGCTGGAGATAGTTTGGATGCAGGGAGATGAAGAGTCAAAGTAGAGGCAAGGTGCCCCTGGGGGCAGGTAGTGTTTTGATGTTTTTCCTAATTATATCGTCTTCTCCTTTGTTTCAGGAGGGAAGCTCGTTCTCATCTCTGAAACAAATGGAAAATGAAGACTTTGGAAAGATATCAGTGTCTAGAGACCAAGTCCTGCCTGTAAACACTCCATCTCCATCACTGGGAACTGAAGACCACATTCATCAGAGAATGAGATGTTTCTTGGAGGGCAGAAACTCACTCAATCTGGGGGCACTCGCAGGTGTAACATGGACCAGTGGAGGACAGATCTTCAGCAGATACTGCTATCTTCCTGTGACATTGGCCCAGTTAGTTAGGCTACTTCTGGCTATGCATCACTTTTTCTACACACTTAGCTGAGTTTTATTGAAAAGGATTCAAAACCCATGTAAATAATTCAATTTAAACAAGTCAGTGTGGCATTTTGCTTTTTTAGTCTGAGAGACATGTATCAGAATGTGTGATCCCCAGTCTGACGGATGTCTATCCGGCAGTGTGATCCATCATCTGAGAGATGTCTAAAAAACAGTGCGATGCCCAGTCTGAGAGATGTCTATAAAACAGTGCGATCCCCAGTCTGAGAGATGTTTATCAGGCAGTGTGTTACCCTCAGATAGAGAGACATCCATCGCAGTGATCCTCAGCCTGGGAGACATCTATCAGACTGTGTCACCTCAGTTTGAGGGATATTTAGGACAGTTTGACACTCATATTCTGAGGAACATCTGTTAGACAGTGTGACTCCCACAGTCTGGAGGACGTCTATTGGATAGTGTGGTCCCCTGACACATCCATCAGATAAGCAGAAATCACATATTTCATGTAGTTCTGGTGGCTGCTAAGTTTAATGGCCATACCCTCTGACTCATTAAATTAACTGCATGCTCTTTTCAATGCAATTCATACAATGGTGGTACTGCCGAGGATTCTCTTTCCTGATGCACACCATAAGTCACTCATCTGGTCACACTGTTTCTGTGTAACTTCGCTCTTGAGCCGTGCGTCAAGTACTCGTTAAAGATGCTCTCAAATCAGCCCAATCCTTCTAATTCAGGATTGGGCTGATTTTCTCTCCCGTGCTCGCACCTACCTGCACCATCAGTGCTACCACTACTTCAAACTTTCATTGAGGGCACCAATGTTGTCATCTGGCAGAGGGTGTTCAGATTTGACTGGAAGTCTGCTGTTTGTTTTGCTTAGTGCAAGATCTGTTCCTGACAAAATTGTTGACAATTTGTATCATGCATGGGCTCTGACTCCAAGTCTCATGTAGCACCAGGAATATAATAAAACACCAAGAGATGTAAATTGCTAAAGTGCGTGTATCTTGTTTATTCAACTCTCTCCATCTACACTTATCGTGTGCATATACTTCATGCATATACAACACTCATTTATCCTACATCACAATTACATCACAATTATTGCTCCACTGACTTGCTGCAACAAACTATACCTCGATGATTCAAGTACAAGTGGGGTCTCACTTAGGACCTCAGAACTGTGGATAAAATGACACTTATCTTTTAGTAATTCCATGTGGCAGATGTAAATACTAACATGCAGTTCACAGTCAAATCTTGAGATTGCAACATACATTTTGTACATTGCTGATTTGTAGGAGGAGACTACTGTGACCACTTGCAGCTGCATCTTTTTATGATAGGTTATAGGGTCGAACATAGAGTCACAGAGTTGGGCAGCATGGAAATAGGCTCTTTGGTCCATAGTCTTCTTGCCAACTATTGTACTTGCACTACAACAGTAATATTACAACAGTAATCCACATTTGGTCCTTTACCTTTAATGCCTTGGTAATTCAAGCACTTGTCTAGATTCTTAAATGTTGAGTGTACTTGACTACACCTCACAGATTCCAATCACTCTCTGCCTGAAAATAGTCCCTCTAAACTATCTCCCATTTTTACCTGCACCTCTTATTTTAGATTCATTTCCTAGAAGAAACAGATTGTTACTGTCTAGGGTACACAAAATGCTGGAGAAACTCAGCGGGTGTAGCAGCATCTATGGAGCGAAGGAGATAGGCAACATTTCGGGCCAAAACCCTTCTTCAGATAGTTACTGTCTACCCTTTTTATCCCTCTTATAATTGTATATATCTTTATCAGCTACCTCTTCTGCTCAAGGAAAGGTAAATCCAGCCTTATAACTGAAATTCCCCAATGCGGGCAACATCATGGTGAATGCACTCGCACAATCACGTGCTGGGGTCTCCTGATATCCACATACAGGACTTCCATCCTGGCTGGTATCTCAATGATCTGGATGTTGTTATTTCGCTCTATCTATCCCTTTCCCCTGCTGCCATAATGAATGCTGCTGCTATGTGGTGGCCATGGGAATGTGCCTTTAAGCACTGATGCTGTTTTCTCATTTCTGCATAGGAATGTGTTCAAAGCTGCACTAAATGAGCTTGATCCGAAACGTCACCCATTCCTTCTCTCCAGAGAAGCTGCCTGTCCCGCTGAGTTACTCCAGCATTTTGTGTCTATCTTCTGTTTAAACCAGCATCTGCATTTCCTTCCTACACAATAAATTCGGGTGTTTGTCGGGAATCATGCAAGTGCATTTTTAGCACTTCTTTCTGGGTATAAAACACCATTAATACCAAAAGCTTTTCATTCCAGATTCAGTTAATTGCTTGAATTTAAATTCCCCAAATTGAGATTAGAGCTATGATGACATTATTATGTGGTTGACTGTGGGGAGTAGCACCGTGGAAATTTGGTTGCTGTGTTGCAACAGAAAATGTAATTGCTGGGTGATCGTAAGGTCATAAACCATTACTTGAATTGATCCTCACAAAGGAAGTAAATAATGTGAAGGTTACAGCAAAAGAAGAGAGAGATTATATTTGGGATGGTGTTGCGCAGAGAAGACCTAATAAGAATAGTATTACTATTATCACTTAACCCAGTGGTAAAAGACAATTGAAAGAAGGGAAAATAGTAAGAGGCACATTGGTCATGATCTTCCAATTCTCACTGAACTTTGGAGTTTTGCTAAAATGCTGAAGATTATTAATATTAAACCAATATTCAGGAATAAGGTGAGGAATAAAGCAGGAAGAAGCAGGCTGCATTCAGAATTCCACATTAAATCGTACCATGGCAGATGAAGAATTTTTAATTATAATGAATTAATAATATGGAATTAATTTTAAAGGATCATCTACAAAATTACTGGATTGTTGTATAACACCCAACCGGTTAACTAATGTCTTACAGGGGTAGAAATAGGCCATCCTTTCCCAGTCTAGCTTATGATGTGACTCCAAACCCACTAATGTGGTTGACTTTTGGGTCCTCCGAAATGGCCCAACAAGGGGGGAGAACAATGGGGACCCGGGGTGGTGGGACTCCAATGTGGGAGGGGGTAGAACAAAGGACAATGGAGGACCTGGTGTGGGGGGACCACCGTGAGAAGGGGGAGAACAAAGGGGGGCCTGGCACGGGGGTACTTTGTAATTTTGTAAGTGCCCTTTAAGGGTGACTATTTGCATACCTTGGGTATTCATGCAAAGAATTTCACTGTGACTTGTCACATGTGACAATAAAGTCAAGTATTCAAGTATTCAAGTATTCAAACCAGTAAGGGAAAGGCCAGTTAACAATGAGTTGCCGTTGCTACTGAATCCCAGACCCTGAAAAAGGAATTACCGGTAAGTAAAAGACTACCGAATATTGCTGATGAGAAGTTATTTAATCTGCAATATAATAAACCTCATCCGTAATATAAACCCAATCCATAATATAATAGATCAGTAACTAATAATCTATGTTATGATAACCCAATATAGTTCAGAAAATCCATCATCAATTAAAGCAAATCATGTGAGCTCAGTTTGATTGAATAATTTGATGATGTAACAGATAAAATTGACTAAGTTAATAGAGTAAGTGTAAATGGAAACTTTCAGAAGGAATTTTTTAAAGTACCACACATAAGGTATAAGACAGAAGTCCCTAAAATTAAGGGACTGTGGCAGAATTAGAAGAATTGGTTGAGTGACTCAATCAGAGAGCATGGTGATGGTTGGATGTTTTCTCAACTGTTACCCATGGTCTGTTTTGGATACATTATTCTCTTAATTTTTGGAGGTAACCCAAATTCCAATGCAGGGAGCAACAACATGATGTTTGCAGACAATATGCATTAGATAAAGATAATTGTAGATTTCAAAAAAATTAAATAGCATGGAGAAACAGACTGGAGAAGGATGTAGGAAGAAGTACTGCACTTTCAGAGGATCACTGTGAAAAGACTGACTAGATGATGAGGGAGATCTAGTACTCAAATCAGGGCAAATTATTAAGGTGGTTTAAAAACAGAGATGGCGTACTGACATCGACTGTGCCACGTGACAGTGAGAGTAGGAATGGAGTGAGGTGGAGGATAAATGCGTCGCTGAAGGACTGGTGCAGAGGGCAGGGATTCAAGTTTCTGGATCATTGGGACCTCTTGCACTTGAACCCGAGGGGGACCAATATCCTGGTGGGGAGATTTGCAAAGGCTACTGGGGAGACTTTAAACTAGAACGGTTGGGGGGAGGGACTCAAATAGAGAAAGCTAGTAGACAGTGTGTGAGGCAGGAGGCAGAGAAGGGAAGCACTCAGACCCAACATGTAAGGGGGAAAGAAGAAAAAAAAATAATAAACAGAGAATAAGAGGTGGTGGGTTTCTTAAATATGTGAGCAGAGAGACAGAGGGGTGTAAAATGAGGGTAGAAGCAATAGGTAGCAAGGTGAAAAGTAAAAGTGTCAGGCAGACAAATCATTGGCAAAAATCAAAAAGGGCCACTTTTCAACATAATTGTATAAGGGGTAAGAGTGTTGTAAAAACAAGCCTGAAGGCTTTATGTCTCAATGAAAGGAGCATTCATAATAAGGTGGATGAGTTGAATGTGCAGATAGTTATTAATGAATATGATATAATTGGGATCACGGAGACATGACTCCAGGGTGACCAAGGCTGGGATCTGAACATCCAGGGATATTCAATATTCAGGAGGGATAGACAGAAAGGAAATGGAAGTGGGGTAGAGTTGCTGGTTAGAGAGGAGATTAACGCAATAGAAAGGAAAGACATTAGCTTGAAGGATGTGGAATCGATATGGGTAGAGCTGCGAAACACTAAGGGGCAGAAAACGCTAGTGGGAGTTGTGTACAGGCCACCTAACAGTAGTAGTGGAGTTGGGGATGGCATCAAACAGGAAATTAGAAATGCGCGCAACAAAGGTAAAACAGTTATAATGGGTGACTTCAATCTACATATAGATTGGGTGAATCAAATTGGCAGGGGTGCTGAGGAAGAGGATTTCTTGGAATGTATGCGGGATAGTTTTATAAACCAACATGTAGAGGAACCAACGAGAGAGCAGGCTATTCTAGACTGGGTATTGAGTAATGAGGAAGGGTTAGTAAACACTCTTGTTGTGCGTGGCCCCTTGGGCAAGAGTGACCATAATATGGTTGAGTTCTTCATTAGGATGGAGAGTGACATAATTGATTCAGAAACACGGGTCCTGAACTTAAAGAAAGGTAACTTTGAGGGTATGAGATGTGAATTGGTCAAGGTAGACTGGCAATTGATTCTTAAAGGGTTGACAGTGGATAGGCAATGGAAGGCATTTAAAGACTGCATGGATGAACTACAAAAATTGTACATCCCAGTTTGGCAAAATAATAAATCAGGGAAGGTAGTACATTCGTGGATACCAAGGGAAATCAGGGATAGTATCAAAACAAAAGATGAAGCATACAAATTAGCCAGAAAATGCAGCCTACCAGAGGAATGGGAGAAATTCCAGCAGAGGAGGACAAAGTCCGGCAGAGGAGGACAAAGGGATTAATTAGGAAAGGGAAAATAGATTATGAAAGATAACTGGCAGGGAACATAAAAACTGACTGCAAACGTTTTTATAGATATGTGAAGAGAAAAAGATTAGTTAAAACAAATGTAGGTCCCTTGCAGTCAGAAGCAGGTGTATTGATCATGGGGAACAAGGACATGGCAGACCAATTGAATAACTACTTTGGTTCTGTCTTCACTAAGGAAGACATAAATAATCTGCCGGAAATAGCAGGGGACCGGGGGTCAAATGAGATGGAACTGAGTGAAATCCAGGTTAGCCGGGAAGTGGTGTTAGGTAAATTGAATGGATTAAAGGCAGATAAATCCCCAGGGCCAGATAGGGTGCATCGCAGAGTACTTAAGGAAGTAGCCCCAGAAATAGTGGATGCATTAGTGATAATTTTTCAAAACTCTTTAGATTCTGGAGTAGTTCCTGAGGATTGGAGGGTAGCTAATGTAACCCCACTTTTTAAAAAGGGAGGGAGAGAGAAAACGGGGAATTACAGACCAGTTAGTCTAACATCGGTAGTGGGGAAACTGCTAGAGTCAGTTATTAAAGATGGAATAGCAGCACATTTGGAAAGTGGTGAAATCATTGGACAAAGTCAGCATAGATTTATGAAAGGTAAATCGTGTCTGACGAATCTTATAGAATTTTTCGAGGATGTAACTAGTAGAGTGGATAAGGGAGAACCAGTGGATGTGTTATATCTGGACTTTCAGAAGGCTTTCGACAAGGTCCCACATAAGAGATTAGTATGCAAACTTAAAGCGCATGGTATTGGCGGTTCAGTATTGATGTGGATAGAGAACTGGCTGGCAGACAGGAAGCAAAGAGTAGGAGTAAACGGGTCCTTTTCAGAATGGCAGGCAGTGACTAGTGGGGTACCGCAAGGCTCAGTGCTGGGACCCCAGCTATTAACAATATATATTAATGATTTGGACGAGGGAATTGAATGCAACATCTCCAAGTTTGCGGATAACACGAAGCTAGGGGGCAGTGTTAGCTGTGAGGAGGATGCAAGGTGACTTGGATAGGCTGGGTGAGTGGGAAAATGCATGGCAGATGCAGTATAATGTTGATAAGTGTGGGGTACAGTATACTGAGTTGGATGATCAGCCATGATAATATTGAATGGCGGTGCAGGCTCGAAGAACCGAATGGCCGACTCCTGCACCTATTTTCCATGTTTCTATGTTTACTAAGTATTATAACTTGGGGCACAAAAATAGAAAGAAGGAGTGAAATAAATAATTGGGGTGAGATCTCAGGTAGATAACTAAGTCCAAATATCAAAAACGATAAGGATAGGAAAAGCTGTTAAAAATGTTTATCACTTGTTAAGGAGAGAGACATTAGTATAAAGAGAGATTAGAACACATAATTTGCAGGATATAGACAAAGTATTATCTCTGGTTGGTTAACAACCACGGATCACAGATTTAAATACGGTGGGCTAAAGAAGGATGTTGCTTCAATAATTTGTTTTCACTTGGAATTGTTGAGATCTATGACTCTCTACCTGAAAGGGTGGAATAAACTGATGTAATAAATAACTTTATAAGGGATTAGGAGTGACTCTCAAAGATGAAGAACTTGCAGAGCAAAGTGTGACAATCCAAGCGCGCGCATGAATATTTTAAAGGGCCAGCACAGCTAAAATGGGCCAAATAGTCTCCCTCTGTGACACGATTTGAGGTTATCCTTGACATGTGCCTTTATAATCAGGAACATCTCCTTCTCTGTATTGGTAATGTATGTCTCCTGTTGGTCCCTGTAATATGTAACCTTGATTAATTTCTACTTAATATGTGATGTCTATATAATGTTTATTCCAACATCAAATCTCATTGCTTTTACCTGCAATACTGTATGTAATCTCAATTAGATCCTGAGATGTTGAGGTCTCTGCATGTCATGATAGTAAGTTTTATTTTTCCAGCTCCAAAGGAGATGGTGTTGGAAGATGTTGATTCTGATTGGGATGAAGAGACACAGTACCATGATGCTGAAACTCAAACCAGTGAGTGTGAGGCCCAGGTACAACTCACAAAACCAGCAATAAAAATTGAAGTGACACCGCTGAGTTCAAGGTACTGTATCTTTTTTTTAATAAACTCTTAGTACCACTTAAATCCCACAGTATTGGTAAAAGTACGACAGTGAAATAGTCTATTATCAGAAGTCACATCACATTGAGTCTTTAGTGTAAAAGTAATTGCAACTCACAGGCCAAAGCATGAGGACTTTAAACGCCTAATAGTATATTTCAAATGTTGGTAGAGAATGTCCATTGTAACAATATCAAGAGATGTAACCCAACAGAGAGAAGAAATAGAAGTCAGTTAAACTGAAAAAGGCTTCCACTAAAATCCTGATAAACAAGAATACAAGGACTCAAGACGAAATGGAAGATAATTCGTGGAGAGAGTCTTGACCCAGCCAGAACAGGGGAGCTGGGCGGCACTGATGGTTGGAGTGGCACTGATCCCAGGAGGCAGTGTGCAGGAGGAAAGACTGGGCCTTTCTCCAAAATCCGCCAGCAGTGACGGATGAAGATCTGGGCAGAAGGGACCATCACTTCCTATCACTGCTCAGGAAAGAGTGGAGGTTGGAAGCCGTGCTGACACTAGAAGGGAGTCATGCCAGTGGAGGAACTCTGGAGGGTTTTGTGGGCATATTCTGCCCAGAATAGATGTTCATTCCAAATCGTCAGATTAGAGGACACAAAGCACCAGGCATGGTCTCAAGGTCCTGATTGACCCATGTTGGTCGGGAGGATACTGACCTCTACATTATAAGAAAAGGCAGGGGCAGCAAGAAGTCGCATTGCTTTGCATCCGACTTTCTGTTCTGGTTATAATTTCAGTGTTGAATTAAGGGATGGAGCACACACATTTTGAACTGAGGGATTGAATGCACTTTTCTAGTACTTATTACCTTGGTTTCTTTGTTTCTCGCCTCACTCCTATTTCTTTGGCAATCAAAGCAAGTATCAGAGATGAGAAAGCATCCTGTAAATATTAGATACAGAAGCACCATTTGGCCCATTGTGTCAACTCTGTCATTAAAAAAAAACTTGGCTGATTTATTGACTCAAGGACAGCTTTCTTGTACTTCGGCTCAACTTCCCATGCCACTCCCTCATCTTTACTATGGATGTCCAGTCACCACACCTCCATCCCCCACCAGGAAGGTCATAAAGCCCTCCTCGACTGCAGAACCAGCCAATTTCCATCTACTAATACTCTCCTCCGCCTAGCAGAGCTGGTCCTTACCTTCAATAACTTCTCCTTCGACTCTTCCCACTTCCTCCAAATCCAAGGCGTAGCTATGGGAACTCGCATGGGTCCCAGCTATGCCTGCTTCTTTGTAGCGTATGTTGAACAATCACTGTGCCAGGCGTACACTGGCCCTGCCCCCAAACTCTATCTCCGCTACATTGATGAGTGCATTGATACTACCTCCTGCACCCATGCAGAACTCACTAACTTTATCAACTTCACGACTAATTTCCATTCTGCACTCCAATTCACTTGTACTTCGCCGACATCTCCCTACTGTTTCTAGATCTCACCGTCTCCATCACATTTGCTAACTTTTACTTACATTAAGACCCTAAGATGCAGGCCAAGTGCAGGACTTGACACTTTAACCCCATAAGTTTGCTCAGTACTTTTTGCCTGGTAATAAAGACTGTTTTACGTTCCTCCCTCTCAATAGCCCATAGATTAAAATATCCAGAATCCAAAATAAATATTTAGTATCTTTGTCGTTCCTCTATTTTCCATTATAAATTCCGCAGTCTCATCCTGTAAAGAACCAATGTTTCCTTGAGGTGTTCCCTTCCTTGTAATATAATTATCAACTTTCTTACTGCCACAGATAGGCCAGAGTTATCGTGAGAAAGAATGTGAAATAATGTGCAATAGAAGGTTAGAGAAAGCAAGTCAATCGTAATAATATGTGTAACTTTGGTAATTAATGTGGGTTTCATGTGGAAGGTGAAGGTTTGTGAAGGTGACACTAGTGGACATCACTACCTGGACCAATTATCGGTGTCATGTAAAGAATTTTAGACTGTAGGCAATGAGCCAGGGCATCTGCAATGTCTCCATATGTGGCTCTAAGGATTGCCATTTACAGGCGCCTGTGGCCATTGGAACTTCAGACACATCCAGAACTGAGTCCAGGCCATGGCTTGCTGTGTACAGCAGTGTAACTGAACCTTTTCCTAGAAAATTCAATCATTATGGCCCGTGTTTGAAAGTCAGGGATTTTTTCTTTGTAAAATGTTCCAAAGCAACAGAAGGTACATATGTTAACAGTCAACTTGGAAATTAATTTGTAATTCCATTCCTTGCTTATTCTTGGAACAATTGTTTACATGAAATGAAGGGAATACGATGTTTAAATTGTTTCTGTTTGTGTCTGTCTAATGTCAATTGTATTATAAAATGGAGTTTGTATTTGTGCAGCCAGCTGTGGAATATCACGGAGGAACCAGAAGGGAATGCAGAGTAAGTGTTCATGAGTGGTGCCAAAACAGGGAAGTGACTTTATACCGGTCAGTCACAGTGGAATGTAGGCACATGAACCGCTCACTCATCCTCTGAAGCCTGTAATGTTGTAACAGGAATAACCATTGGGCTTGCTGTGGAGTGCACCCTCTACATGGTTCCCTGCATCAGCTGGACAAGCCTCCCTTGTCACCACCAACCAAGCCTGTACCCACTGCTATTTTAGCGGGAAGTTAAGAGCAAGATTGATTTTGACCTGCATAGGCCACCATAAACAATGGCTGACAATTCACTTCCTTTAAAAATAGTAGAGAAGAACTAAATGGGGGTTTTTACAATAATCCTGTAGATTAATGAGCACCATTACTGACGCACTATTTTTTTGTTTAATGTTCTTAAGTTGAATTTATATTAATAATTGATGATCACTCTAGGTTCTGGGGATTAATTTAGTTTAGTTTAGAGATACAGCGAGGAAATAGGCCTTTTGACTCTCCATGTCCGCACTGACCAACGATCATCTGTACATCAGTTCTATCCTGCACGTTAGCGTCAAATTACAAATATCAATTAACCTACAAACTGTATGTCTTTGGAACATGGGAGGTAACCGGAGTACCCAGAGAAAACCCACACAGTTACAGGGCAAATGTACAAACTCCATACAGACAGCACCGATAGTCAGGATCGAACCCGAGTCTCTGACGCTGTAAGGCAGCAACTTTACTGCTGTACAATTGTAATAAACCAACAGATACCCTGCCTATATCCGGCTCCATTTAATCCTCTCATGACACATTCCTCTCCACTGTATGTGTAGTGACATAGTACACTAAGACCCACCTGCAAATGTAAAAGATCCCTTGGTATTAGGTCAGGACACTTCTCGTAACACCCTGGTTAATTATTATGCAGCAACCAACATTTAAAAATTCAGTTTATTGGATAATTTCTCTAATTTCTTGTGAGATTTTGAGATGTGAAAATTGGTTGTGATAATTCCTGTCTTTTAAGAATTAACTCATTGACTGGAGTGCTCTGAGACCACCTCCGGGTATGAAGAATTATGGACAGATGTGAAATAAATCCAACTGCTTTATCACTGGTTTATTAAAAAAACTCAATTCATATGATAACTAAGGAGAGGGGGAGTGGCGTATGGGTTAGATCTCCAGGAACTGGCTTCCTTCTATGTTCCCTCTATATTACGCCCTTCTCATAGCTAAGTATTCTGATCAAGAAAATGTTGCAATTTTGCAGTGTCACATCATGGACTTAACACTGAGTGAATTGCGGGGGATGATGTAAAATATCACGTCTGTTCCATCTAAATAAATACAGCAAACCATCCTAAACCAAGAGCACAATGAGATGAAAAACAGTGCAACTCTGTTGATAGAGAGAGGAAGCTTGATAAGAATATTGTGACTATTCAAATAATGTTATGAGATCTTTAAAATTCACCCAAATAGATGATTTATAACTCAGTTTAATATCCGAGGGAAGGCACCAACAACCCAACATACTTGAAGTACTGCAGTGAAGTGGAAATGTAAATTGTGCGCTCAAATCTTGGGAGTGGGTCTTAAACCCATAACTTGATGAATGGAGCCATTGAGCTGGGCTGACACTCTGAAACTAGTTCAACTAGCTCTGCTGAAATAATCCATGTCACTGGAATAAAAGATGTGCAACTTCAGATCATATAAAATGAGCTAAAAGTAGATAATATCTCACCCATAGTCGAGAGATATTGCAAATTACCTGATAAATGCAATGAACTATTGATTTTTTCCGGGTCTTACTTTGTCTGACAGACATGTGCAAGTGTGCGAAGAAACAGGGAGGAGTGAGGATCCACCCAATGAAAAGTAAGTTCCTCAAGTTCAATGTATCTGAACTAATTCAACAATGATATGACATAGAATCCATTTAATAGTTCCAATGAAATGAGAAACAAACATTTTAAAGATAAATTTCCTGCTCCTTTTCCCAGATTAAAACACTTTGACAATGCTTCATTTATCGTAAACCCCTTGGAATGCCCTGATGCAGCTGCTCCACTGCACAGTTTAGTCATGATTCAAAATGCCAGAAATATTAACATTTCTACATTTCTGCTCCAAAAAACTTTTAGTGTGACTCATTTAACACAGAATGTGGCCCCAAGCGCAGCTTCGAAACTGTTGTGTCTTCATGTTTGTTTGCATCAATTTGTTTGTGTCTGCACAATGACATAGACAACAGCTCCTTGAATGCAGAGTCTATTGGCCATGTGCACACTTGTGCAGGATTAGCCAAGCAGGCAACCTGCTGCTTCTCTGCATTTCTCCGTCTCCACCGCATCTGTTCCGAAGATGAGGCTTTCCATTCTAGGACATCCGAGACGTTCTCTTTTTTGGTAAACATGGCTTTCCCTCCTGCTGTCATAGATGGATCCTTCACTCCACTATCACATAATCGTGCTCTCTGTGTTCTGTAGTTATACTCTCTATGTCCCGTAGTTCTGAAAGGTGAGGACCAGGAAAGTCTATCCTTATTCCATCTGGGGCCTCATCCACCTATTACCTGCCAAGCTTTGTCCCGCCCCTCCTCTCTTCCAGCTTTCTTCCCCCCCCCCGACCCCCACATTCAGTCTGAAAAAGGGTCCTGATGTGAAACGTTACCTATTCATGTTCTCCAGAGATGCTGCCTGACAAGCTGAGTTACTCCATAACTTTGTGTCTTTTTTTAATTAAACCAGCATCCGTAGTTCCTTATTTCTACATTTTACTGCTTCCACTTAATGCTTGCATTTTTTAACCATCAGCCCAGTTTTGCTGTGTGAGGAAACCGAAAACGATGAAGAATTGCAATTGACAGGGTAAGTTCTCACCCTTCCTTCCCAGGGAGAGGTGATGGGGAGAAGATCTGGGGGAAGAAGGATGTGATAATTACTACATATTATCCACATAATGGTAACAAACAATTCCCAAATCCACTACCAACTGGGGCACACACACTATTGGCATAAAATTTAGTGCTGTTTCCATTTGGCTATGGAAATTTTATCAGGATCAGCAGCTGAAATTCCCAACAAGAGGCACCACTCGCAACCCCCCACAACTTTTTGTCCCTTGTGCTCTGCAGCTGTTTATTTCTCTTTGCTCTATCTATTAGACCAGTGCAGATGTGTGAAGAAACCAACAGCTGTGAGGATTCACCAGCAACAGAGTGAGTCATTCACATTATTTTTATTGAGGGGAGTTGAGCGACGGATAGGGCAGCAGAGCTGTAAAATGAATGTTCAAGATAGTGGGACTAAAGATCAGGAGTGGAGAATAAAGGCAATACGAATATACTAAGAGGAAAGGATGCCAGTCAGAAGGAAAAATAGGAATCCAGACTTTTTTAGCAACTTAAACCTCTTTTGTCATTCAGTATGATCCTTATTCCATTTATCTACCATATCTGGTAGATCTGTTCTTTTAATGAGATACTGTAGGGAGCACCAAGGATTGGGATGGAAATATTCTGGCACATTATCCATAAGCTATGACCTCTCTGAGGATAATAATAACAGGTAGTTACTAAACCAACCTCTGGGGCAATTCTCGTAAATTTGGCTCCAGCCCCAAAAGATTGTGAGGAGCACTTTATAAGATTGTTGCTGTATTGGCAAATACACTCAAATATGGAATAAGACTGGGTACAGCCAAGAGCAGGACTGCAGGCAGATTCACTGTCATGGGGACAGAGTGACAGTGTGCTGCCATCAATGTGCGAATTACATGATAACTCGTGTCAGTGGTGCCGGAATTCTTTGGTGGAAATGACAATAGTCAGAAGTCATGGTCCGTGTTGGGACCAACAATGGAGAAAAGACGAGAGTTAAGATCCTGTCACCAGAGTCATTGCAACCTCATCCAAATCTTGGACCTGTCTGCTCAATAGCATTGTGGAAGTAACTTCATCAGAAAGACTAGAGCAGTTCAAGAAGACGGATTACCAAACCTTTTGGAAGGAAATGAGAGTTGGTTAATAAATACTGGTCTTGCAAGAAAGTCCCCCATCCTAAAAATGAACAGGAGGTGAAATTTGGATTCCTGGGCCCTGCAGTTGATAGAGGTGTGCTGATCAAGTTGATGATCTGCATCTGAACTCAGTCTGAAAAAGGGTCCTGATGTGAAACGTTACCTATTCATGTTCTCCAGAGATGCTGCCTGACAAGCTGAGTTACTCCATAACTTTGTGTCTTTTTTTAATTAAACCAGCATCCGTAGTTCCTTATTTCTACATTTTACTGCTTCCACTTAATGCTTGCATTTTTTAACCATCAGCCCAGTTTTGCTGTGTGAGGAAACCGAAAACGATGAAGAATTGCAATTGACAGGGTAAGTTCTCACCCTTCCTTCCCAGGGAGAGGTGATGGGGAGAAGAGCTGGGGGAAGAAGGATGTGATAATTACTACATATTATCCACATAATGGCCACAAACAATTCCCAAATAC
Source organism: Raja brachyura (assembly GCA_963514005.1). The sequence continues at coordinate 18,767,425 of OY740797.1, forward strand.
ACTACCAACTGGGGCACACACACTATTGGCATAAAATTTAGTGCTGTTTCCATTTGGCTATGGAAATTTTATCAGGATCAGCAGCTGAAATTCCCAACAAGAGGCACCAATCGCAACCCCCCACAGCTTTTTGTCCCTTGTGCTCTGCAGCTGTTTATTTCTCTTTGCTCTATCTATTAGACCGGCACAGATGTGTGAAGAAACCGACAGCTGTGAGGATTCACCAGCAGCAGAGTGAGTCATTCACATTATTTTTATTGAGGGGAGTTGAGCGACGGATAGGGCAGCAGAGCTGTAAAATGAATGTTCGAGATAGTGGGACTAAAGATCAGGAGTGGAGAATAAAGGCAACATGATTATACCAAGAAGAAAGGATGCCAATCAGAAGGAAAAATAGGAATCCAGACTGTTTTTTAGCAACTTAAACCTCTTTTGTCATTCAGTATGATCCTTATTCCATTTATCTACCATATCTGGTAGATCTGTTCTTTTAATGAGATACTGTAGGGAGCACCAGGGATTGGGATGGAAATATTCTGGCACATTATCCATAAGTTATGACCTCTCTGAGGATAATAATAACAGGTAGTTACTAAACCAACCTATGGGGCAATTCTCGTAAATTTGGCTCCAGCCCCAAAAGATTGTGAGGAGCACTTTATAAGATTGTTGCTGTATTGGCAAATACACTCAAATATGGAATAAGACTGGGTACAGCCAAGAGCAGGACTGCAGGCAGATTCACTGTCATGGGGACAGAGTGACAGTGTGCTGCCATCAATGTGCGAATTACATGATAACTCGTGTCAGTGGTGCCGGAATTCTTTGGTGGAAATGACAATAGTCAGAAGTCATGGTCCGTGTTGGGACCAACAATGGAGAAAGGACGAGAGTTAAGATCCTGTCACCAGAGTTTATAGTTCATTGCAACCTCATCCAAATCTTGGACCTGTCTGCTCAATAGCATTGTGGAAGTAACTTCGTCAGAAAGACTAGAGCAGTTCAAGAAGACGGATTACCAAACCTATTGGAAGGAAATGAGAGTTGGTTAATAAATACTGGTCTTGCAAGAATGTCCCCCATCGTGAAAATGAACAGGAAGTGAAATCTGGATTCCTGGGCCCTGCAGTTGATAGAGGTGAGCTGATCAAGTTGATGATCTGCATCTGAACTGAGCTGCGACCAATATCTCTTGTTAATACTATTTGGGAAAGTTTAAACTAATTTTGCTGGGCCTTTGGTACCAACATGGAAACTTAACTAAATAGGAGGAAAGTGCAAAGGGGAGTGTTAGAAATAATATTGAATTAGGATGCACCTAAATGATGAAAAGATCCAAATGAGGTTTGGACTGCATGATTGCAAGTGTAGTTAATAGATTTGGGAGCTGTAAGCACAAGAATTTCAAATGAACATGAGATGGCGGCAATAACTGAGACAAGGGTCAACCATCAACCAATGTGAAAGATCACCTGAAACATTGACTCCGTCAACAGTTGCTGCCTGACCTGGTCAGTGTTTGAAGCATACTCACTTTTTGCTTCAACTCTGCTGACTGTGCTTTGATCATTAAACTCTTCCAAATCCTTATCCTTGTTAGTACAGGAGCCAAATTGAACCTTTCCCTCACTCACGGGAGTCCACAGTGATCAATGACTGGTATTTTGTTTTTGTCTTATTCAGACTGGAAAATCTGAGTGAAGAAGCCGAAGGGAATGAGAATCCCACAGCCGTGGAGTGAGTCTGTCATCTTCCTTCTGTTAGGAGGGAATGAAGCCCACCCCCAATGTAAGGCGAGGCAGTGAGGAAGAGGGGTTAGGTTTAGATTCATTATTGTGACATATACTGGGGTAGAGTGAAAAGCTTTGTTTTGCATGCAATCCCAACAGATCAGATATACCATACATAGACACACTCAGTTCAAAAGATAGAGCAAGGAGGAAGATACAGGGAGCAGAATAGTTCTCAGGATTGTAGCACATTGTAGCGCATCAGTTTCTTAGACAAAGTCCAATGTCCTCAATGGGGTAGAGATTTATCAAACAGTATCCCAGCTTATGAAAGGACGGTTCAGAAACCTGATAATGGCAGGACAAAGGGGAGGCCAGCAGCATGTGAATGTGGGAGTGCATGAGGGGTGATCTTGTAGAGTGCACGATCATGCGGTGAATAGACAGAATTAATGTACAGAGACGTTTACCCAGAGAAGGGGAATCAAGAACCAGAGGATGTAGGTGTAAGGTGCGAGGGGAAAGATTTAATAGGAACCTGATGGGCAACTTTTCTCCACACTGAGGGTGGTGGGTATATGGAAGTAACTGCCGGAGGAAGTAGTTGAGGTGGATGCTATAACAACATTTAAAACACATTTGAGCAGATACATGGATTGGAAAAGTTTAGAGGAATATGGGCCGTACGCGGGCAGATGGGATTAGTATAGCTGGGGCATCTTGGTCAGCATGGACAAATTTGTCGATGGGCCTGTTTCCATGTGGTATGACTCTACAACTCTTTGTGACTGCCTCATGGTTTACTTTCAAACCTAACCTTGTCTTGTCTGCAGATTTGTATACAATAAAATCAGCCCATTTATCTGTCATTAATAAGGATTGTAAATGATTGAGATCCGAGGATTTGTCTTTGATGCAACTTGTCATCCTGTAAGGACTTGCAATTACTGCACTCTATCTACTTTCCATGAAATAATCCTCTATCCATGTCAGTATATTACCCCAAATCATTTAAAATAATTTGGAACACAGGTCAATTATACCTCTGTGTGAGCAATTTCTAATTTTGGTCTTGTCTATATTCATAGAACTTGGCATAGTGTTGGTACTCAGCTTTATACCTTTTATCTGTTAGGCCAATCCTGTTGGATGAAGGAACCAAGGAAAATGAGGATCACCCAGTTGTGGAGTAAGTGCTTCAGTTTCTTCCAAAGATATTGGTATAGACAATAGACAATAAGTGCAGGAGTAGGCCATTTGGCCTTTCAAGCCAGCACAGCCATTCAATGTGAGCATGGCTGATCATCTCCAATCAGTACCCCGTTCCTGCCTTCTCCCCATATCCCCTGACTCCGCTATCTTTAAGAGCCCTATCTAGCTCTTTCTTGAAAGTATCCAGAAAACTGCCCTCCACCGCCCTCTGAGGCAGAGAATTCCACACATTCACAACTCTCTGTGTGAAAAGGTGTTTCCTCATCTCCTTTCTAAATGGCTTACCCCTTATTCTTAAACAGTGGCCCCTGGTTCTGGACTCCCACACCATCGGGAACATGTTTCCTGCCTCTAGCGTGTCCAAACCCTTAACAATCTTATAGGTTTCAAATTTGGTTTATTATTGGTTTATTATTGTCACATATGTCAAGATATGGTGAAAAACTGTGTACAGTTTGCAATGTGAAGATTGGGATTGCAGTGAGATTGTCACAAAGATAACTTGGACTTAAGAGGCCAAGTGTCTGCTTAGTTTTTTGTCTGGGCCACTGTTTAATTCATAGTTAGAGCCTAAAATGCTTTTTCAATAGAGGAGACATTTTCCTGTTCTTTTGCTGGTTTTATGAGTTTGATGACAATATTTCTTGTCCATCAGACAAATACCGGTGACTGATGAAGCTCTGAGCAACGAGGACCTGCCACCAATTCCGTGAGTCCTTCTGCTTACTTCCTAATGTATAGATAGAGAAAAAGTTGTGAGAAGAAAGGGCTTAAATGGAGTCCTAAAATAATAAACTAGATTAATTAGCAGGTGTAAAGCATGAAGTGGTGATGGAGAAAAGAGTGGGTCATAATGATAGAATTGAAGCTATTTATATTTGGAATGTAAGTATGTTGGACCAAATTTCTGGTTGACTCCTTTCAACACACTTGAAGTTTTGTATGGAATCTGTAGCTTTGGAGGAAGGCTGTCAAAGTATACAGCGGGATATAGATCAGCTACAGAAATTATGGAAAAATTACAGATAGCGTTTATTCCAAGCAAGTGTCAGGTTTGTCATTTTGGGATGTTGAATGTAAGGGGAAGATACAGAATTAATGGCACAACTCCTAACAGCATTGATATACAGAGGGATCTTGAGTTCCAAATCCATGTCCCTAAAAACGAGGTAAAGAAGGCATATGGTATGCTCGTTTTCATAAGTTGGGACATTGACTATAAGAGGCAAGAAGTCATGATTCAGCTTTATAGAATTTTGTTTAGCTGCATTTGGAGTATTGCTTGCAGTTCTGGTCACCCCATTACAGCAAGGATATAGAGGCTTTGGAAATGGTGCAGAAGAGGTTTACCAGAATGATGACTGGATTACGGTTATTATCTACAGGGAGAAGTTGGAAAACGCATTGTTTTCACTGGAACACTGGAGATTGTGGAGTGACCTGATAGAGGTATTTGGGATTATAAGAGTCAGCGATAGAGTCGATAGTCAGAATCTTATTCGCAGGATGGAAATATCAATACCAGACGGCATAGCTTCAAAGTGAGAAGGACAAAGTTTAAGTGATATGTGTGTGGCCTCAAACGCGCTGCCGGGGGTGGTGGTTGAGGCAGATACGATATTGCCATTTAAGACTAGAGACACTTTGGAAGGCAAGGTTTCAAGGTCAGTTTATTGTCACATGTACCAATTAAGGTACAGTGAAATTGTTAACGTACAGCCATACTAAGTGAAAAGCAACAAGACACACAACCACATAAAAGTTAGCATAAACATCCATCACAATGGATTCCACATTCCTCACTGTGATGGAAGGTAATAAAGTTCAATCTTCTTCCTCTTCTTCTCCCGTGGTCGGAGCAGTCGAACCATCCGTAGTCGGAGCGATCGAAGCTCCCGCAGCTGGCAATCGAAGCCTCTGCATATGTTTTTGCTCAGTGAAGAAAGTGCAAACGTCCAGGGTCTATTCGCTGCTGGATATTGATTGGCAGAGTCTGATCGGGACACCCCTCAAACAAGGGAAGGGATGACCATATGAGTGGCAAGATTGTTTTCTTTAAAGATAGATCCGAACATTACTGAGTATGAACTGTTGAATGTCTAGAGACTGAGAATGTATGAAGAGATTTTGCACAATTTTTGTTTTGTACATATTTTTGATCATGAATAAAGTTTATTGTTTGAAATAAGAGAAAGAGTGTGTGATAGAATGGCGAGTGAGAAGGTTGGAGGCTGAAGGGGAATAGTTTATCTGTGTGACAAAGTCTGGCATCCATTGAGATTGCGAGATAATTTAAAATAATTGAAAGAGCATTGAGTGGGAATAACTCTGCGAGTGATTGACATTACACGCCCAGGGCTAGATGAATGATAAGTTCTAGGAGCAGAATTAGGCCATGCCCGCACCGCCATTCAATCATGGCTGATCTATCTTTCCCTTACAACCCCGTTCTCCTGCCTTCTCCCCATAACCCCTGACACTGTTACCAATCAAGTATCTGTCAATCTCCATTGACTTGGCCTCCACAACCGTCATAAACCTTTTTCATCTCTAATTTTCCTGCGATCGTTACCTCTGGATTTATTGATAATTTCTGCGAGCTGTTTGTGTGGAGCAGCATATGGTTCGATAGATTGCTTTGTGATGGTGCGTTGTGTTTTAAATGCCCGACGATGACAGGTTTTGAATATCCCTGTCAGAAAATTGAGGCGGGGTCAGTGAAAGGTGTAGGTGTAAAAGGTGCAAGGTGTAATTGGTGCAGGTTTGCAATGTGTTTTTGTGCAAAAGCTGGAACAGATGGTTAATGCAGCATCTGCACAATCCAAGGGAGGTACAGTACCTGCAAGTCAGTCCATCTCGCGAGCCTCATGCTGTTCCCTAGCAACGCGCAGCGCTCGCGTCGGTGTCCTGGCAACGCGAGCCGGGCTGGAGCTGTCCTTGCAGCGCTGGTGCTGACCCAGCAAAACCCACAAAACAACACAAGCGAGGGACCCGCTTCTCTGGTGAGGCGTGAAGGCACCAATCCTTGCATTCGCGGGAGGACGGTAAATGCAGATTTAGCGCCCCTCCGCCGAAAATTCCATGTCTCGTAGTGGAAGCTTTTTGTTTGTGAGAAAACGTTTGCCTTCACAAAGCATTGTAGCGAAGTGATTTTCCAGCCGCGGGGTGCCTTCTTTCTATGTTGGGTTGAGAGTAATGTTTCGCATATTCTGGCCCATTATAGGGGTCATCCGTTTTAAACTCGCGCGAATGAAAAGCAAGCGGTTTCTATAACTCGATTAAGATTTGTAAATCCAGTTTAATCCCCGCACAAGATGAAGATCCATCCCAGATTTGGAGAGGCATCGAATGCTTACGTGGAAATAAATGCTCGGCGCAATTTTAATGTAGCAGCCTAAATCTCCCTCTCCCTCTCCCACTCCCACTCTCACCTTTGCCTTTCCAATCAGTTCCTTTTATGCACCCTACACCCAACCTCCCGAGTGGGAGTTTGACTTGGATCAGGAGGTTTCCGCCAATTCATTCATCGACCAATTGCCCTGGTCCACATCCCTGGACCGGTCACTTCCTGTCCCCGGGGCCTTGGGAGTGGTGGTGGTGGTGGGGGGGGGGGGGGGGGGTGTGGCTATCTGGAACCAGTTTTAACAAGGAAGTAACTCTGGAAAGTTCCTCTCCGAGTACCAAATTCAATGCTACTGTAACCAAAATAGGAGATCAAGTTAACTCACACATTAACTATACAATCACCTATCTGCCTGGGCTGTCACATAAGCAGAAATCTCCCTATGGGTCTGTCCTTCTTGGTGATGCTCACACCCGAAACATTAGAGCTGGATTATTAAAGCCTCTGCCTCTTCTGCTTTGCAGTAACCTGGATACCATCTGCCCTGAGGGGATCGACCAGACAGTACAGGCAGAATGTAATGAAGAAACTACAGAAGATGAATTAATACAAGCTGTTGAAACTAGCCCCGAACATGAGGTAATAGGTTGCAGGATAATTGTCCCATAGCATACACCTGTTGGATCATACACAAGGATAGATTTTAAAATTCTGTTACTGGCCAACAAGGCACTGAATGGTCTGCATCCAAAATACATCTCTGACCTACTTGTTGTATATGAGGCACCTAGACTCCTCAGGTCTTCAGGGACAGGTTTACTCTGTGTTCCCAGGGTCAGAACTAAAAAGGCTGAAGCAGCGTTCAGTTTTTATGCTCCACACCTGTGGAACAAGCTCCCTGACACCTGAGGTGTGCACAGACTGTAAGCTCATTTAAATCAGGCCTAAAACACTGTTGTTGACTGTAGCTTTTCCATGACCCAACATGCAGGTAATCTTAACCTTCTAATCTTAACCCTTTTATGTGCTTTTAAAATTGTTTTATTGTTTTAGTGACTTTGTTTTACTATTCATGCATTTGCCGTATTGCTTGTTTTGTAACTTTTGATTATTGGCTATTTTGTTGTCCTGTGTTGTTTGGTTGTTCTGCTGTCTTTTTACTATGTTATTCTTTTGTTTTGTTTTTTTCCTGTAAAACATTATGAATTGCAGCTTGTACGAATGGTTCTATATAAATAAATTTGCCTTGCCTTGCCTTGCCTTGGATTGAAATAATTGTAGTTTGTAGAAACAATCATTGATCCATCCTTTTGTCAGTCATATTAATGGATCTCATAATTTATCTACAACAAATTGCAAGACTTTTTTTACACCAAACAAAATTATGGCAAGAAAATTAAATTATATCTGAGAAGGACATAATGATAAAATATGTCAGCTAGTCCAGTATCTTTCAAAAGAGCATATCACTGTACCATAATTGGTACACATGACAATAAAAGACCTTTGAAACCTTTGAAGAACAATTGTGATGCATTTGGTAGCACATTCAATTCTTATGTATGTCTTATGCAAGTTTCACTCCGTGACCTAAGTAACCATTTGACTTGACTATAAGACTCTAACCTGGTACTTTGGGATATTGCTTGATACTTTGAAATGCCACCAAAGTGCCATCTTTCAGATGTGATATTATGGCCATGGCCAATCTACGGTGGTAATAAAACGTGTCAATGCTTGGGTGTCACCATTAATAAGTTTGTAGATAGTATGAACATCCAATTGTTGATAGGAAGAAAGCTGTAAATTGCATGGAATAATCAGCTGAGTGTGAGAGTGACTCATTCTGTGGAGTATAACGTAATGCATTTGGGAAAAGCGAAAAGGCAAGAAAAATACAAAATAAATGATAACATCTTGAGAATAGAACAGAGGAACTTCAGAGGTCATGACCACAGAATTTTCAAGGTAGAGGGACAGATAGACAAAGAAGGCACATGGGCCATTCTCCTTTTATTGACCATGGAATAAGGAAAGGATGTCTTACTTGAACAACAATGAGTGTTTAAGAGACAGCTAGAGAACTATCTACAATTCTTGTCACCAGATTACAGTTAATTTGTTCCTCCACCAGAATAGGTGCAGAGGAAGTTGACAAGAATATAACCAGAACTGGAGAATATTATTTATTTGGAAAGATTGAGTAGAATAGAGATGTTTCTTTCAAACAGAGAAACACTCATCCAAACTCACCACATGTGAAAAGTATTTAGATGAAAACTTGATATGCCATAATCTACAAGGTTGCAGACATAGACCTTGGAAATGAGATTGAACTGGTTAGCATTTATTTTTGCCTACCCTAAATAAATTAACTCCGGAGTTTAAATTACTATAATTCTACATGACTCATCCATGTGTGTACAATGCACACGCACATTGATGCATGTACATATTGATACACACATGGACACATACATACACAAAAACAAAATAATACTTAAAAGTGTATGTACCATTTCTTTTTAAATAGAGTTATCAAGTTGTACAGTATTGATTCTTTGGACCATCGTATCTATGCCAAAATTTTACCATCCCATTTTCCCATGTTAGGGTCACACCCTTCTATGACTAGTTAATGATCTATCAAAATGCCACTTAAACATAATAATTCTATCTATAATAAACAAAAGAAATTTAAGTCAATGTCTGTGAAGAAACTGCACCTTTTAACACTCAAATTCGGCTCGAAGGGCCGAATGGCCTATTCCTGCATCTATTGTCGAAATATTAATTTTTTCATTGTTTTTCATTTTATGTTGCCAATCAGGAAGCTCTGAAGACTGAGTTGGAACAAGAACGTAAGTGAACTTAGTACGTCCACACTTTGTGCAAAGAGTCATTGAAGTTATTAATGATTTCATCAGTTACGTATGGCCAATGTGCCTTTGTACACCATGGGGTAAGATTTGTCTTAATGGCATAGGATTTGTTCTATTATCATTTTGCTGCAACAGGTGCTTGGAATAAATCTTTTCCTCTGGACATTCAAACTGGACAGCATCTAATTTTGGAAATAAAAGATAAAATTAATTGCATTTCTGTTCCTGTACTGTCACTGTTGTCTGCAACAATGTGGGGTAGACCAAAGGCTTAAAATCAGCAAATAACATAATGGCTTATAAGTCTCAAATTGTGGAGTGTGTTCTGTAAAATTTGACCTAAAAAAAATGAAGGCATATGGATGAGAAGGGTATGGAGGGTTATGATATGAGTGGAGGCAGGTGGGACTAAGGGAAAAAAGTTGTTCGGCACGGACTTGAAGGGCCGAGATGGCCTGTTTCCGTGCTGAAATTGTTATATGTTATATGGATTGGATCATCCAAATTAAAAACAGCAAAAGAAAAAAACAGGAAATGCTGCAGGGTAGGTTAATGTTTTTTTAGATTCTCTGTCTTTATTTCATCTTCTGATTTTATATCTGCCTTGTTTATTTACTTCAAGTTCTTCTCACCCAGATTAAAATACTGTAAAATCTGTAAAGTTCATATTTGATCCAGGAGATTGGGCTGGAATCTCCACTGTAATTGGCCTTTTATGAAATAATGCAAAGCTGGAAGAATTCTAATCGCAATTACATACAATGCAAATCGAATTTCCACATTCCTTTTAACTTATTTGAAAAGTACCAAGGTGGTGGCAACCTTGCCGTGAAATATGGAACCCAAGCAAAGTAATCAGCATGGAGAGATAATGTTAATTGGACCATTGTTAATGCAGACCATTGAGGAAACTGTTAAAATCAATCCCTTTCATTTTGTGTCAGAGAATGAATGGGTTATTTTTTAAAATCTTTCAAATGTAAACAAATATTTTGTTTAATAACCCACTGTATCAAACTCCAATGAAATTATGTATATTTTTATATAATCTTTTTAATAAATCATTTTCAGTCATTTATAAATTAGGTTGTCAATATGAGAGTTTTATTTCCTATAATAAAATAAATCCATTTAACAGCAATAATAAAAATCCACTGGGTTGACATTTGAAAATATATCAATTACTTTATTAATGCAAAGTAATAAACAGTTAATATAAAAACATGTTATAAAATGCTGCTGATGTGCAGATTTTTGGAAAATGATATCTTTACGATTTTTAAAAGGAGAAATTTGAACCGTATTTTCACCTTTGATAGCCAGTAAATTTTGAGCAAAGTTAACCCACATTAAAAACTCTATTTTACTTCAGAGTCACGTGAGTGACTACGTGAAGACCCCGCCAGCATGCATACGCGACATATCGTCGAACGCATTGTGAAGCGACAGGCAGGAGGAGCGCCGCTCCTCCACTGTAAGTTTAAAAAACGGGCCGCAGGTAAGTACTTACCATTCTGAGGTCGTTTGTTGGCTCTGTGTGCTGTTGTTTTTCAGAGCACACCATGGAGTCCCGAAAATCGAGAAGAGCCGCTACTAAAGTTGCTGCTGAGGAAGGAGGCAGCCAGCCGCGTCCGAGTTTTCTTGAGCTGCTGGTTCAAACCGCAGCCCCCGACTTCACACCGCTACAGGCCACAGGTGCTCCTGGGACTGGCGGCAAATCACCTGGAAGTCGGGCAGGTCCGCTGAGTCCGGACCGGAGGACACCCCGCACGCGGGAAGCGACGGCGGTCGACTGTCCCACATGGAGCGGATGGTGGAGCAGTTGCTCCAGCGTGACATGCTACAGCAGGGGCAGAGTCACAGTGGGACCCCTAGCAGACCCACGGCAGCATCCTTTTCAGGACTGCCAAATGTCTCACCCTCTTCGCAGGGGAGCATTAGGAGTCAGAACTGGGCTGACTGAAGATGGGGGCATGGCTGAAGATACGACAATGCTAGGGGTGCCAGAAGAGGAGCTCTTGGGTATGGTCTCTAAATTTGCATTACCTACCCAAAAAGGGCTGCCGTTACATCCTAAGTTGGCAGCCAGTATCAATTACATGGCGACTAACCAACTACAAGATCAAGCCATCAATGATACGGCAGCAAAATACCTAGCTCCGGAGAATTGCATCTCCCTCAATGTGCCTGCTGTTAACAACCCCATTTGGGGTAACATGAGCCCTGGGATAAGGAGCCAAGAGGTCAAGCTCCAGAAAATCCTTAAACTGCTGGCTGCAGGGATTACAGCCGTTGCCAGAACTGTGGATGGAGTTGATATGCCAGAGGAGCTGCAGAACGCGCTAGCTCTCTTATGTAACACTCAATATGAGATCAACAGTTACAGGACGAGCGTTATCCGGCCTGCACTCAACCACAAGTTTGCGGGGTTGTGCAGACCCAGCAGTACACAGCCGCCAACATTGCTATTTGGGGACAACCTGTCAAAGACCTCGATGAGGAGGCAAAAGCTATTGGCATGATTAAGGTGCCAGCTGCCACCAAGTGCCCATACCAGCGGCGGCAGCACCCCTATGCATCCACCAGCAGACAACGATACGGCGATAGACCACCTGCTGGTGAAAGCTCGAGGCCGGACAACCTGCTCAGTGGACTTTTTTAGACCATGGCCCAGCACGGCCTTCTTGGAAGATGCGCCAACCCCACACCACAGCGCCTCCACACCACAAGAAACAATGACAGAGGCAACCAACGCAGCACCGCCGGTAGGAGGTAGGTGGGTCTGGTTGCCTCATGAACATCGCATGTCTAGGCTCCTCACGGGTTGGTGCACTTGTTTCGGGATGCATGGAGCACTTTAACTACTGATACTTTCATACTGGAAAGTATTCAGGGATATAAAATTGAATTTGTTCACAAACTCCCTTCCCCTGTTCAGCATACGCCTAGTTGGAAATTCGTATTTTCACAGAAAGAAAAGACAGAAGGTCATGCTGAACTTCTAAGACTAAATTCAAAAGGGGTAATAGAGAAAACTAAAAGAGAGTCTCATGAGTTCGTATCGAACATTTTCACTAAAACTAAAAAAGACGGCGGATGCCGCATCATCATAGATTTGACTGAACTGAATACTTTTGTGCAGTATGTCCACTTCAAAATGGAAACCTTTATCACAGCCAAACAACTAATTGCCAAAAGGTACTTCATGGCTTGCATCGATCTAAAGGATGCATGCTATTCAGTACCAATAGACAAGGATCATCGCAGATATTTGAAATTTGTCTGGATGGGGCAGCTCTGGCAGTACAAAGCACTACCTAATGGATTATCATCAGCGCCCAGACTGTTTACCAAATTATTAAAACCAGCTTTAGCGTGTCTCAGGAAACAAAATCATATTGTTATGGCTTACCTCAATGATATTTTAATCGTGGGAAAAACTTTGGAGCTGGCCAAACTGGCCGTTTCAGCCACCGAGCACCTATTTCAAAAGCTGGGATTTGTCATTCATCCAGATAAATTAAAATTGATGTATTCTACTACTATGGACTATTCGGGGTTCACAACTGACTCTGTTCATATGTCTGTCACTTTGCCACCAAACAAAGCGTCAGACTTGATAGAAGCATGCAACAGCCTTACTGGCATCAGGAAACCATCTATTCGGCAAGTAGCCAGAGTGATTGGGAAGTTAGTGGCTGCCTTTCCAGCCACACAATTTGGCCCACTTCATTACCAAAACTTACAAAGGGCAAACATAGCAGCTCTCAAACACCATGCGGGCCATTTTGACAGGCCAATGCAATTACCAGGGAAAGCGAAATTAGAATTACAATGGTGGATGGACAATGCACGACATTGCTCTAACCCCATCACTATCATAAATCCCTCGGTTATACTACAAACTGATGCCAGCGCAAAAGGTTGGGGAGCAACTAATACCACATCCAGTTGTGGTGGTCGATGGAGTGCACATGAATTAACTCTACTTCCGGCACTAGGAATTAATTATCTAGAAATGCTGGGAGCATTTCATGGACTCCAAGCTTACAAGCACCATCTGCACGTACGTTTACAGATTGACAATACCACTGTGGTGGCTTATATCAATCATATGGGTGGAATAAAGTCGATATCCTGTGACAAATTGGTCAACAAAATCTGGCACTGGTGCCTAGAAAGGAACATTTGGATATCAGCCACTTACCTTCCAGGTAGGCTGAATACAGTGGCGGACACCAGGTCACGCAAATTTAATGACAACACCGAATGGATGTTGGACCGAAAAGTGTTTGCCAACATTATAGATCGGTATGGAACACCTGATATCGACCTTTTTGCAACCAGACTCAATCACCAAATATCAACATATGTTGCATGGGAACCAGACCCTGGGGCAGCAGCGATGGACGTTTTCTTGCTACACAGGGGGGATTTGTTTTTCTATGCATTTCCCCCCTTCTGCCTCATCAGTAGGGTCTTGCAAAAAATTAGACAAGACTCCGCATCGGGTATTCTGGTTGTTCCTGACTGGCCTACTCAACCATGGTTCCCTGTGGTACAAGACATGGCCACAGAACCTCGCATCCCAATAAATAAACGTCCGAGTCTATTGGTACACCTTGTGACAGGGGAGAGTCACCCGTGCCATGACCGGATAAACCTGTTGGTTTGCAAGATTTGAAAAGGCCACTTCTGGACTATGGACTCTCCGACCGAACAATCAATGTCATCACAGCATCATGCAGGGAGTCCACCAGAAGACAATACCTCACATTCGTGAAGAAATGGGAGGTGTTTTGCTCAAAAACGAACACCACGTATGGCACAGCCACCATCACAGAAGTGCTGGAGTTCCTGGCAAGCCTTCATTTTGATGAGGGTTTGAGCAATAGTGCCATCAACTGTGCCAGGAGTGCCCTATCTAACTATCTTGTGTGAGGGAACGATCACCTTGCAGTGGGATCTCACCCTCTGGTGTCAAAATAATAAGGGGTATATTTAATTAAAATCCCCCCAGGCCCAGATATTCCCAGACTTGGGATATCAGCATTGTATTAACCATACTCCGAGGGTGGGCACCAATAACTGGCCTTTCATTGGATAAACTGACCTACAAAATGGTCATGCTGATGGCACTCGTAACGGCACAACGGGTCCAGTCCCTAAATAAGCTAAGGATGGACGCCATGAACATATCCAATAGCAAGGTAACTTTCTTTATACAGGGGTTACTCAAGCAAGACAGGCCTGGTTCATCTGGCCAAAAATTGGATTTCCTGGCCTATCCCATAGGCCCACATATTACGCTACATAGAGGTCACTAAGAGTCTCAGGGGCACGGGGAGGGCTTTGCTCATTAGCCACAAATGCCCTCACCATGGAGTCACCGTGCAAACCATTTCCAGATGGTTAAGGGTGGTATTGGGTGCAGCGGGGGTGGACACTAACGTGTTTAAATCTCACTCCACCAGGGCTGCATCCACATCAGCGGCAAGGATGATGGAAGTTCCGATGGACCACATCCTTGCAACAGCGGGTTGGAGTAACGAAAAAACCTTTCAGCGATTTTACAATAAACCCGTGGCCGCACCTGAGACGTTTGCGGAAAAAATATTAAGTTCTGTTTTATAATTTCCCCAATGTAGGAGCATTATTGTTTCATATTATGGAATAAATACCTTTTGTTTTTCAGCACAGTTTCATGTCTGAAATACTTTAACATACGCCTCCATTTCTCGTAATGGCAGTGTGTGAGCAGGGACTCGTTCCAGGGCATGAAATCACAGAGCTTTGAAATCTTCACGTAGTCACTCGCGTGACTCCGAAGTAAAACAGTAAGATTAAATGAGAACTTACCAGTTTGAAGTTTGATCTTTATTTTATGAGGAGTTACGATGAGGGATTACGTGCCATCCACTCCCAAACCCTCTATTATAAAGGTCAACTGGTATGCTAGTTCTCTTATCTTACTGTGTTAGTCAACTCTAGTATCTGTGATTTCACACCGCTGCTTTGAAGATGTCCCGCATGCGTGCTGACGGGGTCGTCACGTAATCCCTCATCGTAACTCCTCATAAAATAAAGATCAAACTTCAAACTGGTAAGTTCTCATTTAATCTTACTATTCGTTGCTCTACAATACGTAATTTTAAATAAAATTGTTTTATATTTTGTGTATTACCTAACCAATAATTTCCTCAGATCTGCCATGCTTGTGTATGTATTTTTCAAATCCCATATTGTGTTGTGCAATATTCTCTGTTGTGTAATCTGTAGTAATATCTGAGATGCATGCGCTGTTCACATGGTATAGACCAAAATGAAATGCACTCACACAGATTATGATGTGCCGTGCGATCTGAGGTGCACTGAAAAGGCTGCGATAAGTTCCATTGCAGGTGTAACAGTCAAAATTAATTATTTCTCTAGTACTGTCTACACTGTATTATTGTATGTTGTGTTTTCTCAAAATGCAGTATTTAATCTTCAACTCAATATTTAAACCTACAATCAAACCAGAAAATGTGATCAATAACTAGCATCTGCAGAGAGAACAACCTAGTTAATTTTTCAGGTCACTGAACTTTCTTCAGTGCAGGTCACTGACCTAAATACTTGAAAATCAAAGAAACGGCAGAAATTAGATTTAAACAGAATGTTAATTGTGTGTCTCTCCACGAATGCTAGCACACTTTTCATCATTTTCTGTTTTAATTTTGGGTTTCCAGCATCTGTCAAATTTTACTTTTGACTTAAACCTGCTTTTGCTTTTTAGTTGCAGATGCTCTGTGCTAAGCCGTTGTCCATACAAGTTGATCCACATTCCTAGAAGTGCCTAGTAACCACCATCATGTCTAAGCGAAGTACAGATGTAGCCTTAGTCCATCTTGTTCGTGATATGCCGCTGACTCCCGGATGCTCCACTCCCAATTCCCAGTACTCCTTAGACTTACCCAATGTACCCAGCTACCGCTCCTCAAACTCACGGCTGCCTCCACTTAGCCCTAGGAAGCAAACGTCTGGTGTCATAAACCCCAACTTCCTGCCTGAGGAATGGTCTCCATTGCATTGTATAGGTGAACACTATGTGTACTCTGTTTTGTGCCTTATGTTGTCATTTTGTGTATTTTACTTGGTTTTGTGTATCTGTTTATGATTGTTTCGCTTAAATCATGTGTACTAAGAACATCAATCTTGATTGTGATATGCATTTGTGGTCAATATGTTAAATTCACAAAATGATATATTAGATCCAGCCTGAAACTCCTCGGTTCCACTGAGGCCTAAAGTCATTTTTCTGTCCGACATTGCAACATCCTTCTTCGTTTCTTCTTGAGAAAAGTATTTTATGCTCTTTTATTTAGTTAAAACCATCATAGCTGGTTTCAGATAAGAACTCCACCACTGTACCTCGGTACACGTGACAATAAACTAAACTAAACTAAACTATAGTAGTCCCATTTACCCGCTATCGGTGTATAGCTCTCTATGCCTTGACAGTGCTCGTGCTCATCTAGACACTTCTTAAATGTCGCGATAGTTTCAGCTGCCACCATCCCCTTAAGCATTGTATTCCAGATTTCAATCATTACCTGGGTGTAAAAAAATCACCTCAGATCCTCACCAAACTTCTTACCCTTAAAGGGCTGTCCCACGAGCATGCGACCTCCATGCGGCAAGTGCGACCAAACTGGAAGCAGGGGTCGTGCGGAGGTCGAGTGATCTCCGTACAGGGCTGGTGCCACCAGCATGCGCCTGCATGTGGCGAGCGCGACCAAACCGGCAGCGGGGCCCGCGCGGAGGTTGGGTGAGTGACGCGAAGTTGGAGCGAAGTCCGTGGTAAGTTCTCAAGAACAGAGAGGGACAGAGAGAGAGAGAGAGAGAGAGAGAGAGAGACGGAGGCACACAGAGAGGGCCACGGAGGCACACAGAGAGGGCCACGGAGGCACACAGAGAGGGTCACGGAGGCACACAGAGAGAGGGTCACGGAGGCACACAGAGAGGGTCACGGAGGCACACACAGAGAGGGTCACGGAGGCACACAGAGAGGGTCACGGAGGCACACAGAGAGGGTCACGGAGGCACACAGAGAGGGTCACGGAGACACACACAGAGAGGGTCACGGAGACACACACAGAGAGGGTCACAGAGGCACACACAGAGAGGGTCATGGAGGCACACAGAGAGGGTCACGGAGGCACATATAGAGAAGGTCACTGAGGCACGACGTGAGACGGCGCGTAATGCGTCGAGGCGGCTGCCGCGCGGAATTTTTGAACACGGCCAGTTTTTCGGAGCCCTGCGCGATATCGGCACCAGCTCCGCACAACCCCATACGGCTCCGGCAATCGAAGTGGGACCGGCCCCGCGAGGCCGGATGGCTAAAGCAACCACGTTAGGTCGCGCTCACCGCATGCAGTCGCATGCTGGTGGGACAGGCCCTTTAGCCTACACCTACACCCTTTTATTTCCGGCACCTTTTTTATTCGTCTTGGTCTGAAAACTTCAATACCCTTGCAGATATCTATCAATTTCTGTCCAATTGATCCAGCAGCTTCAACAGTTGTTTTTAGGAGAAAATTCCTAATTTCCACCTCCTTTTGAGTGACTTGCTTGGTTAGATTAGGTTTATATTGTCATGGGTACTGATGTACATGTTTTTCATGCTATCCTATCAGATCATATTATACATAGATGCAATTAAGTCAAACTCAAAACAATAGGTAGAGAAAAGGGGAAGATACAGTGTGCAGAATATAGTTCTCAGCATTATAGTGCATTAATTCCATAGAGAGACCAATCTTTGCAATGGAGAAGAGGTGAAACAGACAGTACCCTTGCTTATGGTAGGACCATTCACAAGCCTGATAACAGAAGGGTAAATGCTCAGGAACAGCTTCCACCCCTCTGTTATTAAGTTTCTGAACAATCTTGCCATAAGATAACATTCTCCTTTCTAACATGATCCCTGAATAGTCTATCTCTAATTTTTTTTGTGCCCATTTTCCTAGTCTATCAGAATAGAGGAAACCATTTCTATCCATCTTAATATTAGATCACTTGACCTCAATTAGATCATCACTCTGTATCTAAGGGGAATCATACTTGTCCTCATGAGAGGAATAGATCGGGTAGAGGCACAGAGGTTATTATGTGTCACTTAGGCTTTGCTGGTTATTATTGATGTACTATGTTGGGAAGATCACTCTGTTTGATTTGGATCTGTGAAATTAGAAGCCTTTCCTCTCATCCCCAGGAAATATTAACCTTGCTTAGCTATCATCTTTGTTTAACAATTAAGTTAGTATGAATAATCATGTTTAGGAGCCAAAGAGTCAAGGTTATTTGTTGTAAACTTCCCAAGTTTTAAAAGAACCATGGGAATGACACGTGCATCAAAGGATTTAGCAATTGACTATGCAGATCTCTGGGAGGGCAGTGAATATTCAAACATTATATTACATTAAGTGGCTTTCACTCCAACCGAGGTTCAATGGTTCCATCTGCATTTTGCAGTTTTGCTCAAGGGTAAGCTGAGTGGATGAGCAGTCCTCAGACATGGAGGAGCATTAATGTGGTCAGTGCTCTAAACAATAATTCATCACTATCATAATTCCTTCTTTACCTTGCTAGATCCTCCTACTGCCTCTGGGCCTTCAGTCAAAATCGAAGATGTGGATTCTGAAGTGGATTCTTTACTATCAGGACATAACAAGTTGCCACCAATCCAATCATCCTCTTCAACATTCCACAATCGAACACTTACTGTGCCCGGCGGCCACAAGACACCACAAAGGTATGATTGCCAGATGCATATTTAGAAATGGTTTCAGAAGTAAAGTCAACTGAAGAATTGGAATTCCTCATGTTTTACTATGGATTTGTATTTTCAAACTGTGTGATACCAAAGTAGAGACAGAATGGTCTAGTTGGCAGCCAAAATCACACAACGACATTACAGGATTGCAGTGACAAATAAAGTTCAATAAGACAATGCTGCATGTGGGTTATAAAAATGATAGGTAATATGTTTCATAGGTGGGATCAAACTTGGCAAAGGCCTCAGACAGAAGCAAACAGAGATAAAACAAAAAGGATGCTGGAATTTATTAGCCGTACTATTTGAATTCAATTTATCATTGAATCATTCATGTTGAATTAAAACAAAAATGATGAGGTCAGTCAAGATATGGCTCTTTTGCAGAAAAGTTCAGAATGACTAAGCAATTAAGTGGATGAATGAACTTAGTATGAATAATGATGAATTTAAAGTTTTGTATGGTTGAACTTGTGAAAAGTAGTATGATTGAATGATATAGGTTCAAATGAAGAAGGTTCAAAGGAAGCAGAGAAGTATAATTAACCTGTAAATGTTGTTAATTATTTTTAATTTACTGCTGATTCTGCACTACATTCCTTAATAATCACGTGTAGAAGCAAAAGAGTCAGGATCACGGTCCAAGATTCCTTAATTTTAAAAGAGCAATGGGAATGACAGATCCACAGAAGGCATCCTTATAAGATACTTAAAAGATTATAAAATAAAACCAACGTAAAAATTCATGGCTGAAAAGAAAGATGGCAGAAAATACTTATTTTTACTGAGACCAATCAATAGCTGGAACAGTTTGTCAAGAAAGGAAATTAAAGAAAAAAGCCAGAGGAATGAACACCTGGGAATCTTAGGAGATTATTAATTTAACTCCCCTGGACAATTTTTACAACTAACTGTATCAAGGTAACATCAAAAGAAACTGGGATGTGTGTCACTCAGGATTTTTTTCACAGTGTGTTGGTCATCTAACATGTGAAAAACTTTTGTTAGAAAACGTTCCTGTCATATTTCTGCATGCGGCTTTTTATTTGTATATGCTCTCCTTGTAAGTAAATGTCTAACACTAAATCCCGGCAGATTTGGCATCGCCAAGGTTTGGGGACCCTGTGTGAATGATTCAATGAGTTATAGAACAGAAAATATAACACCACTTCCTTATGCCACTTCCATCTGCTCTCATTTACATCAACCCCACCATCCAGATATTACCCAACTCCACATGCACAATCTCATTGTTTTTTTATGGTTTACTTTATGCATTCAGATCTGCTAAAGATCTGGATTAAGCGACCAACATTTCATGTTGTGGCCGTATTTTTGGACCTGTAAACAGTATAAAGTAGTGGATATTTGTAGTAGAAAAAATATTGTATAGATTTCCACGATTATAGATCAGTAATATGTTATTAGAAACATGTACAATATAGTAGTGTACTGTAGTGGTAGTGTTAGACAAACAGCATGCCATGTTGCAATGGGACAATACTTTGTATCCTTTTGATGTTATATCTTTTTTTGTATATATTCCTTGTCTGATGGGCAATCTATCTCAAGGCTGGGATTTTAAAAGCCAGAGACTTGTCACAGCATCAGCCACATCTGGATTTGCCTGTGGATAGTTATTGTTGATTTGAAACTCTTAGGCTTGGGATCATCTCCAGCAAAGGCATCTGATTCTTGCAAAATCTCCCAATTTATAAGACCACGCTGTATTCAAGATACTTGTATACAATGAGAGAATAATTAATTTCCTCCTTATGTGGAGAGAAATGAGCATATGTTTCAGGATCAGGCCACTCAGCCCTCCAAGTCTATACTGCCATTTAATGATTATGACTGATCCAGTTAGAAGTGCAACTCTGCACTCCATCTACTCAGTATAACATCTCACCCCTTGCTTATGCAACCTAGCTGTTTCAACCAACTCCATTTCTAGAAAGGCGGTAAAAAAAATTTTGCTCAAACATTGCTGTTGTCAAGAATAGAGGACACAATTATGAAACTAAGCAAGTCAATTCTGGTGTGAATAAAGTACCTGAATGGCAGGGCATACCCGAGGGATGTAGGCAGGCCATACAGGGCATGACATGACCCAAACACAAATATTTTATCAAACTATACATCAGAAGAGACCTGAACCTGGCACATGTAGTTGAGTCATATTGGATCAATAATAGGTAGCCATGCTGAGCTCTATCTGTAGTCTATCAATGACCAAATACCTGGAATGATTTCAATGCCAGATTGTCAAATCTACATCATAAGAAGAAGCCCAAGTAGTAATTACTGTGTAGCGGCAGATTTTTATATCGTTCAAGAGATTACTCCCTCTAGCTGCTAAATGGACAGCATGGTTAAGGGGAATGTCTTCATTCGCATGCAAGCTCTCAGTCAGAGACCTTCAGAGCTTCTTCACAAATAAGTCTTCAAAACTGTCTTTTGATTAATAAATTCTTTATTGTTGATGAAAAACAATAAGGTACATCCAAACTTCTTCCGGCTCGTTTCTATAATCTTCATCGAACTCCACCTTATCGCTTTAAAGATTAGAAAACTCCTCGTGTCTCTGTTACACTTCGCATGGTCGAAGGGTAAACCTTCTCCATGCTGGTCCAAAACTACAGTAACAACTAAGCTTCTGAGCAAGAATCTTAGCTCCAAACACGCCCAAAAATACTTCATAAATCTTACCCACAATATAACAGGCAGTCTAAAATTTAAAGACACATGCCATCATTAATGACACACAAAACAAGCCAAATGGCCGCTACAGTTTGGAAAGACAAACCTCCCAACAATGCTCGCCAATCTGGACTGAGAATGCATAAAGTCCAACCTGAATCCCCCACAGTGATACAGTTCTCTGTTCTCTGCAGCGTCTGATCATTTCGAACGCATTAATGTCTGAACAAAGCAAATCTGCCAAATACAACGCACAAGGTTATGATCATGGTGAAAGAAGAGGGTAGGTGTGAGGTACCTCCTTAAACTATCTAATTTTTATTGGGAAAATGATGGGACTTGAGGATTATAGGATGTAAGAAAAATAATTAAATTTAAACATATCCTCATCTTCCATGCTCTTTGGCCTGATAGATATCCACCAGCTCCTTGGCAACTGTGCCCATGATCTCCGGCACCCTATTTTACCATATTACCATTACTATATTTTAACCCAGCATTGGAGGTCACTACAGCCCAGTGCATCTGTGCCAGTTTACAGAGCAATCCTATTCCCACTCCTGCTAATTTTCCGTGAAATCAATTCTCTCCACATTCCTATCAGTTCGCACCTCAAAATTCTGCTATTCACTTGCACATGAGGGGCAGTTTACAATGACTAAATAACTTACCTTTGAAAGTGGTAAGAAACCAAAACACCTGGGGATATATTCACAACGAGGTTGTGCAGACTTCACAATGACACCGGTGGTTGGGATTGAACCCACATACTGGAGCTGTGAGGCAACAGCTCTATTACCTGCACCATTGGACTGTCTCTTATAGTTTCAGTCTGCTGTAACTTACCACTTTTACATTGAGGAGAGAGGGAGATATGCTGCAATATGTGTGTACACCATGTCCATCATGATTGCATATTGAGAAATGCATGTAGCATATGAGATGTGTACATGTATGAGCTGGAGTAGAGTTTGTTGGGAGATTAGCCGTAGTTTCAATCTACTTTAACCAACTATTAAACAACCCTCATATTAGAGCTGTTTCTTCAGCTCTTTCCTACTACTGCTTCCTATCATCTTGTGGAAGTTTATTGGATCTTCAAATGTGCAGAACTGTTGGTGAAATAAGGCACACTTGGATCCGTGTTGCCACTTTTTCCCAGTGCTCCTCATGCTACACAATGATTTCCAGCAGTGATTGGGTTGAGTGCTTTTATTATTTATGAACAATAAGCAGTAATGGCACTTCTTTCATTGAACAGAGGGAAGCCTTCTTCCCATGAAGACAGTGTAGATGAGCAGTCTCAGGAGATACCCGGACAAGCTTGGCAGAGCCAAACCAATCTTCAGGTTGAGTATAGGTCAGTAATTTTATTGACCAACAGTTGTTTAATGGTTGATTATAATTACGTTTTTCTTCCAGCTTACTTTTGAAAATGTACCTTTCCACCACTGTTTCAAGAAGTTATCAAAAGGTGATGACTGAAATAATATCAAAACGACAATTTTCTGATTCTCGATGATTGTGGGTTGCGGCAATGTGCTGAGATCACAGCAAACCTAGGACATTCTAGGTGGCCTGAAATTTGCTTTATTGTTCCATTTAAGAGTTTGACAAGATTCACATGAAATTAGTGTAAAATACTATCAGTGTTATTGTTAATAAGTATCTTAATGTATATTGGAAAGTATAGATGGTGGGAAGATTTAACTCAGAAATGTGGTAATTGTGAAAGAGAGCAGGAAATGTATCCTCCTTACCTGGACTGATCGATATGTAACTCCAGACCCACCAGTGTTGTTGATTCTGAAGAATCTTCAGGTAAAGAGGGGGATAGGGCATCATAGATAAATTTCTTTAATCATTTACTCTTAACTTTTTTGTCCTTGTTGCTTGAAACATGACTGGGTTTGTACTAGCCAATCATACATATTTCTGACCAGCAGTCAAAGGTTCAACGGTCAGTTTATTGTCATATGTACCAATTAAGGTACAGTGAAACTTGAATTACCATACAGCCATACTAAAAAAGAGCAACAAGACGCACAACTACATAAAAGTTAACATAAACATCCACCACAGCGAATTCCCCACATTCCTCACTATGATGGAAGGCAATAAAGTCTAAACTGCTTCCTCTTTTTCTCTTCCGTGGTCGGGCCAGTCGAACCATCCGTAGTCGTGGCAATCGAAGCTACTGCGTCGGGTCGGTTGAAGCTCCTGTGTTGGGGTGGTCGAAGTTCCTGTGGTCTGGTGCTCCCGAAGTCGGTCCCTAACCAGGGACTGCGAGCTCCACAATGTTAGTCCACAGGCTCCCGCAGTTGGAGCTCCAAGGTCGATCCCCGACAGGGGTCGCCAGCTCCGCGATGTTAAGTCCGCAGGCCCCCGCGGTTGGAGCTCCCGAAGTCGATCTCCAGCAGAGGCCGCCAACTCCACGATGTTATGCCGCAGTGCGGATGGAGATACGATACGGAAAAAAAAATCGCATCTCCGTCGAGGTAAGAGATTTAAAAAAGTTTCCCCCAACCCCCCACATAATACTAGCTAAAAAACATAAAAACATACATTTAACACATACTGAAAAAAGAACAATGAAGGAAGGGACGAGACAGACTGTTGGCGAGGCAGCCATTGCAGGCAGAGATTCAACATTGTTCTGGTCACAGAAAAGGATCTACGATCATCCATTACAATCGTTCCATTCTTTTACTTGTATATAGCTTGATTGTACTAATGTATGGTTTGATTTGACCAGATAGCAAGCAAAACATGTTTTTCATTGTATCTTGGTACATGTGACAATAAGAACATGAATCTAACCTCTCTAGTTACTGATTGATTTTTCATACCCACTTTTCTGCAGGTTATCCACTCCCTCAAACATTATACCTCTAAACCAATGTTCTGTTACCTTGTGCAGGAACCTTTTATGTGGCAAATGCCTTCTGGAAATCCAATCATTCTGCGTCACCTTTATCACAGCCTCAAATAACTCTAGCAAATTTGAGAAATATGATTAACTGTATTAACTCTTGAGTGAATTACAATTTTCTCAATGTCATGTTATTTTTCTGTTAATAATGGATTCCATGAATTTCCCAGAGTTCAGCAAACAGACCATTAATTTCCTGCCTTCTGTCTCCCTCCGTTCTTGAATATAGGCCATAATGTAGGGAGTTTTAATTGATATAGTCAATGTGCATGACATCTAGTGCCTTGGGTTGTATTTTTGATATTGATGTTTTTAGTATAGCTGCGTAAATTACAGTTTTAATGTCTGCACATGATTGCACATTACCTAGTTGGAAAATCAAGGGGACTAAATTCATCCTTATTGTTCCGTTTTAGATCTCCACAGGGTTCAACTTCAAGTATTACGAGTGCTATTGTTAATGAGCGCCTCCAGGAATTAGTTAAACTCTTTAAAGAACGAACGGAACGGGTCAAAGAAAAGCTAATTGACCCCGAGGCATCTGAGGATGAGGGAAGTCCAACAGCAAGTAAGTAAAGGGGGATTTGGGACTGAGTTCAAGACCTGATGGTTGGGGTGGAACTGGCAGAGTGTTTGTTTTAAATAACAACGTGAAATGATAAAGTCGTTCTACTTTAGGTAGACAAAAGTGCTGGAGAAACTCAACGGCAGCATCTATGGAGCGAAGGAAATAGGCAACGTTCTGGGCGGAAACCCTTCTTCAGACTGATGGAGGGGGGGGGGGGGGTGGGGCGGGGAGAAGAAAGGAAAAAGGAGGAGGAGGAGCCAGAGGGCTGAGGGAAAGCTAGGAATGGGAGGAGACAACAAGGGCTAATGGAATTGGGAGAATTCAATGTTTAAGCCACTAGGGTGCAGACTGCCCAAGCGGAATATGAGGTTCTGTCCCTCCAATCTCCGGTGGTGCTCGTTCTGGCCATGGAGGAGGCCCAGGACAGAGGTTGGATATGGAATGGGAGGGGAGTTGAAGTGCTGAGCCACCGGGAGGTCAGGTCGGTTAATGCGGACCGAAACGTTGCCTATTTCCTTCGCTCCATAGATGCTGCTGCTCCCGCTGAGTTTCTCCAGCACTTTTGTCTACCTTCGATTTTCCAGCATCTGCAGTTCCTTCTTAAACAAGTCGTTTTACTTAATGGTTTCTCTGAGCCACTGAGTGAACTACAATGAGGGTTTCAGAAACATGATCGAGTGGCATGAATTTGGAGAAACACAAGAAGGTGCAAACATAGCAGTAGAGTTTCAGGGCTCAGAGGGTTATCATACAAACTTGGCAGACCATAATATGGGTTATAAGCCATGAAACCATGCTATCCCATGCAAATACCAGAGACAGCCCTGCAGAATGAGGAGGATGGGGGATGAGTATCTGAGGTGGTTGGAAGTATGGGTGGAGGAGAGGGGCATGGGAGAAAATGCAGGATTGGTATTTCAGTTATTCAACTGATCAAAGTTATGCAGATTTTCTCCCTTTTTTACACCATAGTTGAAGTTTACTGTAATATGTTAAAATTTGATTTCTAATTCATAAGAATTTCTTAAGAGGCGGATGGACTTGTTCATCATTGTTATTGTTACTTATCCACTGTTTTTTTTATCCCTTAAAAGTTGCATTAGTGAACAACCACATTGTTAAGGAGTGATACATTTACATCATATATATTTTTATTCTCCTTTTGTAGACAACATTGATAAAACACGTTTAAGTTAGCAGTAAAATAAAGAATAAGTATATTTGGTTAGAACATGCTTGGTACAGCCCAGTAGAGCCATAGAATCATACAGCATGGCAACAGGCCTTTGGCCCAACTTATCCATGCTGAGCAAAATGCTCCATCTAAGCTAGTCCCATTTGCCCACCTTGGGTCCATATCCCTCTAATCCTATCTGGTCCATGTACCTGTCAAATATATTTTAAAAGTTGTATTTGTACCTGACTCAAGTTCTTCCTCAGGCAGCTTGTTTTATATACCCACCATCCTGTGTGTGAAAAAATTGTCACTCAGGTTCCTATTCCCCTTTCACCTTAAACCTATTCCCTCTAGTTCTAAATTTCCATACCCTGGGACAAAGACTCTTTGCATTCATCCTCTCAATTCCCCTCATGATTTTATACACCCCCATAAGATCACCCTCCTGCGCTGCAAGGAGTAAATTCCAAACCTACCCAGCCATCCTCTGTTGTTCAAGCCCTCAATTCCTGGCAATATTCTCACAAATCTTCTCTGCAATCTTTCCAACTTAATGGTATCTTCCCCAGAGCTGGGTAACCCAAAACTAAACACAATGCTCCAAGTGTGGTCTCACCAACATCTTGTACGAGTGTAACATAACTTCCCAACTTCTCTAGTCAATTCTATGATTGATTAAGGCCAACATGCCAAAATATGCCAAAATCCTTGTTCATCTTCCTATTTATGTGCAAACCACTTTCAGGGACCTTTGCACTTATACTAGATCCATCTGCTTACACCACTCCCTAAGGCCCCACTGCTTACTGTGAAAATATAGCTGCTGTCCACAGTAGAATCTACCATCTAGCCCTGCGTCAACGCCCTCAAAGATTCCCAACACCCTCCTATTGGTGAATCTCAACTGAGGTTGGTATTATCTTCCAGTTGATATGCTCTAAATTCTGTCCTAACCTCTGAACCAGAGGCACTGCCCAAAATGGCAGGATGTTGGTTGGAGGATACTATTGTGATGGCCGTACTTTCATTAAAGCCCGACTTCACTCGCAAATTCTTCCTTTGGAAGTTCATGAGGGCATGAAGGGCAGTAGAAAAAAATTACTTCTTTCTATTGAGTTGTTCCATTAGAGAGCTGAGGTATTTCTAACTATCTTACGTATAAACCTTTTTACATGTCACCACAGCACCTGCGAAGAGGGCCCCGGAAGCCTCTCTCCCAGCTGCAGATGAAAAGAAAGAGGAGCTGGAAGAGGAGCACTACTGTGAAATGATATGCTGCCGATTTAAAACAACACCTTGGATCAGACGGATCAAAGCAGTGGGGCTTCCATCCAGTGTTGATCCTTTCAGCAGTAGGTTAATTGAGACAGTCTTTGAAAGTTTGAAACTATGGTAGCCTGAATAGTGGATGGGTCCAAATGCTAACCAGTCAACAATCATGGTACCTGACGCAAACAGATCCTACTTGGGCCGAACATGGCCAACAAGGTTTTTTCCGAAGAGTAGGTAGTTAGCCAATATGTGTGAAGGGCCAAGATCCTAGCCATGGAAAAGCTGATTTATAGGTACTCATCTGAACATTGCAAAGGGAACTAAACCTGATAGACAGGAATAGTGATCAGGTTTCCATCACAGCAAGACTGTTCACCAGAAACCAGTCAACAGTTTTGAGCCTGAGAGTTAACAAATTAATAGAAAAGAGTTTACAATCTCCACATCTCACAGGTATCAATATTTCAGGTCAAGTGGGAAAGGCAATAAGGGAAGTTCCTCATTGTTTGACTGCATGTTTCCAGCACTCTTGATCTGCAGCCACCCTGGTTAGAAAGTCCATGAGGAGCAGAACTTACGACTAATTGTCGACTAAACATATGTCCAGAGATCAAAGAAAAGGGAAGATGCTGAAAACCTGAAATAAATCAGACAATTCTGGAGATACTGAGCAGGTCAGGCAGCATCGGCGAGGGAGAAACAGAGTTAACGTTTCAAGTCTGAAACATTAGACATAAATTAGGTTAGAGTGATGGTGTAGTCGCTTGTTGATACTATTTTTGTAGAGCCATTAATCCAAGTGTGTTCCGCAGAAGAAGGAATGGTTTTATCAGACAACGCCTCGTCATCTTCTAAGCTATTAATTATCAGAACCAGAGATGCAATTGGCAGGAAATAATGAATCTGGTATATTCAGTACTACATACTGTGGTAGACTCTGTACTGCATTAACTTTATTTTCACTCAGTGGTATAAGTTTACTATAGGGTAAAAAACAGCCTACTTCCATAATATCACCCACTTTTTTCCCCATGGACCATACACAATGCTAACTATAGTAAAGTGTTTTCCTTGCTGTGGTTGTTACTCTGCATCCTGCTCATGTGCTGTGACTGTGACCTTATTATTGCAGCCATTATATTAGAAGCAATTAGTCGGTAAATGGAAATCTTCATTCATTCAGTGCAAACGAGTACAGTGGCCACTCTGTTGTGTCTGTAGGTAGTTATATTCCTCTGCAATACTAAACCCATTGTAACACAGTTATTTTTGTTTTCTATCATAGATCCATTATACGTTCTGTGGTTATCCATCGTTGTATTGGCCTGGAATTGGAATGTTTGGCTAATCCCTGTGCGTTGCACGTTTCCCTATCAAACACACGATAACATCTATATATGGCTTTTGATCGATTATTTTTGTGATTTCATTTACCTGATGGACATGCTTGTTTTCCAGTCCCGCCTCCAGTATGTAAAAGGAGGAGACATTATAGTAAGTGATCATTTCAATTTATTTTGTGATTAATAAAACTTACTCTTGTAGTCTCCTATGCCAGCAATATGTGCCCTTTATAGATCTTAACAGCACCAGTGCAGAAAATACTGGAGCACATTTTTTTGGATCTTCACACCTTTTGTCAAAGTCAGCAAATTAAGAAAGGTAGCAAGGAGAAATAAAAATCCGTACATGTAGAGACATAGAAAAATAGATGCAGGAGTAGGCCATTTTTCTTGCATCTAGCCTGTCCAATCCTTTAAGAATTTTATGTTTCTATAACATCCCCTCTCATCTTAAATTCCAGTGAATACAAGCCCAGATGAACCATTCTTTCATCATATGTCAGTCCTGCCATCCCAGGGAATTAACCTGGTCTACCTATGCTGCACTCACTCAATAACAATAACATCCTTCCTCAAATAAGGAGACTAAAATTTCACGCAATACTCCAGGTTCAGTCTCACCAGGGCCCTGTACAACTGCAGTAGGACGTCCATGCTCCTAAACTCAAATCCTCTCGCAATGCTCCTCAAGCATCTCCCCACTACCGATGCAAGGCTAACTGGTCTATAATTCCCTGTTTTCTCTCTCCCTCCTTTCTTAAAAAGTGGAGTTACATTGGATCAGTTCCTGTGGACTGGAGGGTAGTCGTGAGGATATTGGAAAATGATCACCAATGCATCCACGATTTCTAGGGCCACCTCCTGAGTACTCTGGGATGCAGACTATCAGGCCCTGGGGGTTCATCTGCCTTCAATCCCAACAGTTTACCGAACACCATTTCCTGACTAATGTGGATTCCCTTCAGTTCTTCCCTACCACTAGATCTTCGGTCCCCTATTATTTCTGACCTTAAAAACGCGAGTTTTCCTACACTCTCTTTCCCATTAACTGCACACACACACACGCTTCCATGTTGTTGACTCCACCCCTCTACTGCTTAGTTTAAACCCACCCGTGTAGCACTAGCAAACCTGCCTGCCAGAATGTCAGTCCCCCTCCGATTAAGGTGCAACCCGTCCCTTTTGTACAGGTCACCAAAGCCCAAGACGAGATCCCAGTGGTCTAGAAATCTAAATCCCTGCCCCCTGCGCCAACTCCTCAGTCACACATTCAGATCCCCCATCTCCTTGTTCCTACCCTCACTAGTGCGAGGTACTGGAAGCAACCCAGAGATAACTACCCAAGAAGTCCTGCTTTTCAGCCTCCTACCTAGTTCTCTATACTCATGTTGCAGAACCTCCTTCCTCTTCTTACCCACATCATTTGTGCCTACATGCACAACTACTTCCAGCTGTTCACCTTCCCTCACGAGGATGTTCTTAAGTCGGTCTGAGACGTCTTGGACCTCGGCACCAGGGAGGCAACTCACCTTCGCCACAGAATCTCCTGTCCGCACCTCTGACAATGGGGTCACCCACCACTATGGCTCTGCCTGACGTCAGTCGAGCCTCAGCTGCAGGTTTCGGATCACAGACCTATCCGCCACTGGGACTGGAAGCGTCACCTGCCCTGACAGCTCCCAAAAGGGTGTACCTGTTTTCAAGAGGTACTTCCACTGAGGTCTCCTGTACTAGTTTCATCTCCTTCCTTTCCGCCTCTAACCATCACACCTCTCGTTTTCTTGGAGTGATGGCCTGACTGTAGGTCCTGTCCAGGAAGCTTTCATCTTCCCGAATGGACCGCAGGTCATCCAGCTGCTGCTCCAGTTCTCTAACTCGGAGCTTGAGGATCTGCATCTGGACACAGTTCCCACAGGCGTAGTGGTCAGTGACACCAGCGGTGCCCCTGGCTTCCCACATATTGCAACTAAGGCACTGCAGTAATATTCCTGCCACCACGCCAATGTTTAAATATTTAAATTAAATTAAACACACAACCGAATAAATGTAGCCTCCTCACTAAAGATTCTTGAGCCAAAGACTCACACTTTACCTCAACACGCTCCCTAGACCATGTTCTACTTTTATTTGCTAATCAATTAACTACTTTACTAATTAACTAACTTACCAATTAACTAATATAGATCCTGCAGCCAATGCCCGCACTCACTCCTTCAACAGTCGCTCCTCTGCCGACATTGAAGTTAAGTGCTGCAAGACCCTGACTGACAAAACCCTGACTGGTTTTTAAATGTGCCGCACTGAGAACAGTGAAAAAACTCACCAAGGGTTTACCTTTCTGCAGCCAATCCCTGCACTCGCTCCTTCAACTGCCGCTCTTCTGCTGACCTTGTAATTAAGATTCCTGTTACACAATTGATATGTTTGTGGATCACATATCAGAGGATTTCCTTGGGATTTATGGGAAAGCATGGATTTTCACTTCAACATCATGGGGATAACAGGGTGTTTTAGATCATTTTTGCTTCATTTCGCTTGCGAGGTGGGTTGTAAAAAAGATGATTGGGCAATGATTAATATCAGAAGGTAAAAAGGAAAGTAGTTCAATGTGCTACATTGAAGGATGGAATAGATGACAGTGGGAATGGAACAGGGAACCTGCTTATAAATGTATTTGCAGGCTGCTCCGTAAGTGCCTAGGCAATGCTTGACTCCATGCAACCAACAAGATTTACTCACTAAAATGCTTCTAGATGTTGAATAAACTTTGTTCTTCCCTATTTCAGACAGAAAGGAAACTTATGAGAGAAAATTACATAAAAACACCAAAATTTAAGGTGAGTCATTACACTGGTGAACATGAATAAGGTTCACTGCGCTGTCCTTCAATAATCACCATGAACAATGACTATTAGTGTATTGATGAATAGCTCTTGCCTGGAGTGGCATTGATGAGCTCTGGAAATAGAGTTTAATGAAAACTGGATAAATACATGAGAGAGAAAGGAATAGAAGGTCATGCCAAGGTTGTTAAAGGAAGGGAGATGGAAAGCAGCTCATGTGGACCAAATACCACATGATCAACTAAGGCCAAGTCCCACTGAATCTCCCGGTTGCTAACTATTTTAACTTCCCTTCCCATTCCACACTTGACCTTTCTGTCCTGAGCCTTCTCCATTGCCAGAGTGGGCCACATACAAACTGGAGGAACTGCACCTCATATTCCACTTGGGTAGCCTACAGCCCAATGGTATGAACATTGAGTTCCCCAATTTTAGGCAACCCCTAACTAACCTCCCCCCACTGCACCCCCCTCCCCTTTCCCAGACTCACACCCCTTTCTTCCCCCTCCCTCTCTCTCCCAAATGCTTTCCTCCCCCGTGCCCAACTGGACTCCCACCTATTTCTCCCCTCCAACCCCCCCCCCCCCCCCCCCCCCCCCAGCCCCACTGTTACATTTTTCCCTCTGCCAACTATCTGCCTATCATAAACCCCTCTCCGGAGATGCTGCCTAATCTTCTGAGTTACTCCAGCACTTAGTGTCCTTTTGTTTACCACGTGATCCAGTGTAAAATCTAAGTAACTCCAACAGCTGCTGTAGCTACGCATGCACTGTGATCACATGGATAACCCTCGAGCTGTTTAGCAGTCGTAGTAGCATAGTCACACAGAAAGTGTTGCGGTGGCTCATTCACCCATGCAGCCTGGTCATTTCCACCCACCGTATCTTGCACCGTTAGTTCTGTTGTGCATGAGATCTGTGCTCTGCTCATCATTCCATATCATCCAAGTAAGGATATTTATGGGGACATTTAAATAAACAGCAGCAATGGACCAATAAACTCAGCTATACTGTAACCTCAGTAAAATGTCACTCGGCGCACCAGTATTTAACATGTGTAAATTGTTATTAGGCAAAAACAATTGGCAAAATCAATGGGATAACTTAATGAGAAAATTATAGCTCAAATTGCCCCACTGCCCAGCCCTCTAGCTGTTATTGTAGTAGCCAAATCCCACCCTGCCCCACCACATTGCTTACACCTTCATCATTCATCCCTACTCCAATATCAGCCTTCAGCCTTCCTTATCAGAGATGTGTTGATGAGGATAGGGCCAGGCATACTGCCAAGTGCCTGCAAAAGGCACTTTCAATGATGCAGGAAATTCATTACTGGTTATGTCAGCTCTGTAGGTTTGTACAGGACCTGTTGTACCCATGTTTTTTAATGGTATAATTGCTTCATTACTTTGTGTATGTTTCCTTTAGCATAGAGTAAAAAGCTTCTTTCCTGAAGGGTGATTGCCATTACTGCACCAAAGTGGCTGAATTAGCAGCACAGGCCAATCTCTTCAGGTAGCAGTGTCACATTCAAACCCTATCCCTGCTCAATGTCCAGTTGAACACCCAGTTTGTTAGTAGCGGCCCTTCAATCTATTCTGGAACTGGTTCTTAGAGAGAAAAGTATTTGTAAAACATTTGATGTCTACCTTGGCCCTTTTCTCTTTCATTGTAATCCAGTTTCTAAAGATATTACAGTGCAGTCACTTCTAATATTTCTCATCGGATCAAGACAGTTGAATCATTCATCAAAACAACACTCTCCCATAGTCAGCAAATTGAATTGGTCCTCTGCTCTGTAGTTGGTGAATGAGCTTACATTCTGCAATTGTTTGCTGAGTGGTCAAACTACATTGAACAAAGATGTGTTTTATGCAAGAGAGGGAAATCTTCAAAAAAATAATAAAAATATAACCACTGATTCTGTTTCCAGATGGATTTGGTGTCCCTTTTGCCTTTGGATATATTGTACTTTAAACTAGGCTTCAAAGTGTTGTTGAGAGTGCCACGCCTCTTGAAGGTAAGTTTGGTTGATGTTTTCGTCCCTTGGCGAAGCTGTATCCAAAGTTTATAGCTTCTGGATCCAATGTCACCATAGGTTCTGATTTTAAAGGTCAGTAACTCATGGTAAAAAATGATACTTATCAACTGCTTAGATACAACCAGAAATAAATTAAAAATAAATTGTTAGGAGAAAAGAACTTGCATTATGTAACAATTTTCAGAACCTCAAAGCAATGTACCGCAAAATAACAACTTTTCCAATATAGCCAGTATTGTAATGTAGGAAATTTGACATTCCTTTTGAGAACAGCTGGATGCTATAGCAATGTGGTAACAAGCATGTAGTATGTTTTATTGCTGGTAGTTGAGGTTAACAGATAGGACAAACTGTCACTACACCTGGTTCCCTGGTGCAAATACAAACCATTCTGTGGGCTAGCACAATTATGACCTTTGAAGTATAGGCTGTAATGGTGGTGCTTGGAGTGTCTGGTTTTTAGCTCTGGTGAGCTAATACTGCAAAATGCAGACAGAGAGACTGAGCACTCATGAAAGTGAGAACGTTGTCTCCTGTGTTGTCTGAGAACAAAAGACTTCATTCACCTGTACCTGTTGTGGGTCTTTATTAAACATGTTCAATATGCGTAAACCTGCATCATTGGCCAATCCCACATTTTTGCCTCAGGAAAAAATCAAAATATATATTGTGTAGATAAAGAGGTAGGTACTTCATCTATTGTGTCTGTTTTTGATTCCAAAATTCCCCATTTCCTTATCCACCAAGGCTTCAACCACAGGTCCTGGCCTGGTCCCACTGACCCCCATCACTGACCCCCACCTTCCCATTCACAATCACTTGGACAACAAAGCTCCTTCCATGGCTCCATGGTGCAAACTCTCAAACCCTAATTGAACCTAAGTTATTGCTCAAGATCAGAACTTGCTCCTTTCCCTCATCTACGCAGTCCAAACACCAGATCTCACCCTTCACGAACCAACGCTGTCCAAAAATAAAATACCATCTCAAGACATCATTCATGGCAATAACTCCAAAGCTAATGAACACTCCATGAACCTATGATAAAAATGCCAAACACCTTGACCACCGTCCCTCAATCGCACAACTATCCAAAGATTCTGATTCCACCTGAAACGTGTCCAAACATTTCATTCTTCGCCACCTCTTTAACCTGAGCTCTTGTAGGCTGCATAACAATGGCCAATATTCATATCTTCCCCATCCTCATAACAAAACTTTCAAGGACCATGGTCTCACATCACATCCAAACATTTACAGACTTGGAGCAATTACCTGCTGCAACTTCCTTCTGCAGCAATATATTCCATATGATAATATCGGAGGCTAATATCTTCAGCTGCTTAGACTTCCCAATTTAATAACCCTGCATTGGGTGGATCAAATGTACGGTACTTATGATTTTTTTTCTCATAGAATATCCCAGCAGAGAACGTGGCCAGTGAAATAATCTGTCTGATTAGTTCCACACTGATCTTTCTCCATTGCCTTACAATATTCTATTTTACGAGAATATATCCAATTTCCTTTTGATACATAAGGATAATACAAGCACTCTTTCAAGTGGTTCTTTTCAGTTCATAACGAATCAATTAGATTGGGAAAAACTAGTGCTGGTCAAGTTGATCATATAAGTCTGCTTTTGAAAGATTCTGGATTACATTTTGTTTAATCTATCATTCATTTGGCATTATGATTGGAATGCCAATTAAATGGTACTTTGTTAGTATTATAAGTGTGATTTAAAAAAATATTTAAGCCCACATTTCTTTTAGTAAGGTATATTGTGGTGTTACTGAACATCTTTCAAAAATCTTTTATAACAGTACACAACCTTTCTTGAATTTAATGACCGACTGGAAGCAATAATGAGCAAAGCTTATATTTACAGGTGCGTAACACTGTTTTATTTCTCAGATAGACTTGTAATCACACCTTGAATTTCCACCATGTACCACACACAAACACTCAGAAATTGTTGTGAGTTATTCAGAAGTACCTTATAATATTTTCTGTAAAACAGTGTTGCATTGGTAAAACATTGGTCTGACACTTTAAACCTAGGGAGAATCGGATATTTAAGCCTTTAAACATAATTGAAACCCTTGAAACACAGTGATACACAGGTGCTGTCCCCTTTCAATACAGGAATGTTCAAATATTATTCCCTTTAAACACTGCAATCATTAGGTACTGTTCTTTTAAATAGAGATACTCAAGAATTGTCCTTTCCTTTTAAAATAAAGTACCAAGGTATCACACAGCTGCGCGTGATAATATCAGGATACATTTTTGATACCTAGGGTAATACCAAGGTGCTTGTGCAACACATACATATCAAAGCCCCTTCGTATTGCTATCCAGAGATGCGATGATAGGTTCCTTTCAATCAAAGCTAGGTAGATCAGAAAAAGTCACATCATTCAATTGTGGCAGCAGCTTAAAATGAAACAGAGCTTGCTCATGTTAAGGAGTAGTAAAGTGCAAAAATACAGATCCTGACCCTTCATTCTGAGAGTCAGGCTGTTCAGGAGGGGAATGCACCTACTCGTGAATGGTGAGTGATTTGTTAAAGATACATACATCAATCCTCATCTCTCAAATAAGCCAATCAAGAAATTTCCCATTACGTTAAATGTAACAAAATGCTTTGTGCTTTACAGAGTAATCAGGACCACAATATATTTACTGTACAGCCTCCACATAAACAGTTGTTTATACTATTGGGCATCTGACTTCGAGGGCATTGCATCCACAAAGTGGGTTTATGATGGTGAGGGGAACAGGTGGGTTTAATTGTTAGATCTGATATATTGCTTTTTCTGAGATTTTTATTTGCTACTTTCCTACATGATGTATTTGTAATAATATGTGCCAGTCTGTCCATCCAAATGACATCAGTAATCAATAGTTTGAAATAGAAAGTCTGTACAAAACTGCTAAAATTTGAAAATGAAAGATAAAATGCTGAAAATACTCAGTGGGTCAGACAGAATCTGTAGAGAGAGAAAATGTTAACATTTCAAGCCTATAATTGTTCATTAGAACTGGTGGAATGGGGCCAAAGAGACAAATTTGCACCCCATAGGAGGGAGGAGCAGAGTTTCTTCAGGGTGCGGATTCCCAGAGGGCAAGTGGCAGTGAATTCAGCAATAACCCAAAAGCAAACTTCAGTAGATGCTGGAAATCTGAAGAAAAAAGGCAAATGCTGTTTCAAAAACTATAGGTTTATATTGAGAAGGGAAAGATTTAAAAGAGGCTGAGGAAGCAGCTTTTCACCCATTGTGTGGTGCATATGAAGCATGAGCTAAAGGGTAAAGGTGCTTACAATTACAATGTTTAAGACATCTGAACAGGTAGGTGGGTTGGAAAGGTTTGAAGGAATATGGACCAGGCTCAGACAAGAGAGACTAGCTTATTTAGCGAATTTGATTGGCATGGACAAGCTGGGCTAGAGGGCTTATTTCCGTGCTGTATAGCTCTATGAGTCAATAACTCTAAACGATGAGCAGTAGTCTAGGAGCATTTACGGAGTGAGAAACAAGTCAACATTTTAGATCAATGGTCTTTCATTGGAATTGATTCTTTAAGTATTTTAATTTCCTCACCTTTTCCTGCAATATCCTGTAAGAAATCATAACCTTTTCTTCCTGTCTGGCTTTCAACTTGTTGATTCGATAAAAGTTGTCCTGAGCTATATGTGCTAAATACACAACATGATGCATCTCTAAAATTTGAATCAATTGATTTCAATGAAATTTAACTCTGGAAGCAAGAATTGAAAGGCCATATGTTAGCGTTTTATCTGATTAGCTCTCATACATGAGGATAGATTTTCACTCCAAAACATCGTTTCTGCAGCTTAAGCATGGAGCAGCTGACACATCTGTTATGTCAGCCGTGTCACAGTGATAGTACACTTGGTTCTGACTCAGAGTAGGGTTGCATGTCCTTTTTTAAATTTCTCTACCAGTTCTGGAACCGGCTCTGCACAAATTGACAATCACAGTTCATATATTCCATCCATCAGTGCACTTCAAAAGTATTTCAATAAATCCAAAGTGTTTTTGGGTACCTTAAAGATGTGAAAAATGCATTATCAAATTAGGGTAAAATGTTACTCATAAAACTTTATATTTTCAAGTAATCTGCTCTTGCTCACAACAAGAATCAAAAATCATTGGTAGACAAAAATGCTGGAGAAACTCAGCGGGTGAGGCAGCATCTATGGAGCGAAGGAAATAGGTAATGTTTCGGGCCAAAACCCTTCTTCAGACTGACTGTGAGGATGGGGGGGGCGGGAAGAAGAAAGGAAGAGGAGGAGCCAGTGGGCTGAAGGAGAGCTGAGAAGAGGAGGAGAAAGTAAGGACTACCTGAAATTAGAGAAGTCAATGTTCATACCGCTGAGGTGCAAACTGCCCAAGCGAAATAAGAGGTGCTGCTCCAATTTACAGTGGTCCTCACTCTGGCCATGGAGGAGGCCGAGGACAGAAAGGTCGGATTCGGAATGGGAGGGGGAGTTGAAGTGCTGAGCCACCGGGAGATCAGGTTGGTTATTGCGAACTGAGCGGAGGTGTTCGGCGAAGCGATCGTCACGCCTACGCTTGGTCTCACCGATGTAGATCAGCTGACATCTAGAGCAGTGGATGCAATAGATGAGGTTGGAGGAGGTGCAGGTGAACCTCTGCCGCACCTGGAAAGACTGCTTGGGTCCTTGAATGGAGTCAAGAGGGGAGGTAAAGTGACAAGTGTAGCATTTCTTGCGGTTGCAAGGGAAAGTGCCTGGAGAGGGGGGTGTTTCGGGTGGGAAGGGACGAATTGACCAGGGAGTTCCAGAGGGAGCCATCTCGGCGGAAAGCAGACAGGGGAGGAGATGGGAAGATGTGGCAAGTGGTGGGGTCACGTTGGAGGTGGCAAAAATGACGGAGGATAATTTGTTGTATGTGATGGCTGGTAGGGTGGAAGGTGAGGACAAGGGGGACTCTTCCCTTGTTACGAGTGGGGGGATTGGGGAGTGAGAGTAGAGTCACAGGGTATAGAAGAGACCCTGGTGAGAGCCTTATCTATGGTAGAAGAGGATAACCCCCATTCCCTGAAGAATGAGGACATCTTCAATGCCCTGGTGTGGAACACCTCATCCTGGGTGCAGATGCGGCGTAGACTGAGGAATTGGGAGTGGAGGATAGTCCTTACAGGAAGCAGGGTGGGAAGAAGTGTAGTCCAGATTGCCATGGAAGTCAATGGCTTTTTAGTGGATGTCGGTCAGGAGTCTATCACCTGCGATGGAGATTTTGAGGTCAAGAAATGGTAGGGAAATGTCGGAAATGGTTCAGGTGTATTTGAGTGCCGGATGGAAGTTAGTGGTGAAATGGATGAAGTCAGTGAGTTGTGTGTGGGTGCAGGAGGTAGCACCAATGCAGTCGTCGATGTAGCGGAGGTAGAGTGTGGGGATAGGGCGAGGGTCGGAGGAGTCGATGGTCAGCGGGTGGAGCATGGGATGGTCATTGATGGTCATTGGGTGAACGTCAGGATTGGCAGCATCATTGAACCATATCTCAGTTAGCATTCACACCTTCAGGATAAATATCTAACAAGGGAATAGTGATGCAGGAAGAGGAGCCATCCAGGTGTTTTCTATTCTTTGTCTGAAGTGCTTCCTGAACACTCAATCTTGACTTTTGTTTTGCCCTCATTCTGGATTTCTCTTTCTGAGTTTGTAGTTTCTGTTTTTACTTCATTTAATCATCTTAAACACCACAAGTAGATTAGCGCTCAAACTTAAATATTCAATTAAAATAATTTTGTACTTGAAACCTAAGATTTTATGCACTTTGCTTCTCCTTCCCCTGCAGTTATATGAGGTGCTATTACTGGGCTGTGAAGACTCTGATTACAATTGGAGGGCTACCTGACCCACAGACCGTGTTCGAAATTTTTTTTCAACTTGTCAACTATTTCATGGGAGTCCTCATCTTCTCCATCATGATTGGTCAGGTACAGAACATACTATTGAAGGAAAAATAAATGGCAAATATAAATCTAAATGCAATTGAGAAGTGAGAAGATTAGATCATATGTCAGGTCTTCCCTGCATTAATATTGAAATGTACCATCTTTGTTTCAAAACCTATTCGCCTTGATTGCAAAATTCCATATTACTTTTGGTCATAGATCACTCATGTTAGAGAACAAAAGTGCTGTGGCTTAATGGATAGAATTGCCTGAAGGCAATGGATAAAGAGTCTTTGTGTACAACATCCTGCCTTCTGTCACTGACAGCCAGGTGATGCGGCTAGATTTCTAACGAATTGGAGAAAAAACATTTGAACAAACAAGTTAAACCCCACCCCATAAGTGACTCATTGCATCAGCAGAGGTCAAAAAGAAAGTCATTTTACCTACTTTGGTACTCGTTGTTATAAATGAAGATCCTTTATAAGAATTAAAATAACAATATAAAGGAATGTTTTTTATTTAAAAGCATTAACTTTCATTTCTGGCTAATCAGTTTGATTACACCTCTCCGAGAGGTGATGGGTTTTCATTTCCCATGTTTAGAACATCTCTTGGTCAGAAGACTGAACTGTTATGGGTGTGAACAATACCCATTGTGAATGAAGACTGAATTTGTTGAGTCTTTTCAGAATTACTCCTTTGTAACCCAAACATTTTGCAGAGTGTAATATATGTTGGCCCTCCCCACTATTGTATCTGTTATTCTCTTAGCACACTTGCATGCTTGTCTTATATACTTTCTGTTTGAACTTCATGCCACAGTTGTACATTCAAAATTGAGTATTAACTTATCTGTATTTGCGGTTTTGGCTTATATTGGCCGATATCCACAACTGAGTAAAGGCAAAATGTTTATATTGTTTTCAAGATGAGAGAAGTGGTGGGGGCAGCTACTGCTCGACAGACTTATTATCGAAACTGTATGGATAACACAGTGAGGTATATGAATCTGAACAAAATTCCTCGAGGAGTCCAGAGCCGAGTGAAGAAGTGGTACGAATTTACCTGGGAGTCACAAGGAATGCTCGGTATGGTTAAGTTACAATCTCATGATCAGCTTTTGTGAATGAACATGAAATATAGTTTATGTTTGGGAAATCATAAAAATGCTGTTATGAGAGGACATTTCTCTTATGTGGTACAGTTCGTCGTCCTAACAATCGTTTAAAAAAAAAAATCATGTACTATGATTTTGAAAGATAATGTGAAATTTCCTGTTGTAACTACATGGATCCTGAGAGCTTCCCGGAGACCGAAACAACTCCCTAAAAAGCAGCAGAGGTGAGTTTACTTCAGATTGGGACTGGGTCCAGGAGTTTCTTAACATCCAATGGAGAAGAGAATTTCTGTTCACCCTTGGAAAGCAAATGACCATTCAGAGGTATAAATAATGGGGAGGGTAAGAAGGTGACCACTGAAGATTCTGGGTGGTCAGAAATCCACCAAAGGCACGCTGAAAGAGAATGTAGCTGATGCACATTTTATACATTGGCGCGATCTCAAGTCAAGTGTGTATTATTGTCATATGTCCCAGATAGAACAATGACATTCTTACTTGCGGCTGCAGAACCGAATATGCAAACATTGTAATCTGTAAACAATCTAATAAATGAGAAAATCGAACAAATGAAATAAACGAGTATTATGAGATATATGAAATTCAAATAACTATCAAAATCTAGAATTGAAAAGAAATGTTAAACTCTGTAATGATAAAAATAAAACAACTGGATTATTGTAGGATTCTATCTAAGGAAACCTGCCATCCTCAGCTTGTCCAATCTTTGTCTAACTCCAGACCAAGTAACTACCTTAACTCTTGTCTCTCTTCTCAGTTTGTGAGTAGTTGGGAAAAACAAAAATGCCGGCATTGCTGGTAATGGCTGTATCTGGTTAATGGGAAAAAAAAATCTTTAAGATGGTTTATTTTTCTTCTTGCACGAATAGTCATTGAAAATTCTGCATTATGTCTTTAAATATTTATTGTTAAAATGGGGAGTCCATGGTCTCAGCTTTCTGTCTCAAATTTATTCCATGAATTTGTCCTCCAAACTACTTGTGTAAATTAGGCTGTGTCAATGGTAACTCTTCCATGACCATTGGATCATTTGTGTTATTCATGCCGCTATTTTTTTTAATACTTGTCCAACTCTATAATTGGTGTTAGGAGATATGATTACTAATCCAGTCAATACTTTATGCTGTTTGTTCTTTCTTAGATTTATACACACTAATTCTTTGTCCTAATCTTCTGGCCTAAGATCCTTTCTTTCTACTTACGTAATTTTATCCTTTACTGTCTTTTTGTTTTTGCCTTTCTAAAAGTCAATTAATTAAAAGTCAATATTTTGTTTCCAACTTTTGTTACCCTACTAACAGTAGTCTCATAAATACCTACGTCACACCCACTTATATTAACTTGTGCTGCTAATTGTTTTTCTTTGTTTTAAATATGATGAACATTCAGAAACAGTACCAATAATTTTAATTTATAATGGTTTGGCATTGGAATGAGTTTTAGAGCAGAGTACATGGCATTATTGAAAGTATTTTAATTTTAATGCCAAGTACACCAAGGTCTCATCTTTCTGGTTGAAACCCAATTATATCTCTCTTCCTCATTATTTCTCCAGATGAATCAGAGCTGTTGGAACAACTTCCTGATAAAATGAGGCTGGACATTGCCATTGACGTCAACTTCAGCATTATCAGTAAAGTTGCACTCTTTCAGGTACTGAGTTAGCCATTGGGAGAAGGCTAAAGGAACAGAAAGTGGGATGCTTTGCTGTAGATGAGGAAAACTAGCTGGAACACAGTCATGGAGCTACACAGCACAGAAACAGGCCCTTCAGCCCACTTTGCCCATGCTAACCAAATTTGCATATTGGACTGGTCCCATTTCTCTGCATTTGGCATGTAACTCTCAAAACCATTCCTATCCAAATGCCAAAAGTCATATTTGTATCTGCTTCTATAGCTTCCTTTGGCAGCTCATTCCAGATATGGATTACCTTCTGAGTGAAAAGTTGTCCCGAGGTCTGTGTAAAATCTCTTCATTTTCACTCTATCCCCTGTAGTCTTTGAATCCTCTACCCTGGTAAAGGGACTGAACATTCACTTTATTCATACTCCTTATATCTTGTATACCTCAATAAGGCAATTCATCAGATTCCTACGCTCCAAAGGAAAAAAATTCCAAGCCCATCCAACTTTTCCCTCCAACTCAAGACCGCAAACCCAGGAAGCATCCTGGTGAATCTGCTCTGTACCGTTTCCATCCCCTAATGACTATTTCCCATAGCTGGGTGACCGGTGCTGCACATGGAACTCCCAGTGTGGTCTCAAAAATGACTTATGCAGCTTCATCATGATGTCCCAATGTTTGTACTCAGTGCTCTTCCTGGTGAAGGCAATCGTGCGAGATGCCTTCTTCATTACATTGCCCACCTGACTCACCACCATGGGAACCATGCACCTACACCCCAGATTTCTCTGTTCTATAATACTCTCCAGGGATCTACCATTTACTGTTTAAATACTGCCATGGTTTGACATATCACACTTGCCAGAGTGAAATTCCATTGGCCATTCCTTGGCTCACCTTCACAATGAATCTAGATCCTGTGTAAACTTAGATACTTCCTCACTGTCCACTATACCATCAATTTTGGTTTCATCTGCTAATTATCTGCAGACTACGCAAGCGCTGGAAGCTCAAATCTCATTCTATTTATTTGACCTCTGTACAGGGCTGTGACAGACAGATGGTTTTCGACATGCTGAAGCGACTCAAATCAGTTGTATA
Organism: Raja brachyura; assembly: GCA_963514005.1. The sequence continues at coordinate 18,811,107 of OY740797.1, forward strand.
TTTGCCTGGAGACCACGTATGTAAAAAGGTAACCACAAAATGCTTAAACAGGTTTAATAAAATAAAGGTTGGCATATGTGCAGCATATTTAGCAAACTCCTACTGACGTTTCTGGATATTTCTGGCACAGTAACAGGTCATTTGACCAATGTGTCCATATTGGCATCTGTGCTCCCCTCCCACCTCTTCCTGTCTATTCCTCTCAATCTATTTGTGGAAAAACGCCACACATGGCAGTACCGCATTCCTTCAGTAAGGCAGTGGTGGATCAGCTCAAATCTTATACCCGTCTCAAGTGTGGGAATTGACAATATTTCTAACTCCGAGGCAAATGTGTTAGCACTGAGCCAACTTTGAACCAATAAACATTTGCTGAATGAGACAAATAGCTAGTCTAAAGAAGGGTCTTGATCCGAAACATCACCTATTGTGTAGGGAGGAACTGCAGATGTTGGTTTATATGGAAGATAGATATAAAATGCTGGAGTAACTCAGCGGGACAGACAGCATCTCTGGATAGAAGGAATGGGTGACGTTTTAAGTTCAGACCCTTCTTCAGACTGTGTCAGAGGTGCTGAGAACGCCACCTATTCCTTTTGTCCAGAGATGCTGCCTGACAAGCTGAATTACTCCAGCAGTTTGTGTCTGTCTTCTCTAAATAACCATCCAGCTAAGTTGCCAAAACAGCAGGCAATTTGAATTGGTAATTGTGATTTCAATTAATTGCTCGGTTTCCATTTTCTGCACAGACAGAAATATGCTGACAGTACTGTAGTAGTACTGGCTTGTTTTATTTATCTTTTGATTTTTAATTCTACTGAAATCTGCAGGGGTGTAAATATACTGATGATGCCTCTTCGAAAGACTAAAGATTAAATAAAATATACTTTTTTCATTTGTACTAGAACATTATGAATTACGGAATGTAGCTCCGTCTGCTATTGATAAAATGGGGCGAAATTATCTTTCGCTTTGAACTTTGTATTCATCATCATTGATTTGTTTAACAATCAGCAGAATAGCCAAGCCATAAATTGTGAATAGATCAGATATTCACCTGCTGGAGGGAGTACAGCGTAGGTTCACCAGGTTAATTCCCGAGATAGCGGAACTGACATATGATGAAAGAATGGGTTGACAGAGCTTACATTCAATGGAATTTAGAAGGATGAGAAGGGATTTTATAGAAACAAATAAAATTCTTAAAGGATTGGATGCAAGAAAAATGTTCCCGATGTTGGGGGAGTCCAGAACCAGCGGTCACAGCTTAAGAAGGCCATTTAGGACTGAGATGGGGAAAAATGGTTTCACCCAGACAGCTGTGAATCTGTGGAATGCTCTGCCACAGAAGGCCGTGGAGGCCAATTCACTGGATGCTTTCAAGGGAGAGTTAGATATAGCTCTTAGGGCTAACGGAATAAGGGATATGGAGAAAAAGCAGGAACGGAGTACTGATTTTGCATGATCAGCCATGATCATATTGAATGGTGGTGCTTGCTCTAAGGGCCGAATGGCCTACTCCTACACCAATTTTCTATGTTTCTATACATTGAAGCAGGTCCATTTTAATCAATTGAATGGTTACATCCAACCCAATTTTCATGCCAACTGATTTAACTCGCCATTGACAGATTAAAATTAGGTATAAACTAGCGATGAGAAAAATAGAATGGGTGAGATATGTATCTTTGTTCGTGTACTAATCTTCACATTAAAATAAATGTACTTTACACACATTAGCTATGTTATAATTTAAGAAAATTGGCAGTTTTTTTAATGACAATGTTTCAAACTATCTGCTTAATAGAAGCTATTTGTCTTTTTCAGGGAGAGATTGGAAGAGAAATGTACATAATTAAAGCTGGCGAGGTCCAGGTTGTTGGTGGCCCCGATGATAAAACCGTGTTTGTGACTCTGCGAGCAGGCTCCGTTTTTGGTGAGATCAGGTGAGGCTCTACTGAGACCAATTTATAATCAAAGTTTATTTTCTCTTAAAAAAATTGTAAAAATAAAATCCTGCAAGATGTAATTAAATGAAATCAGTAAAGATTTGCAGGAACAATGCCCTTGACAAATATTCAAGCAAGTTCTTGTTTATTTTCCAGGGACAGAGTCGTTGAGCATCAGGTTAAACACTAGGTCAGATGGATTTGACACTTCAACTAAGACAGCAAGAATGAGCAGTTTGCTCACCTATCAGGAATCATTACAGCCACCCCTGATCCCAAGTACATTTTGTTCCATATATTAGTTGTCCGACTGCACTTGAGTGTTATTAGATTGCAATCAGTGACAACTGGATAACAGTTGAAAACCAGACAATTAAATTTAGGAAAAGACAGCCTGCCCGATTTCTCCTTTTATGAACTTTGATGGTGAAGCCATGTTCCTACTGTGTCACCCTCCAACACTGATCAGTCACTGAGCCCTGTATTGTCCCTATCTGTTGGGCTCAATTATTTGTGTACTATAATTATTGAGGCCTCAGGTAAATATGAGTGCAATATGTTCTAGCTATCATATCTACACTATTGTGTTTTGAATTTAAAAAGTAATCTTTTTTTGTGTGATCGAAGCATCGGATGATTTTATTTTCTTATTCTCCTCATCTTATCCACTCTCCTCTCTCACCTTTGTTAATATAATAGTTTGCTGTCAGTGGGAGGTGGAAATCGGCGGACTGCCAACGTCGTTGCTCATGGATTTGCAAATCTTTTCATCCTCAACAAGAGAGACTTGAGTGACATTCTGATCCACTACCCGGATTCTCAGAAACTTCTCCGAAAGAAAGCTAAGTCTGTGCAAACTCTTTTAATACTTATTGTTTTCATTCATGTACATGGGGTACATGTACATGAATGTAATAGGGGTACTGTTTTTGATATGAGTCATTTTATGCAATTAAGCAATTAAATATAATTCAGGATTAGTGATTCTAAATCCCAATTTTAGTGCTAGCTGCTTCTTGTACAGTCAGGTCAGGAAAAGCAACCAGTTTGCCATCGATGCACCTCTGCCAGGCAATGGCCTGGTCCCAATACCGAGACTTTACTCACTGCAACCCTGCTGCTGTAAACAGGGTGGAGTGCGAATTCCAACTTCCTGTCAATCGCATCACTAATGTAAGAAATGTTCAAGTGACTTGAATATTTCCTGCAGGTTTCCTGGCAATTAGACTGCTTTTCTTAAGGAGCTCACCACGGGAAGGAAACAGAAACTCTAATCTAGTGCAGGATTTGATTCAAAAACAGAAATGCTGGTTTGCTTGACTGGCTGAGTTCTCCAGCATTTCTGGTTTTGTTTAAGATTCCAATATCTGCAGTTTTATTTGTTTTCTATTACAGCAGGATTTTATTCACTGCTGTGATCTTTGAATTCCAAATGCTAGCTGTTTCCTGCACATCTAAATCCTGTCTGTACAACTCAGAGGGAGATCACAGTTTTGTATGAATGACTTAATTGTAGGCAGCAGTAGAATAGTTGTGAAGTTAGGTAGGAAAGTAATTCATAATGATATAAAATTATACATTTTATATAGGAAGCTACATCGGGATATAAATAATGAGAGGTCAAAGAACTGGCAAATATAGTATTATCTGGGGAGAAAAGTGAAATTAACCATTATGGCAGGAGAAAAAGCATATGGTGAAAGACTGCAGAGTGTGAAATGTAGAGGGTCTGTATATTCTAGTACCTATTTTGCAAAAGGCTAAAATTCAGGTTGGGTGATCTTTAAGGAAGTTAATAGAATGTTATTATTTATTACTAAAGAGGTTGTGTGCAAATTAGTTATGCTTCAGTTGCATAAGGAATTTCTGAAACCAATTTTAGAGTACCATTTAGAATACCGATCGGCTTATTCAAGGGAAGTTGTTAATTTGTTAGGAGCAGTTCAGAGATAGTTTACTAGACTAAAACGTGGACTAGACTAAAACGTGAGTTATATTTAACCCTTTAGAAGTAAGGGATTAACATTTAGGACAGTGTGAAATGATTTTTTTTCTCAAAAGGTAATGGGCAGAGTCTGAATGCATTTAAGGCTGAGGTAGATTGATGGTTGAGAAGCAAGTGGGTGAAGGGAATATAGAGTTGGATTACAATCAGATCAGCTACTATTTCATTAAATGTCAGAGCACGCATGAATGCTCAAATTACATTTGCTTGCTCCTAATGCATATGTTTGCATTCCACTATTAAAGGTGAGAGATCTATATACTAATATATCGTGATATTTGTACTGAACTGTATACAAAAATGAATTTCACTGTACCTCGGTACATGTGACAAATAAAGTACCATTGAACCACTGAACACACACAGTTATAGCAAAATTATCCTACAATCTGCTATCGAGAAATTAGAACGAACTGTCATTTGGGACAGAACAACTAAACACATAAAAAGTATTCATCTGCTCCGGTAGAACAGGAATACAGTTGCAAAGATATTTGGGCCTTGACAGTTGTCAGAATAATACTAGAACTCCAATGGTACATTTATTTTGAGACGTTACACAAACTAGGGTTGGACTTTAGAGTATTAATGGGGATATTTTATTAATGTATTTAAGACAAAGGTAAGAATAGATAGCATGTCTATAAACAGAAATCTTTGTCTAAAAATAGAGATACGCCCTTTAGGAATGAAGTTCAAAACCATCTTTACATGCAGACAGTAGCAGTTTGAAATACCTTATGCAAACCACACCTCATGCCTGGTCACTTGTTACTTTCAAATCTAAGAGTTATACATTTTAAATCCTGACTATAAATTGTCCCTAAACTGAATAATGCCACTGCTGAGTGTTGGTCTATACACTGTCCCTAAATTGAGCTTCACCACTAATGAATGTCAATCTATTATATGGCCACAAACTAGATAACATGACTGGTGACTGTTGACCTAGACTTTACCCCTGCAACCAGGAACATGATTGGTTAATTTTGGTGTAATCACTGCATCTTTAATCTGAATAAACACAGTCTGCTTAATTTTACTAGATTACAGTGGAAACGTAAGATTATATCAAATAATTGCTTTTCAATTTACTTGCAGGAAACTTCTTTCTAAAGATGATGGAAAATCAGTAAAGCCAGAAGGAAAAGGATTCCAGCATATCATTCCACCCAGACCAGAGACTCCTAAATTATTCCATGCAGTCCTCTCAGTAGTGGGTAAATATGGATTCAAAGGAACATTCTCTCGTATTAAAAAGAAACTTGGAGAATCTGCCAGCATGCAGGTAGAATTAATTCAAAGATTTTCTTGGAACAAATGTTAATGTTTTAAACTGTTATTAATAAATATTAGTAAAATTGGGCAGAAAATTAAAGTTCATTCCTGTTTTGGGTAATTCTAGAAGTTGACAGCATAAACCAGATGAATGGAGAAGTGTGGAAGGGTGTTTTAAATTCATTATCAGTGAATTCAGGGACAATGGTAACAATCAGTGTGATAATGGACTTAGTTAGGGTTACACAAAAAGCTGGAGAAACTCAGCGGGTGCAGCTTTTTGTGTAACCCTCGATTCTCCAGCATCTGCAGTTCCTTCTTTAAGACTTAGTTAGGGTGTTTGCTTCCAGTCTGTGCTGGGTTAGTTGCAGTCAGCTTGGGAAACGTCAGCCTGCTATCCAGCACATGAATACTGTCAAAGAATTCCTGCCAAGAAATGTAGCTATGCAAAGAATCAGGCTCATTTTATACCCCCACCCACAGTTGAATAGCATTTCTTAATGACAAGATTTGTATTGGTGTTTTAAGGGTGCGCAACAAAAAACTTGTGGCTGGCTGATATTCAGCATTTCGATTTTTCTAATTTTTCTAAAGTAACGACTTTCTTCTAAAGTGACGACTGCATTGGTGCTACCTCCTGCACCCACACACAACTCACTGACTTCATCCACTTCACCACTAACTTCCACCATTTCTTGACCTCACTATCTCCGTCGCAGGTGATAGACTTCTGACCGACATCCACTATAAACCCACAGACTCCCATGGCTATCTGGACTACACTTCTTCCCACCCTGCTTCCTGTGAGGACTCCATCCCCTACTCCCAATTCCTCCGTCTACGCCGCATCTGCTCCCAGGATGAGGTGTTCCACACTAGGGCATCGGAGATGTCCTTATTCTTCAGGGATCGGGGGTTCCCGTCTTCGACCATAGATGAGGCTCTCACCAGGGTTTCTTCGCAACCCCGTAACACTGCTCTCTCTCCCCCCTCCCCCCCCCCTGTAACAAAGGCAGAGTCCCCCTAGTCCTCACATTCCACCTTATCAGCTGTCACATACAACATTATCCTCCGTCATTTTCGCCACCTCCAATGTGACCCCACAACTCGCCACATCTTCCCGTCTCCTCCCCGGCTCCTTTCCGCAGAGACCGCTCCCTCCGTAACTCCCTGGTCAATTCGTCCCTTCCCACCCCCTCCCCGGGCACTTTCCCTTACAACCGCAAGAAATGCTACACTTGTCACTTTACCTTCCCCCTTGACTCCATTCAAGGACCCAAGTAGTAGTTCCAGGTGTGACAGAGGTTCACCTGTACCTCCTCCAACCTCATCTATTGCATCCGCTGCTCTAGATGTCAGCTGATCTACATCGGTGAGATCAAGCGTAGGCTTGACGATCGCTTCGCCGAACACCTCCGCTCGGTCCGCAATAACCAACCTGATCTCCCGGTGACTCAGAACTTCAACTCCCCCTCCCATTCCAAATCCGACCTTTCTGTCCTGGGCCTCCTCCATGGCCAGGGTGAGGACCGCTGGAAATTGGAGGAGCAGCACCTCATATTTCGCTTGGGCAGTTTGCACCCCAGCAGCTTGAACATTTTCTCCAATTTCAGGTAGCCCTTACTGTCTCCTCCCCTTCTCAGCTCTCCCTCAGCCCTCTGGCTCCTCCTCTTCCTTTCTTCTTCCTGCCCCCCCCCCCCACCCACCCTACATCAGTCTGAAGAAGGGTTTTGGGCCGAAACGTTGCCTATTTCCTTCGCTCCATAGATGCTGCTGCACCCGCTGTGTTTCTCCAGCATTTTGTATCTACTTTAGATTTTTCATTGCCTGTTTTTATTGGATATTACAGTGAACTTCAACTCTGTCTTTGCAAGCATGAAATTATAAAGAATCAAATGGAAGAATATTGTCTGATTAATTTCCATTTGTTTATGTTCAAGTAAAACTGTGAGGGTAGGGAATGAAACTTGCCTCCAATAGTAGTGTAAAATGGGCTCCTAATTAATTGCTGCCTGCTTCATATTATAGCTGCAGGTCATTACATTCCCCCCCCCCCCCTTCCCCCAGGTGTACCGATGTCTTGATCACCCAGTATCAGGCGCTTGCAAGGAAATGGTGGAGTTCTGTGGTTGCACCATTCAAAGCCATAATGGAGAAAAAATATGACTGCATTGTGATAAACAATGTATTTAGTAATGGAGATAAACTCGAGTCAAGTGTTTATTTGCATCAACAAGATGTTAATAATGCAGAGGAACGTATTAATAGAACTGAAGAAATTATTCTGCCTGATATGGTATTGTACTGTTTATGTTACAGTAATGCAGGGGCAATGAGTTCCAATCTTGCCAAAATAGTATGAGGATTGGAACTCAAGTTTTAAAATGATGTAAACAAAAAGCTGGCACAATTACCAGTAACTAAGGAACAGTTGGATTGTTATGTTAACACTGTCAGTGATGCTCTTTAAGGAAGAGGAACTATGTTTCACAATCAATCTGGCTGATGTCTTTCAGTCCCAGACCAACATATTTGGAGCTGGCAAGTCACTCAGTTGTTGCAAGCTGCCACCAAATGTGATATTGTTTCCACTCCTTGTCCCACATAGCCTCCTTTACCTATTTTCCGGTTGTGGGCATCACTAGCAAGGAAAGCTTCATTGCCCATCTCCAATTACCTTAGAGGGGTGACGATGAGCCACCTTCTCTAACCCGGCAGTCCGTTTGGTGAAGATACTTCCCCAACACAGATGCCTCACTGTATTCGTATTTTCTTAGTATGCAGCCTTTATCGATGTCTTCACACATGCTAGTCAGTTGGAGCTTTCATAAATTATACTCTGCTTGTCTGAGCTGACTTTACCCTGTTCATATTTTTGGGTTTAAACTTATTCCATCGTGTCAAATTATTTACAAATTGTATCCATTTAAAGGCAGCTTCTCCCTAAAACCTGCAGCAACGGTGACAGAAAATGTCTTCCGATTCCTGTTCAGAAATGATCATTAGCATGCTGTCTAGTTCCCTGAGGTAAACCTGAAAGAAGGCACATCTTAATGTGAAATGTTTTCCAGCTACGCTGGGTTCTCCAATCAAAGTGGATGTTAAAGTACTATGATCCATAAACTCGCAAAACAAGGCAATTTCGCCAGAAAGCTAGTGTGCAGAGGGACCAATAGAAATGAACATCAGCTGATCGCATCATGCATTGAAGCACTTCATAACTGAATATTCCCTATTAAAATATACCCCTGATAACATTGAAGATAGGCACAAAAAGCTGGAGTAACTCAGCGGGACAGGCAGCGTCTTTTGAGAGAAGGAATGGTGAATGGGAGACTTATCGTCGGTTTAAACCAGCATCTGCAGTTCCTTCTTACACACCCCTGATAACATCGGTTTTTGCTAGCCATGTGAAATATCACACCTACATTACTTCTACAATCCACTTCACCACTGGTCACACTGCCAAAAACATAAACATTTATGCATTTTTGAAACTTTTCTTATCTTAGAATTCAGTTTATATAGAATATTGCCCAATACTACTAGGCCCTTTGAAGATAATTTAGAATATTTTCAAATCCTTATTTGGAAATATCTAAATAGGTCTCACATTCCTATTGCTGCTCTGAATTTGGTTCATTAATGGAATGTGGGTAATGTTTATTGCCTCTACCTAAACGTCTTGAATAAGTGGTGCTGATTGGCCATCATAAACCAACATGGATCTGTGTCGACATTAGAAACAATGTACAAACGCATCAATGTTCTTACACCCACCAATCAATTGAATATAGATATTTGTGCTACCTATGCTGGGCATTTAATTGTTTTCTTTCTTTTTCTTGCAACCCTTCTCTCTCCACTTTCTAGCCAAGTCTGCAGCCTCCTCCCTCACCTTACCATCGGCGGTCACCTGTTACAGCAAAAAAGCTGGATGAACCTGACGATGAGGACGATGATGTTATTTCAGAAATGATGGATTCCTCTGTTTTGATCAGGATGTCTCCTGCTCACGATGGGACAAAGGAACAAATTCTGTCCGTGGAAGTTCCCGATGAGGAAAAAGAGAAGTCGGAAAAGTGATACTGCTTTGGATTTGCAATTTGTTTTGTTAAAAGTAGCAATTTAAAAAGTGAGCGCAGTAAATTGTTAAGAATTAGGCTCGCTGTGATGTTGCATTGTAATGAAAATGTTGCATTTATTCAGCACATTTCACATCTCAGGATGACCCAAAATGCTCTATCGCTGATTACGTAACTTTGAAGTCCAGTCACTGTTACAATTTAGAAACACGCAGCACAATCTGTTTCAGGTGTTGATTAGGGCTAAATCTGTTAGGGAAATCCAGCACAACTGTCTTCTGCAGTTGCTAAAATTATAATATATTTTAGGAAGGAAACTATAGTTGTGCTTGTGCATAGGAGAATACTTACAAAACCACAGTGTCGCATACAATCAACACAATTTACCTTTAATGCTCATATAGAACCACTCCTAAATATAATTCACATATGGATGTACTGTTAAATAGAACTTATATACATGGTCATGTCATCTCATATACATGTACTCACATTTAAACTTCATATATATTGCACATCAGATATGCAAGACACAAATATACGCTGTTAAGAGATTTAGGAGCAAATCTTGTCCATGGTGGTAGCAGTTACCACATTACACAGTTACACAGAATGTAATTACCTACAAAGGTCTTTACAAATATGGCTTACATGATTTATATGTGGCTTTACAAGTAGCCACATATAAATCAACTTACTGCAATGGACATTAATAAATGTCCACAGAATCAGCTGCACACACCACATACAACATCTACACCGACATTATTGATGATCATGCAGATATAATGCTAAATGTGTACCATAATCATACAATAATTCTCACTCAATATAACTCAGTTGTTTGTCATTAATTAAAATTTTAAAATGGTGTTACAAATCGACTGTAGATGTTCTTCGCTTTTCCAGAGGTTCCATCTTTGCTTTTCCTTTTAGGACCAAAACAATAGCAGTCTCACTGTAAACTAGAACTTTATTATTTATCTCCTTGTACATTCCCAATAACCAACAAGGGTAGCTCAGTGAGGTAGGAAAGAATATCTTGCCCTCTTTCCTTAATTAATATTAATCCTCCATTATCTTATTTTTATTATCATTGGTGTTGGGATCCTTCCACTAAAAATTAATCTTAAAGGGAATTAAATTAATCCCATTGTGTTCTAATCTCACAACCCCACTCATCATGCAAAATAGCACAGGGTAAGTGGAACTATCAATGATGGAGTTTCAGGATCTTGGATAGATTACAGCAGTTCCTAATGTTCCTCCTATCTTTCCCTACAGTCTGCAAAACAGTTCAGTAGATAATCAGTCACATCTACAAGACGTGAATCTTTATGATAAAGGAAATAGTTGCCAGTTTTAACAGACAGGAAAGCAAATCATGTTTTCATACAATTTCACAAACTTACATGTACCTGCATGCACTCACAACTGATCCAAAATATGTAATTAACAATTTATTTGGAAGAAGTCTGCTAAATAAACCTGTTGTGTTTGGAATGCTCCCATTGTTCTTCGTCTAGTTCATCATTTTTTTTTACAGTTAATGCTTTATGATGAAAGTGAAAGATTTGTTGAGTGGGCAGTTGCTGTTCTTTAAGAATATTCCTGCATTATAACACAGCTACTATTGAACTGACTGTAGTTACATAACGCTCTGTAGATTCAAGAAACAAAGTTAACACCAATGAACAATAAATGGAATTTGAGATAAATGGCTAAATGAAAACATTGCCTCCACCTTTTTATTTTAAGGGCAAAGGAAGTTCTTGTGCAAGTTTTATCATTCTTCATAGTACCATATGGGAACTGTGCAATTTACAATACCATTATATGAGCTAAAATCAAGAAGAATTTTGATAATTAGTGTCGGAAATTTGCCATTTTTTAAAAAAGCTGCCTTATTTCAATGTTGTTGGTTGTGAATCAGAGATGATACTGCTCAGAAAATTGGAGTTAGACCACAGTTCTTACATCCTGTCATCATGTTCAGTATTGGACATATACCTAGAAGAAAAGCATCCGCTAGTTCACAGGAATAAGCAAAGACAAAATCCATCATTCCTTTGAAAGCTGGCCAGCTGAGGCATACAGAAAACGGAGAAAAATCTTCAGGTCTTATTCCAGGAAATGGAAGGGCTCCTGCAGAACCCTTACTTATCTCTCAATAACTACAATGGCGCAGAACGAGAGGAAGATATTTACCAGCACTTCCCCTTTCCTCTCGTGTCCACTGGACACTAATATGACAATATTTGAGACTCCACGAGATAATGCACACATTGTTTTTATAGAATGGGCAGTAAAAGTTTCCAAACTAAGTCTGATTCAGGTTCTAACCCCTGCTTCACTTCAAATAACTGATAATCTTCCTGGCAAGCCTCACAACTGCTATTTTGCATGTAGCAAAAACACGAGATATTACTTGAAGCCTATATTGATGTTAGAATACTACTGAATTTGGGAAATTTGAGGGGTTATGTGTTGGTTATACTAAATGGCAACAACGTCAGGCTCGAAGAGTGTGTTCTGACTGATGTTATTTTTAGTACTATTTTTCCTCATCTCAGTCCTAAATGGCCGGCCCCTTATTCTTAAACTGTGACCGCTGGTTCTGGACACGCCCAACATCGGGAACATTTTTCCTGCATCTACGCTGTCCAATCCTTTAAGGATTGTATATGTTTCTATATTAATTCTATTTGTTTCTACTTCGGTTCATAAATCGTGACATCTTGATTTACTTCTCGTGATAGATTGAAATTACTTATTTGCTAGGCCACAGGTCTATCCTGTGCCTTTCTAATTGTTAAACAATCCTCCGTTGCCTTATTTTCGTTGTTACTGTCGCTTTTTCCCCTTCGTTCACATTTCACCCTTATACTTGCTTTCTGTCCTTTACCATTGTATTTCCCTCGTCCTCGTGATTTCTCCCTGCATTTACCCAATGCTCTTGTGTCTGCCTATCGTCCGAGTTTTACCCTTGCATTTACTCTTCCATTCCCAAATTTGTCCTGGCTTTAATTTCTAATCCATGAAACTTTTTCCTCTTGTTCTCAAAGCCCTGCTCCCACCCCCTGGACGCCGGTTGGTCGGTGCCCTGCGAGCTGCTGAATGTGAATGGTGGAGGGCGGCTGTCAATCGGCGGGTTGGTCGGGTCTGTACGGGGAGGGTATGGGAGCGCTGCAGTGGGTGGACGGGCTGTGGCTGTGATCTCGGTAAGTAAGAGCTTATGCCGAGACTGGAGGTAGAGAGGCTTGGAAAATATTGGTGGGAGGATTATTGCACTTTCTCCCGTCTCTCCCACCGGGCCCTGCCCCGTGCCTCCCATAGTAAACGCGGGGATGCCTTCACAGGCTGAGTGTCGGCGTTGGAAACATGAGACCGCCGTGTGGTTCTTTAAGATGTAGCGTGCGAAGGAGCCGGGAGAAATTTTATTTGTGTGTTCAGTAGCCCTGCAGTGGTATCCAGGTGCCAAAATGACAAAGCGCCAGCCAGTAAAACCGGCGAGAACATTGTTGCGAGAAGGCGAAATCGGTTCCACCTCGGCTGGGGTTTTGAAAGTCTAGCATTCCACACGTATTTATTGTCGGAGGGTGTGTGCGGATGTGTCACTGTCCCATTTCAACATTCCGTCTACCTAACTTGAAATATTTTTTGTCGGGATCGTAGGGAAAGTGGGGAGAAGACTCGTCTGCACAATTACAAGACAAGGCTATAGTGAGCCTGTGGGAGACTGCGGCATTATATTTAAAATACATGCCGCCATATCCATGGGAAACCTATTTGCAAATTTATTTCCACCTGGCATTCCATCTCTGGTGCTGAGTGGCGGTATTTGTTCTGTTTCTTGTGTTTAAGGTGTGCGACAGCTGCTTGCTTAGCCTATCCCCAGACTACATGCGTGCCTTTTTGTTACACTTCAATGTTGCAGTTCAGCTGTTTCCCTGACAACATCATCTCTGGTGTCAATCTACACACCTGTATAATACCAGTGCACTCACGCCCGATGTGACCCCTTCAAAAAGTAAGAAGCCTGTGGGTAGGTTGACACTGGAGTGCTGGGTTTCCGGGTCAGTTGTAATCATTGATGCTTGGAGATCCCATTTTTCTTTGTGATAAACTGCTGCAGAAAAAGGAGTAGAGAGAGGAAAGTGTATTTCTGGTTTGGAGTCTGTTGGAATGGGAGTGGCCTCTACCACTGGTGGTCTTGTTTGTCTGGGTCATTGTGTCTGACTGTGTGTGGGAGAGATGCTCTCCTGTGCTGAAGCAGAAAGTCCTTTGTGTCTGCAAACGAGCCGTTCAGCAGCAGTTACTATCAGATTGTCATAGAGCCCCGCAGCGCAGAACCAGGCCCTTTGGCCCAACCTGTCAATGTCAAATATGCCGTCTAAGCTAGTCCCATTTTCCTGTGTTTGGCCAATACCGCTCAACTTTTCCTATTCGTGTACCTGTCCAAATGTCTTTTAAATGTCATTATTGTACCTGCCTCAATGATTTTCTCTAGCAGCTCATTTCATATATATCCACCACCCTCTGTGTGGAAAAAGTTGCCCCTTACGTTCTATATATGTCCTCTCACCTGAAATCTATGCCCTCTAGTTCTTGATTCCTTTACCCTGTGAGAAAAGACTGTATTCACCCAATCTATTTTTTAACTGATTTTATAGCTTAGCCCCTCGAGTCCTGGCCACATCTTTGTAAATCATTTCTGCGCACTTTTTCTTTAAAAGGTGACCAAAACTGAACACAATGGTCCATGTGTGGGCTTGCCATCATCCTGTACAGCTGTAACATAACATCCCAACATCTAAATATTGAATTTTCGAATTTTATATATATCTAACCTATGAACGCCCCCTTCTCTCCCCCCCTCTCATCCCCTGCCCACCTCCTCTCTTCCCTGTGCCTCAGCTGGATATGCACCCATTTCTCCTTTCACCTCTGCTCTACAACACTCCCCAGGGGCCTATGGTTCACTGATTTGACTTCCCAAAATTCACGCCTCACATTTATCCGTTAGAGTCTATTTTTCCATTCCTTGGCCCTCTTACCCAGCTGATCAATATCTTGCTGTAATTTTTAATAACCACCTTCGCTGTCCACATTACCACATATTTTTGTGTCATTTGCACACTTACTAATCATGCCTTACTTACTAAAAACGTACTAATTTGTGCACGCCAGGTTGCACGTGAAGGTTGCAATCTCCCACCCCTTGATAAAGTTGACGAACAGCAATGGGACAGGCACCAATCCCTGAGGCACACCACTAGTCACAGGCCTACAACAACCTTCTACCGCCACATTCCTGCTTCCTACCATGAAGCCAATGATGTATCAAATGGCTAGTTCTCCCTGGCTTTCAAGCAATCTAACTTTCCACAGCAGCCTACAATGTGGAACCTTTTCAAAGATCGTGAAGTCCATCTATACCACTGCCTTCATCAAGTTTCTTGGTTACTTCAAAAAACTCAATTACATTTGTGAGACACAACCTCCCATGCACAGAACCATGCTGACTATCCTTAATCAACTCCTGTCTTCATGAACTTGTATCTTATCCCTCAGAATTTTCTCTAGTAACTTTCCTACCACAACGTTAGTCATACTCATCTTTAGATTGCAGGATTTTCTTTGCAATCCTTAAATAGAGGCACAACGAACATCAGCCACCTTCTAGTCATCCGGCACCTCACTGTGTCTAACAATGATTCGTATATATCAGCCAGGGCTTCTGCACTTTTTCTTGTCGCTTCCCACGGTATTCTTGGAAATATCTGATCAGGCCTAGGAGATTTATCCATCCTCAAGACGTCTAGCAGCTCCCCGACTAACATGGGATATCCTTGACATCTCCATTAACTTTCCCAAGTTCCTTAGTCTACATATCATTCTCCGAGGTAAAAACAGAGGAGAAATAGTCACTGAGTACCTTACCAATCTCCTGTGGCTCCAGAGTAGATGACCGCTTTGTTTTTTGAGGGGCCCTATTTTCTCTATAGATACCCTTTTTCACTCAGTGCACATGAAATCTCTTTGGATTCTCCTTAATCTTATCTGCCAGTGCTATCTCATGACACCTTTTTATCCACCTGTTTTCCTACTTAAATATGCTCTTCATTCCCTTATACTCCTCCAGGGATGCCATTGACCCCAGCTGCCTATATCTGACCCAAATCTTTTTCCCGTCCAGTGCTTTAATTTATCTTGCCATCCAGGGTTCCTTACTCCTACCTGCCTTGCTCTTCATCTAACAGGAACATGCATACCCCAAACTCTTACTATCTCACTTTTGAAGACATCTGACTTTCCAGACCTCAATTTTCCCGCAAACAATCTACTCAAATCAACATTTGTGAGTTCCCAATGTCTCCTAAGTTGGCCATGCCTCAATTTAGAACTTTAACTTGTGGACCAGCCCTGTCCCCTTTTTATGTCTCATTTCCATCCATAATAGTTTCGCTGAACAAACCATCAGTAAGGTCACCTAAAATTACTACTGTGATGTACTCCTTAATCTATAAAACAACTTCCCTTCCTCTTTTACTCGCACCTGAATATCTCACCCGTAGCCTGGAACATTAAGATGACAATTTTGTCCCTCCCTTATTGATCAACTACTCATTTGTACTAATCCTACATTGATCCGATTTTTTATTCTTTCCACATTCTCATAAATTCACCCCGGATTCTACCATAGACCTACACACCAGGGAAATTTACAGTTAACCTCTCAACCCACAAATCTGCGATTATGGGAGGGAAACTGGAGCAGCAGGAGGAAAACCACATGTTCATGGGGAATCTGTAAACGGCATGCAGACAGCACTAGAGGTCAGGATGGAACCAAGGTTTATAGCACTGCAAGGCAGTGGCTCTACTAGTTGATCCACATGGTGCACTAGGTCAAAGGCTCTTATAGAGGATGTCTCATAGAGGATGGATTCAACCCAATGTCGCGCTGGTTGTCCTAAGTTCCTGTTCATTCCTCCTTGGCTGTTGTTCATCATTCTTCCTCTCTACATTTCACTCTGAGATTTATCGCAGTCCTTTTTTCAGGGGCTTCAGGTGAGGCTTCCTTCACCCTGTGTGCACATGGTTCACAGGACCACTGATCTCCAAGCACACCAGTGAGTGGTAACATTTCACCTTCTCACCGCAGGTCTGACCTGCTCTGTGTCATTCCTGGAGCCTGTACAGGGAATGTTCGGATAGTCTGCGGAGTAAGTTGGGATTCCTTCACTTTCAGATTCACATTTATTGTCATGTGCACCATTAGGTACAGTGATATTTGAGTTGCCAGCAGCCATACAATTAAAAGAACACAACACAATTAAAAGAACGAGAGAATTTAACATAAACATCCACCACAGTGATCACTGTGATGAAAGGCAATAAGGTTCAGTCAGTCTTCCTCCTTTTGTTCACCCGTGTTTGGGGCCTTGACCCTCCGCAGTCGCCGCTATGGATGGCCCGATGTACAGGCCCTTTCGTCGGGATGATCGAAACTCCGACGTCGGGACGGATGGAACACACTCCGCGGCTTAGATTGCACGAATAGGCCACTTTCTTACCGGAGACTGCGGCTTTTCGATGTTATAGGCCAGCGGTCGGAGCTCTTCTCTGGTGATCCCCGGCAAGGGATCCCTGGCTCCGGGATGGTAAAGTCCGCTCCACGCCTGCTGCTAGAAGCTCCGCAGACCGCGACTTCACGATGTTAAAGTCAGCAGGCCGGCGGTCGGAGCCTTTCTTCTGGCTCCGCGATGGAAGTCCCGCCGCGCCTGCTGCTGAAGCTCTGGGCCATCTCCAGGAAAGGCCGCACCAATCCAAGTTGTTAGGCCGCGAGGGAGGGCGAGGAGAAAAGTTGCATCTCCGCCGGGGTAGGTGACTGGAAACGGTTTCCCCCTATTTCCTCCCACCCCCACATAAAAATACACCGAGAGACATTAACACATGCATTTAGACATACTAAAAAAACAGAATTAGTCAAAATGACAGACCCACTGCTGGTGAGGCTACCGCTCGCGGCACCACCCGATGACGCAATTCACCCGATGATGTAACTGCCTTCCCAAACCAAAATAACTGTGGATTGAACCAAGTACCCCATAATGTGCAATATTGGTCCAAGTTCGGTAGAGGGAAAGAATCTTGGTAGTTGTAGAAAATGAAATTTCAATTACAGTCAACATTTTATAGTCCAGATTTGTTTATTTGTGAAATCTGATTTCCTCCTGGGTAGATAATCCTATACACTCGAGCAACTTTCAGCGTGTAATGCCATTTGCTAGATATTCCTAAACCTTCGACTTTTCTTCCTGCCGACCAGCCATCCTCATACAAATGTGATGACCCCATTTCCTCGACCCTTCCTTCAATGTAATGCTGCAATGGGTGAGGTACGCTGAGAGTGATTGTGCTGTCAGGATGATCCCAGCGTCACCTGGTGTGGCATTCGTGGGAGAGCTGGAGGTGAATGCGGTGCATATTCACATATTCTGTTGTGCTGCAGCAAGAAACAATTTCATTGTCCCATCCGGGACATATGACATTAAATCACTCCTGACTCTTGTCTTGACTCTTGATCTGCAGCAGCATTGTTGTGGTTACGTGACTGACAGAGTCTGCGATCAGGCTGGGCAGCAGCAGCCTGCTACCTGACTGAAGAAATGTGGGGGCAGACACCACAGCTGTGTCTGGATGGACTGCGTTGCTGCTGCTTAAGAACTGGGTGAGGCGGAACAAGAGTAGACGTTTCTGCTGTGTACCCAGGGTCCTAGTTGACAACCTCTGCTGTCAGTTACTAAATCTGCTCCAGACACCCCTTGCTGTGTGTGCTGGCAATTGCAGGCTGCCTGGTGAAGTTTAGTGGCTGGTATCAATCACATGAATTGTATTGTCCAGAATCCAAATGTACAGACAATGAGAATTTCTGATAATAACCAGCCTGCACATTTACCTGTTCTTGCTTTTCTCCTGCCTTTCTCCATTTACTTCCCGTTAGGTTATTTTAATGTAAAATGGCTGAGAAGCATCTGTTACAGAATGGAGGTGCCCTGCACACCAGCTGACACTAATCCAGTGTCAGATTATCTAAATGAGCTAATGATTAAGGCTGCTGGTACATGCAGTGAAAGAGGAAGAACAAGATAATGAAGGCATAAATTCTATGCTTGAGTTTTGCTTCAAACAGTTGGAAGGTGAAGGGATGTGTTCTGCCTCATAGTGTGGAGGTAAGGGAGGCTTCTCTGCAGTTTGGATGCAGATACCCGGTCACTTAATTGTAACCAACGCTAAGCACAGAGAGCACGCCCATTGTCAATGTTTGTTCTTCCTTTGTGCATGTTGTGAAGGTGAGATTCTTTGGAAAATATGTTTTAATTGTAAGGAAGTCCCTTTGCCCTGGAATCAAGTGGCTTCAAACTTGTGTTCTGAACTTTTTCTCACATCTGGGAATCCAGTTGATCAAAGAGTTGATCAAGTTTGTTTTTACAGATTGGGTTTCATAGTGGTGGGGTGAAAAAGCTGCCTTTATTGTCTGGATATTTGGAGCTGAGAGTGGATGGGTTAGATTATCAGGGGTGGGTATTAGTGGCTGGATTGGCAGGGGTTAGATGCTAGGCAATGGTAGATGTGGTTGGAGTTGTGTGAGGCTGCTCCTCAAGGTACAGAAACGTGAGACTGCCCTGGGAGTCCCCCGGGTTTATGAAGGGCTTTTGCCAATGGGTTAATAATTCACCGTGCTGAGGTATTAGCAGCTGGGAGGTACAGTTATTGGTTCAAGATGAAAAGTATACAGGCTTGGCTTGGTGACTACTTGCTTGGTTAGTCAGTCATGCCTGGGTTCACCACAGAGACTGTTAAGGGTGGTTGTGATGTTGGGCACTTTCACTGAGGCTCGAGGCTGTCCAATCGGCTGCCTCAGCAGATAATGAAGGAAGTGTCTGTTTCCTTTCTATCATTTCCATTGTGCAGCTAGCATGAATGGTGAAAGAGGATATGGAAAGCACTGCGCTCTGTTGCTTATATTGAAGCCTGCCATAAATTTCATGGAATCATAGAATTATACAGCATGAAACTGGCCATGTGGGTCAACTCATCCACACTGACCAGTGGGCTCCCTTCCATATTAATCCCATTGTCCAGCAATCGGTCTTTCAGTTGCTAAGCATTTGTTTTTGTGTGATTTTATTTAATTTAATCTGAACTTTCAAGAAAAATATTGGTTCCTGAACCGAGGGGTTTGATCAGCAATGTTGATCAACCTGTCATTGGAAGCAACACTTGCAGTAAAGGCATCCAAACTATTTGCTGTACCTTTGTGTATCATACCCTTGGATGCCCAGCTCCCTTTTACCACAGTATTTTGTAATCTCATTCCATTGCAGTAATTTTATTTGTCTTGCTTCAAAACTGGATAACCTCACATTTTCTCACAGTATACTAGGTATGTTAAATTCTCACCCACTCACCTAATCTATATCCATTTTACAGTCTCCCTCTGCACCCCTCGCAATTGCTAACCCACCAAACTTTGAATCATCAGAAAATTTGGCTGCAGTCAACTGTATCCATTCATCCATGTCAGTAATATAGATTATGAATAAGTATCCATCCCACCACCTCACCTGATATGGGAGTAACCCCCCTATTTTCACAAAAAAAAACTGCCTACCATCCCCTTTCCCCCTGTAAACAGCATGTGCCCCCGGTATCTTTCTCTCAGAGCCCAGGTGAGTGTACCTAGAATATTGTGTGTAGGTTTAGTCTCCCTCCTGGCCAGGGAAAGGGTGCAGCAAAGGCTCACTGGATTATATCCTGAAACAAGATAATTTACTTAGAGGTGAGGTTAAGCAATTGTGTTGACACTGTCTTAAATCTGGTGGAATATGAAGGGATTTTGTTAAATTGCATGAAATTCTTTTGGGATTTTGTGGTGTGGATGTGGAGTTGGTGTTTCACCTGGCTGGGAAGTACAGAACAGTCTGACAAAGGGGCAGCCATTCGC
Source organism: Raja brachyura (assembly GCA_963514005.1). The sequence goes on from OY740797.1 coordinate 18,831,438, forward strand.
ACAGCAATGAGGTGAAACTTCTTCTCCCACTCGGATGCTAATGAGCTGTAGAATCCTGTACACATGAGGCCTGTGTATCCATTGACCTCTGGATATTCTGACTTTCCCTGCTACCGCAAACCCAACGTCAAGACTGACACTGGGGTGGTACTTTTATAATGCAGAATTGTGCCACACCTCTTGGGCTTCATGCCTTGCCTACCAACTGACTGTCGTTGGACGGACGGTGGGCTAATTTTGCAGTGAGTTTTGGATGCATAACGTAAAAAAGCTGTTGGACATGCATAGAAGAGGTTAAGGTATTGCACAACAAAACGTTAAAAGATTTGTCAAGCGAGGGTGCTGTTGTCTCCTCCACGAGAGGCGATCTAGTATCTTTGGGATGACCTGAGTATCGACTTACAGGTTAGTAGCTGACACATTCACCTGGAAGGCTGTAGCTTCAAGCTGCATAGCAACAATATACACTGACTGCTGCAGGCAGTGGCAAGAAGCCGCCCCCGTTTTCAATGGAAGAGGTAAATCACTTGGAAATTTGCTTCATTCTAATTCCTCCAAGATGCTTTAAATTCTAGGCCACAGGCACGCAGTTCCACTGATTTCCCAGCCTCACCTTTTTAATCTGCTGAATATAAACCTTTTTTCCTTTTCAATGGGATCAAAATCTGCCAAATCATTTTAATTTTGATTTTTCAAACTTTCTGCCCCCTTTTCCCCAATTATTTTCCTTTAAAAGCTAGACTTTTGTTATGCATTCTTAACAGATTGCATTTTACAATTCCTTGGCTAATATTTAAACCTCGCTTCATGATTCAGTCCATTCTGTTGTTATCTTTTCCTTGGAACCACAACGGTTGACCTTGACATGTAAGCAGTTTAATCTTATTTTTTAAGGAAAGTTTTGCTTTTGTATTTTATCCTTTGGTGACCTCTGCCCTCCTGTGGTTTGGCACGCAGTTCATTGCAATTTGTATTTGGTGCTGCAAACATAAATGAGTGAAAGTTATTTGAAAGGGGGATTTTTTTTTGGGCACTGGAGAGGCTCACAGTCATGTGAACACTGCCTGAACATTTCTCCACATAGGTGTCAAAATCTACAGCAGAGAGGCACGGCATTTGATGCATTGCCCCCACTTTGGCTAAAATTAAGTTATTGGGCTGATCCTAAATCCTGAATCTCTGGATTGTGAAATTTAAGGCAAAACTTCAAATGCTAATTTCAGTACATTTTTCAAAATACTTTGCAAAAGGCAATAGACAATAGGTGCAGGAGTAGGCCATTTGGCCCTTGGAGCCAGCACCGCCATTCAATGTGGTCATGGCTGATCATCCACAATCAGTACCCCGTTCCTGCCTCCCCATATCCCCTGACTCCGCTATTTTTAAGAGCCCTATCTAGCTCTCTTGAAAGCATTCAGCGAACCTGCCTCCACCGCCCTCTGAGGCATTTCTACTTCTATTATCCTTTCAGCAAGTCTTGGAATAGCTCCACTCTTTGGGTGAGCAGCCGGCATTCCTCCAATGTTCTATCAATTGGCCCTAGTCTTTGGTGACACACATGTAGCAGTTATTGACTTCTCTGCAAAGGGAAACTGCTCCTTTCTGTTCAACCTGCTTCAGCCCATCATGTGTGCAGGCAGATTAAATCTCCCCTCAATCTCCCTCCGAACTAATGTTCTCCAGCCCTTGAATGTCCTCGATTCTCTGTATTACCACCACCTTTACGTTGGTTGTGACACTTCATGGGTGTGATGGGGTGGGAAGGTTCTGGTGATGAGGATGGCTGGTCAATGGAGTAAGGATCTTTCACTGCTTTTATTACCCTGGCAAACCTGAAGATCTGTGTCTCCTCCTCTTGGGAAAGAAGGATACAACTACTTAGTTTGAAGAAGAGTCCTGACCCGAAATTTCACCTATCCATGTTCTCCAGAGATGCTGTCTGATCTGTGGAGTTACTCCAACACTTTGTCTCTTTTTTTGTAAACCCGCATCTGCAGTTCCTTGTTTCAACTCCAGAGCTCATGGCAGCCTGCTCTGCAGTGTGATGAATACAGCAATTTTGGAGTTTCTGCTCTTATGAATATAGGGCACCTGCCTCAACACACTGCTTATCTGCAAATTATCAGACTGCCTGATCAAGCTTCCATACTGAATGATCAGATGTTTCCCTAAACACTAGGAAAACTGTAGCCACCGTCTCTGAGCTGATCATTCTTGGGCCATGGAATCCACCCCAATCCCTGGCATGGATATGATACGGAGCACAAGGTGCAGCGCCACTTTAGTTTTAGTTTACTTTAGCAATACAGTGTGAAAACGGGCCCAATGACCCACCGAGTCCGTGCCGACAAGCGATCCCTGTACATCAGCACTATCCTACGCTAGGGACAATTTACAATCTTTACCGAAGCCAATTAACCTACAAACCTCTACATCTTTGGAGTGTGGGAGGAAACTGGAGCACCCGGGGAAAACCCACACAGACACTGGGAGAATGTACTGGGAAATTCTGCACTGACAGCACTCATAGTCAGGATCGAACCCGGGTCTCTGGCGATAAAATGCAGCAACTCTACTGCTGCACCGCCATGTCGCCCCAAACCACTGGAAAGTTCCTGGCTCACACCACCCTTTCATAGAATTCCTGCCAACTTTTCTCAATAAATTTGACTTTTTAACTCCACTCCTGGCTGACCTCCTCCATTCCTCTCACTCCATAAACGTGAGATTATCCAAATCTCTGCTGTTTGTTCACTAACTTGTACTGTGCCGCTCACTACTACCCCTGTAAGTACTGACCTCTATAAGCTGCACACTAATGCCTCATCTTTTAAAAAATGATTGTAGAAATATTTTCATCACTGTTTCTCACCATTGCCTGCCTCTCATCTCAATCTCTTTGCCCCTTTGTATTTTCTGCACTTCTACATTTCTGGCACATTGATCATTCCAAATGTCCACCTGTCGGTGTATCAGAACTCTCATTTTTGGGACCACCTCTATCGTTTCTATCACTTTCAATAGAGGGACCGACCTCTATCCCTTTCATTTCTCAGGAACCGTCTTAAAAGCATCCACCTTTGACCAAGCTTTAGTTACCTCCCATAATCCCTTTGATGGCTTGTTGCCAACCTTTTGTTGAAAAACACTCCTCTGAACTGGCTGGGACATTGCAGTATTAAAAACACTCTCCAAATACAATACAATTTATTTGTTGTCATTTGAAGGTTCAAACTGAATTTGGTTTCTGCAAAGTCATACAAACAAGAAAAAGAACCAGGATGCAACACAATTTACCCAAACATCTATCACAGCGAATCTCCTCCTCACTGTGATGGAAGGCAAAGTCTTATCTCTCCTGCTATTGTTAGACTTCCAGGTATTGCGTGTGCACTATACCAAAGTAATGCAATTAGACAAGCTTATTTTTAAAATATATACATTCTGCTGTTTTATTTTGTTTTAGGCTTTCCTGGGTTGTCCTCCTTCATCTGATTCATCCTTAATCTGTGGTTCCTTGAGTGTTCTTGTAGCTTTAAGGCAATGGCCACTGATTGCAACTGTAGGGTACAGGGAAGGGGCGATGCCTGTAATGGAGTTGGCACAAGATGGAAGGGAACCTTGCAGCAGTGTCTGGTCTGGGGGGGGGGGGGGGTGATGATTTGATGCAACTGCAGAGGAAAGAGGTGGCTCTGGGTGTTCCACCGGTTCAATGCTGTGACCTGTGTTGTGTGAATATAGTTGAGATCTGTTGGTGGTCAGTGGCTGCCTGAATTTGAAATGTTCTGTGTAGGAAGGGGCATCAGTATGGTCTGAAGAAGGGTCTTGACCCATAATGTCACCCATTCCTTCTCTCTAGAGATGCTGCCTGTCCTGCTGAGTTACTCCAGCATTTGTGTCTAGTTTTCAAATGTTCCCCTCCACGGTCCTGCTTTGTAAGTAGATACTTGTCCTTGACCCATAGACCACCCTAACCACCACCTCCAGCCTCTTGGAGTGACCAATAAATACAGCTGTGCCAACATCTGGTGTCTGATTATTAAAAAGTAAAGTGACTTGGGAAGATGGCAAATTACTGGCTTGGGGTGGGCTTGAATTTATTTGTGAATAACAGTAGGGGGAAATGATGTGCAATGGATGGTGAGACAAAGCTGTCTGTTGCAAATTACTGTATAGCTGGGAGCTGTAGGTGTGGGAGCAGTGAACTGCAATGAGGGTTTTATCCGAATGGTTCATCACTAACTCCATGTTCGCCAACATGCTTGGCTCCATCTCACCTGAGCTTTGTCAAACTAACGTCCTGTACAGGACGATGAAGAGTTTCCTTTATCTAAACATTGGGAAGACCAAACCTTTGTTGTCCTTATCACAAATTACATTCCCTCACTACCTACTCCATCCTTCTCCTGGACCATCGCCTTGACCTGAACCAGACCACTTGCAAGCCGGCTGCCCCCATTGATCCTGTGCTGAGCCTCTTGCCCTCAAAACCGCCACCTGTGAGCTATGATCTGCCACCTCCTGTCCTGACTTGATCTGCTGTTGAATCCCTCATCCCTTTGTTTGTTACTTACCATTAGTCTTGACTGTTCCAATGGTGTCCTGGCTGAGATTCCAGCCAGCCCTTCTCCCAAAATTCTCATTCACTTCTAATGTATAATGTGGGTCCAGGTGAATGTGAAGTCATGGGTAGTTTGTGAATTGGCACAGGAGATGTGGTGACTGACCAATAACTACTGAACCTCGTCTTTCCTTTCAATTTCAGAAGCTCTGGCTGGTGATCATTTCTTGCCAAAGCAGGAATCAAAGCTCCACGTCATCCCTTTAGGCATTGGGAAAGCAAGGGCACTCATTGGAAAACGAGCATCCAGATAAGTGGAAGAAACTGGTGGAGCTGCATTTTTGAGATGGTTTACACTATCGGGCGTGTCGAGGAGACTTTATTTTGAGTGAGGGAGAGCTATTGTTTCGTCAGTTGATCAGAGCGTGGTGTGGAAGTGCTGCATTTGAAGATGCTGGCCGATACATTTGGATTTATCAATGCTTAAAAAGGAACGGAGATATTGAGAGGTAACATTCTTGAGGTCTGACCTTATTGGAGGGTACAGTATGTTTATTTTACGCTCCTTCCTATTTTGTAATCTCCCTCCACCTCTCGTGGGATCAGGGATTTTGTGTTAAATTGAGCCATGGGTTAGAGCGTGCATGAAAAATACTTCGGGATAGAAATTATGCTCGGCGGTTAAACGTTCCCGGGGCAGTTATTTACTTACATTATCAACTTGTGGCTTGCTATCTCCTGATATGTGACAAAGGCCATTGTGAATTTACCACAAATTTTTGATTTGTTTTTAATCCCTCTCAGAACCCATGTTTGCACTCGGCAAGGAGATTTAAATGGATGGCAGAATTCACAACTCTGCTTGGGTCCGATCCTAGTTTTGCAGAATGTGTATTTTTCTCACGATAGACAGAACGAGGTGTGGGAAAGGCGAGTCTCTACACTAGTTAAACAATAACTCTTTTTGATACGAGTTGTACCAGTCCGTGAGAGATCTGAGTATTTTGGATCACTAGTCCCTGTAGGAAGATTAGAAGCATAAGGCAAGATTGTACTTAAATGTCAAATTATACAATTACAAGCCCTTAATTTTTAAGCTGGTGCAACGCTTTGAAGGAACAGTCCTGACTGCAAGTCAGTGCTCGGAATAAGGTTCTTGTCCAGGATAAGTGTTGGACTGTGGTATGACCTGGCCTCACCTTTTATCCATCATCAGACTCTCACCACAGTTTAGTTTATTGTCACCAGTACTGAGGTACAATGAAAAGTGTGGTAAGCGGGACCTTTAGATCATTTGGAGAGGCTGTCAGATTACTAGGAAATGGTAGCTGGCTTAGACTGGCCAATGGCAAGTCGATCTACAGTTATTGCATTGAATTCTTTAACATTATAAATTCGAACTTTCAAAAGATGTTAGAGGAAGTAACATAACAGATTGTTAACAAAATTAAAGCCATGAGATAAAATGGAGCTTGAAATAAAAATGCTCAAGTGAGGAATGCAGGTAACAATTAATCGTTTTTTTTTAATGTAGGGGGAAAAACTGGTGTTTTAAATGCGTATTAATGACCTGTACTGATTGCTCTATCAAAGTTTACTATTGATGCAAAACTTGAATGGGGTAAAGGTTGAGGAGATGATACACAAAATGCTGCAGTAACTCAGCGGGTCAGGCAGCATCTCTGAAGAAAAGGAATGGGTGATGTTTTGGGTTGAAACCCATCTTCTGAGGTTGAGGAGGACAGTTGCAGGAGGAGGATGTGCGGTGGGGTGGGGTGGTGCATGGGTGCTGAAATTCAATGCAGAAGAACTCTAAAGTACTGACAGGAAGAAAAGGGAAATGTTACAATTTTAGAGATTGAAGGGCGGGAACCTGTGGGTATATGTTGACAAATTTTAGACGTTGGTGGGACAGGTTTAGAAGTATGTTTTGGGGTTGAATGGGCCACAACGTCCTTGTTTTTTTTTAACAGAAGAATATAAACAAAAGTTAGGAAATTATGCCAAATATTTATATCACTTGTTAACGCACAGCTAAAGTGTTAAATCATTCTGGACACCTCTTGAAAGCAGAATATCGAGGTTTTGGAAAGGGTTCAGCAGTATTTGACAGGGGAGCGATTTCAGCTGCCTGAATAAACTGGGCTTTCTCTTTTGGAGCAGATTTAATATTTGATTTATCATTTGATAGAAGTGTTCAAAATCATGTATGATTTTGGTAGGGAGAAATTATAAGGCAGAAAGGTCAGGGGCATGGGCTTAGAAAACAAGAAGTAGTGCTGTGATTTTTATTATGCGGCAGGTTATGTGACGTAAAGAAAAATAACGAGAAAGAGTAGAGGAATGCAGCTGATCACATCGTTCTTTCAGAGTGCCACAGGTGATCGTTGACAGCCCTCCTCTTGTTCCTCTCGATTGGAATATTTGGAAACGGCATAAAGATCGATCGTTACTGGCCTGACTCCAGTTGCAGGGAGAGGCAGTTCATTATGCTACTAGCATGAATCTGAGGGAACTAGTTGCCTTGTTAGTGATCTGGTAATGGTCCCAGTGTGTGACGTATGCGTTGAGTGCAACTGGCCATGGCTTTAAGCCTAATGCCTATTCTATTTCTGGTGAAAGTTCTTGCCACAACTCGCTGTTTACAAGAGGTTAACATCCAGCAGCAGGTGACCAGGGCACGGATGGCATAAGCTAAAGCACTGCCAGGTTGAGAGCTGTCTGGTTTCAGTTTGGAGACTTTGGGTGAGTCAGAGGGATGGGTGTGAAGCTTAATGGGCCTGTCCCACTTAGGCAATTTTTTGGGCGACTGTAGGTGACTGCCGCAAAATGTTCAACATGTTGAAACATTTACAGTGACAGCGACAATTTTTGCTGTCATAGGTTTTGTCGTAGGTGAGTTAAAACTAGTCCCTGGCAGTCGCCTAAAGAGTCGCCTAAGTGGGACAGGCATTTAAGAAATGAGTTATCTTCAGTGACTTTGGGGATTGTAATTCCTGTTGCTACATGGGTGAGAAACAATGTTACTTCAACTGGCAACACATCCATCCAATGTGGCTTGAGAAGTGGGTCTGACACAGATGTCAAATAGTGTCACCAGGTGTTTAAAACAGCCTGTAGCACAGTAATAACTGAACAATAAAGGTCAGGTTGCACTGACAGTTTATGTTTGTCAATTGAGAGCTCTGTGAACGATACGTGTAAGAAAGAACTGCAGATGCTGGTTTAGATCGAAGGTAGACACAAAATGCTGGATTAACTCAATGGGTGAGGCAGCATCTCTGGAGACAAGGAATGGACGCTGAGTAACTCCAGCATTTTGTGTCTACTTCCATGGATGATATAATGTCCAAGACCCCCCCCATGAACCTTTGACTGTAGGTGTATATCTATTGACGTAGTGCACAGGTTCTGTGTGACGTCATTGCTCCTTCCTGCATCACTGATTGCTCCTGACCAGGTCAGACCTGACTGCAGGAATGAATTTACAATCAGTTTAGTATTGGCAATTGATATCCAATGGTTGTCATTGCTTTACAGAGAGTAGATCTACATGGTACAAAATCCGGATGCTCGTGTGACTTATGGTGGCCAGAAGGTGGCACCACAGGCCGAGCTCCAACCATTTTATCAGTGGCGGAAATCCTGGGGGGACCAGGGGGGATGTGTTCCACCCTGCTTTGAGAGGTGGGGGGGACAGTCCCCCCCCAATTTATTGTAATCCGGATTTTAAAACCCAGTGAAATCTTCGCTTTCTACGAGACTGGGGGTGGGACTGATGATCGAGGGCGCCGTTTGGACGACATTAGAGACGTCGGTCAGAGGCGGAAGTAGGGGGGGTGGGACGGAGGATAGAGCTGGGCGATTGGAGGAGGGAGATGTGCCCAGGTCATAGGGTCACAACGGCAGTCCTAAAATCTTTGGTCCTGGACACCAAAGCTAGGATCTCCGCTATGGGATCTTTGTTGGCACAGACCTGCGCCTCATCGGTAGCAGGATCGATCCCAGGTCTCCAGCGCTGCAATCGCTGCCGAACCTCCACTGGACCATCCCTGTCTCCATCCGAGTGCCCCCCCCCCCCCATCCCACGCCCGGGGGTGGCCAGAGACGTCGGGAGTCAGACGGGCGCGGTGACCGCAGGCAGCGCAGAGAAGCATCGCTAAACTCAGCTCAACTCTGCCTCTCCTTGCCTGGACTTGCGGGAAATATGGCCCAGGCTTACAGCCAGCACGGAGAAGCAGCGCTAGCTCCATGGCTCCGGATTCGTATTCCGTCAATCCAGGCAGGGCTGTAGGTTAACCCCGTGAGACAGGCAGAGTTGAGCTGCATTTAGTGTTGGTTGAGCTGAAATTACCATTCACAGGGACCATGGCAGAAGCCTCCGAAGCCTCGCGTGTGTGAGTGTGCGCATGCACGCGCGGCCACCAAGAAACTGCGTCCCCTCCTGTCCCCCGGTCCCCTCCATATTTTGATAGCGATTTTCGTCACTGCATTTTATCGTGCATTCAAAGCCACATTATGGGGTAGTTGTGTTCCTAGAAATCGACCTGTATCACAGTTTTCCATAACACAAAGCATGCATAGAGAAGCACAAGTTTGAAAAAGTACATATTATTGATTTACTTTTTTCACGCATATTCCATGACAGAGAATTTATTCTGACGGTCAAGTTTTGGTTAGTGTTTTGTGAATGCGTTGAAGGCGAATTTCCATTATGTCGATGACTGTAATGGAAGGATCACCAGTAAATCACATGTGTGACCCAGTATTTAATATAATTTGGTTTGTTGTGGGATCCTGTTGGAAAGAATGGTTGTTGCTAAAATAAAATTAACTTTCCTCGTGCATGCCTGCTAAAATAGAATCCTGCCCCCACCTTCCAGGCACCAGTCTCATTCTATGTTGTTAAGATGCCTTCACCTCACAGAATGTCAGTGGCAGAGGATAATTCCGTTATTTGGTTTGTGGAGCAGACCTCCAGTGCAATGTAGTGATTGCATGGGATACTTGTAACCAGTTGTATTCTGTGAAAGGAAAGCTTATCAGTGATGTGTTTTCATTGAAACGTGGCCATGGAAGCAATGCACTTGGTCTCTATTGAACCAGCATTGGTATCAGAAGCAGCGGGATTGGTTGTTACATGTTTATACCCGGATTTGTTGCATTATCAGCGCCAGGAAGAGGTGGGGAAATGGAGTAGAGGGAGAGAGGGTTCAAAATTGATCAGGGCAACGGTAAAGAAGAGCAAAAATGAGCAGGCAAAATGAGCAATGATGAAATAATGATAGGAATGGATGAGTGAAATAAAACGGAGGGTAGTGCATTAAAAGAATTGGAGTACGCAAAGGAGACCAAAGTCAAATCCAATTGTTAAGATGAAATCTTCTTATCTTTGTGCTTAAAATATAATAAGACGCAGCTGAAAATTGGCAGAAACTCTTCAAGCATTTTGCTGTTCTGCTGAATTACTACTTTGTTGCATAGGATCTTCCAAATACATCCTTTTTACCAAATGAAGATTTGGTAAGGTGCTTTACGATTTTTAACCTTCTCTATTCGTCCTCCTCTCAGCAACTCTATTGATCAGTACGCTGCTAATTTAACAGGGTGCTGATGGTTCCAGGCTTTTGTGTTCTGCTAACTACGGTTGCACCTATCCATTCCCAAAAAGTGGAAGAGTGGTGAATGTAGAACAGTACAGCACAGCACCAGGCCCTTTGACTCACAATGTCTGTGCCAAGTTAAACTAATCTCATTTACCTCCATGTAATCCATATCTCTACATTCACTGCATATCCATGTACCTATCTAAAAGCCACTTAAATGCCCCAGTTGTATCTACGTCCACCACCCTCCCTGGTGTTCCAAGCACCCACCACTGTCTGTGTAAACAAAGTTGCCCCGCACATCATCTTTACATTTTCCCCTCTCACTTTAAAGCTATGCCCTCATGATATTTCCACCCTGGGGAAAAGGTTCTGACTATCTACCTTATCTATGTCTCTCATAATTTTCTATACTACTTTCAGGTCTCCCTCAACCACTGACAGTCCAGGGAAGACAATCCAGGTTTGTCCAACCTTTCCTTATAGCTACATCTCTCTAATCCAGGCAGTGTTCTTTTGAGCCTCGCCTTCACCCTCTCCAAAACCTCCTTGTAATCGTGCAATGAGAACTGCACATAACACTCCAACTGTGATCTAACCAAATCCTATAAAGCTGCAACATGACTCGGTGGGCCATATCTGTATCTCTAAAGTCTAAAGTTTATTGAATTTCGAAGCAGGCACAAGGAAGTGCTTCTGTTTCCTTTGATTGCAAATCATTGAACTGACAGCCCAAAGGGGGTTTTGTTTTTGTCCTTGTCAAATCCTATTTACATAAATTACATGTACTTTTGCTTTTCATGGGAATGTTATGTCAGATTTGGAACCCAGCCGCATTCAGACAGAAGACGAAGTACATGGTCAATTCTAGCAATTTTAAAGCAGCATTAGTAGGATTAGATGGAAGTAGATTTAGAGAACCTCTGCCTGTGGTGTAGACAACTTGACATGCAGCACGGTGCGTGTGAAGTGAAAATTGGAAGGCTGGAGAGTTCTTGAACTCTGTAGGGTTGGAAGAGAATGCAGGTATGGGGAAGGATGAGACCATGCAAGTGTTTGGATGCAAGGATGAGAATTATAACATGGAGGTAATTGCAGAGTGTGGCTGGTGCACCGTAAGCATACAGATGAACAAATTAATTGGGAGGCCTGAAGTACCCAGATGTTGTGCTCATTACTGCACAGTATTTATAATGGATCAGGAGCAAGTTTCATATATCTGCTTTGTTCATACTACATGCTTTGAACCTACTAAGAGTTTGAATTTGTTGCTGCACCCGCCGAAGATGCTTCAGGCGAAGATTTGTGAAAGGTGCAAAGGGCGGCACTGGGAACTCCTGCAAGGAGTGATAATATAGGTAGGCCAGTTCCCACCAATGTATCACTGACAGCATCACTGCACCATCCCGATCTTTGCCTATGGGGTACATTTGGCAAGTGGATTGCTAATAATTAGGAAAAAAGTGTTGCAATTCTCAGTTGCATTACAGCCAATGACACTGGTGAGGTGAGGTTTTAGTTTAGATACAGCATGGAAAATGGTCCTTTGGCCCACTGAGTCCATGTCATCTGTCGATTACCTGTTTATACTAGTTCCTTGTTATCCCACTTTCTCATCCACTTCCTACGCATTGGGGGCATTTTACAGAGGCTAATTAAATGTGGGAGAGGAAAAAAGAGTTGGGGGTTGTGGAAGCATTTTGTGTGTCAGAAATAATATTGGGTGATTTTTGCTATAGATAGGAAAGAAGTTTGTACATTTGTTTGAAGTAGAACACCTTTTTCTAAAATGCACCCTTAACTGCCCAGATCACTCTTTCTTGACCCTTGAAGAAACTTTGCATGGTTTACTTCTGGGAAATGTAGCGGAGCAACTAACTGTGAGAATGGTTGGGAGATGGTGATTGTAATTTAACTTCAGGTTACACTAGAAAACCATAATGTTGCAAGTGGGAATGGCGGGATGAGCCACGATTGACAAAGTGAGTAGGGCTCTGACACCATTAAACATTCAACAAGCAGATCAAGAGGCTAGCAATTGGCACGATGGTATGAAGGATGGTATGTTAGATGATCATTTTCAGATGAGGCAAAATATCAAAGGATAAAATTAATTATTAAATTAATTAAATAAAGATTAAAATGCAAATTGATATTTCAAAGGGACTTGTATCATATAAAATTAGGCCAGATGTAAATGTGGTTAAGAGGCATGTGCAAAACAAAAATTAACGAAGTAACATTTAAAATCGGGTTTTCTTTTTTTTTAAGATGTAAAATAATTTTGTGGACTTAATTGTGGATTGACAATTGAAACTGAGTATTTGTTTTGAAGAAACAAATGGTTTAGTAGGTGAGATGGATAGTTCGGAGTTGGGTTTGCCGGTTGTTGATTATGAAGAGATGTTCACTAAGATGTTTTGATCACATTTGTTCAAACTTGTTCAGAAGAAATTCATGCAGTGCATGCTGTTGAGAGACATGGAGGAAAAACTGGTAAATGGGTATCATTTTTGGCTAAGAATGAAATTGATGAGCTTTCAGTATTAGTTTTTCCCCACCCAACCTCTTCCCATGATGTGCAAGTAGAAAACACCCGAGTTTGCTGACAGCACAAAATAGATGATTCAGCACAGCGTGAGAAGTTCTGCAGAAGATGTTAACAAAATAATACAACATGATTTAATGTGGATTACGTTTGAGGTAATAGCATGCAAAAAGGGTGTGGATACTCCGTGAGCCCAAGGGCTTTGGATGCACAAATTTTGACAAGTGCAATGCTGACAGAATTTCTGATTGCTGCCTCACCAGTTTTGATTTACTCTTTTGTGTGTGTGATGGCTGTATGTACTCTCAATTTATTCATTATTGCTTTGATGTCACTGTCTGCAGGATTCTCTAACTTAAGGGGGTTCTTGGAAATCCAAGGCCATATTTAGTCTCAACATTTGGACTTGACCACCTCACTCCAAACAAACCAGGCACGTGCCGTCAGGGTAGGAAAGGTAGGCACTGCCTACCCTGACTAAAATTATGAAATGGCAATTATTAAATATAAATAGTAAAGGCATGGGAGAATTATGCCTGTCTAAGAGATCGATCTCTTAGGTAGGCATAATTTTCCGTGCCTTTCATCCGCAGCGCTTGTAACACGCGAAGGTCTGTGCAGCCCACGTGCCGTCAGCGCTGCCTGAAGCAGTCAGTTTCAAGGGGAGCTGAAGGCAGCTGAAATTCTGCCTTTGCAGTACTGCGCATGCGCAGCAGCCTGCTGTGCACGCGCAGCAAGAGTTTCTTGGCGGGATTTTCAAATATGGATTGCCATTATTTTAATAGTATCTTAGGAAACAAAGTGTGAAGAATGGACTTAATGTACCAATAACGTGGTAAGTGCATTTCTTGGTGCTTTATGTTTTTAAATGCTGTATTTCCCAGGGTGGGGGGAGAGCTCCGTTCACAATGTTTGGGGAGTCTAGCTTTGTGAAGGAGCAGATTGGGGTCAGTAACCCACTTACCATGTTCCGGTCTGAGTGCAGGTAGATGGGACTAGGTGAGAGTAAGTGTTCGGCACGGACTAAAAGGGCCGAGATGGCTTGTTTCCGTGCTGTAATTGCTGTATGGTTTAATTGTGGCCGGGGAGTGCATTAGCTCGGGTGGCTGCCGCAGCACTCCTGGCACAGACAGCAGAACTGGCCGCCACTTCCGAGGAAGGAAGCAGCTCGGGTGTCTGTGTGTTGCCGCCGGGGCCCAGCCACTTCAGCCCCTTCTTCTGGTCCCCACTCACCTCTGGCAATGCTCTCCGTCTGAACATCTCTCACCCGCCGCTTGCCAGCCGGCTTCCCGCAAATCTTTAAATTCCGACAGCGCACTCACGGGACCAGTTGAGGTTACTTGGCTGTGGGAATTTAAGGATTTGCGGGACGCGGTTGACATGAGCGAAGCCGGCGAACGGCAGGTGAGAGATGTTCAGATGAAGAGCACTGCCAGAGTTGATCAGAAGGCACTGAAGAGCAGCTGGTTCTGGTGTTGGGTCCCGGCGGCCACTCGCACCCGAGCTGCTTCTATCCCCGGAAGTGGCGGCCAGTTCTGCTGTCCGTGCCCGGAGCGCTGCGGCAGCGGTGAGTGAGTCTGATATGATCTCTGACCCCCTCCTTCTCAAAACTTCTGCCTTCTTGCATATTTTAACCCCTGCCGCAGGCTCCCCACACGCTGTGAAAGGAACTCCCCCTCCAATTGGACCCTTGAATTAGTATTGTCATTCAATAAGATGACAACTGATTCAACGTCCCGGTGTGCTCCCGTTTTTCCCACCATCTCTCCACCTGCCTTCGTCCTCCGTCCCCCACCCATTCAGTAATTAAAAAATGAAGGAGATTTAGAACCCTTGGGAAAATTGAAATGTTACTTATTTTTTATTTTTTATGAAGAGAACAATCTGCGCACGCGCGGTTTAAGATTTTTTTTAAAGCCGGCTGACTGCCTACCCTGAGTAATTATTCACGACACGTGCCTGAAACAAACCTGCCATCTGTCTCTCACCAGGTTGGGGGCTCCCAGCTTTTCTAGTCTGTTGGAGGAATCCCATCAAGGCACTCAAACTCATCAAGATGATCAGCTGTCTGCAGGAGGACAAAGTGAAGCTGCAGGAGGAACTGAACACGGCTGAGTCTATACAACAGTGCCTGGGCAGCACTCCACCATCTCAGGTAATCTGGCACTGCATGTAAACATTGAAAGGACTTGAATTATTTTATGGATAAGAGCATCCATGGATGGAAACAAGTTTTTTGTACTCATCCTTAATTGCCTTTGAATGTTGTTGAGATGCCTCCCTGGATCTTTTAGGGGTTCTGGCGAATGTACCCCAATGATGCTCTTGGGTAAAGTCCCTGGAGATAATGGTGGTAGATTTGCTAGTCTTGTCAGGCCTGGTCAAACCAGCATCATTAATCCACTATGCTGTTTTATTATCCCTTCTGTGGAGATAGTGGCACTTTCACTTTGCACTTCGGACAGATCAGCTTTCAGCTTTGGACAGTGTTCCCGTTGCACTGCACTTGTCCCGGTGCCAGGTGATGATGCTGGGAGGTCCTGTGCCTCTGCTTGCTGCATTGTTGCTGCCTTGAATCTCAGCCACCAGTAGACTTTACTAATTTGCTTGTCTTGCCTCTTGTAAGTAAGAGACAATGGGTGAAAGGCTGAGATGGGGTACATGAATAATTCCTGGGCTCATCTCTGCAGCTCGGGGGAGCAGAATTGAAGCAGACTCACCACTTGCAGGAACGGAGGAAGTTGCTCAAAATTGAAAATAATTCCATCTGATTAACCATTTGGAGACCTGCTTGAATCTTGTGCTGTTTTGGTGCTCGTAGTAACTATCCCTACTCTGTTCCTGTCTCTGTTCGCCAGGGCACCACGGACCTGGAGAAACACTTAGAGATCCTGGTCCTGGAGAATGATCGACTGAAGCAGGAACTGAACAGCAGCCAGCTCCGGTTCCAGCAGCTCCGGGCCTCCATCCCCACCTGCACAGACTGTGAGCACAGCAAGGTAAGAGCAGATCTGGATCACTACAGCAGGGCATGTCACGTCACACAGCACCTCTCAGCCATGGAGCACGAGGCCAGTGGTGTAACGGGGAATGTGGCAGCAGGTTTGCACGCACAGAGGATCCAGGACCACACTGATATTGACCTGAAGAATGCCAGCTTTAATATGTTGGTTCAGGGAGAATTCTTGGCCAGGACGCTGGGAGAGAAAACTCTAGATCCCTTCATTAATTCTATGAGGTGGTTTTCACCGAGCTGAGAGAAGAAGGTGGGACTGAAAGTCAACCTTGAAGAGCACAGCACTCCCGTGGTAGTTAGCACCTGGAATGGTGCTTAAACACATAACCACTGAACTCAACGTGTAGGTGCCATTTACTAAGCCACAGCTAATGAATTGGGAATCGGGGAAAGTGCTGGCTTTCTCTTTAGGTTTAGCTTACAGTGTCCGGTGCAGAAACTTTGTTTGTAGCTGAAGTGTGTAAGTGGAGCTACTGTATGCAACAGGATTATCTGTTGTCATTTATCCTGGGTGCTGGGCCTAGCCAGAATTGGTGCTCAGTAAAAATAAATAACTGCAGATGCTGGTTACAAAAGCAAACACAAAGTGCCTTGAGTAACTCAGCGTGTCAAGCAGCATCTCCGGAGAACATGTATAGGTGATGTTTCGGGTTGGTTCCATTTCCTCCAGAGATGCTGCCTGACCCGTTGAGTTATTCCAGCCCTTTGTGTTTTCGTTGGTGCTCTGTGCTTATCCTAGACGTAAGGGAGGCGAGCTGTCTTTGTCCGGCACTGTGGTTATGATGCCTCGATGCTGTCAGGGTATGGCGAGGGGGCCGGAAAAACCTTGCCTGCTCGGGGATCCATTCAGTGTATCAGCCCACAACTCGGCTTCACCACCTTGGAGAAGCATGTTGGCTTTGTCCTGGGAGGAGGAGGAGGTGGGAGAGTTGCACAAGAGCTCGGGTTGTATTGTCAGGTGCACTCCTCCTTGGGAAGGTCTCTGTGTCTGATCAGTGCTGGAGACGGGCAGGAGCTGATGAGGTGCATGTCAGGTTGATATTGTTGTGGCTGAATCTCTGTATCAGCTCTACCACCTCCCCCCTCCCCCGCTTCCTTTTACCCAAATTCCGTGGTGACCTCGAACTGCTGCAAATCCACAGCCCTCGGCGGCAGATAATTCAAGAAATTAAGAACAAATTCATCTTCGCCTCATTCTCAAATGGCTTGCTGCTACTGTAACCCCTCACCAATATCAGGGACACACCCTCATTATCTACTAACAAGCCTTCTCGAGAATTGCCTTATATGAACAAAAGAGGCCCTAAACCCTTTGAGTAAAGAGGTTTTTTATAAACTGACTTAATCTAGCTTTGTGGTGATTAGTTAAATATAAATTAAACAAAAGCATAGATAAAGATGTGGGTTATGGGCAGAGAATAGTAAAACATTAATCCAAGACTTGGCACTTGCACCCAGGTAAAATATGGCAAATATTCTCCCACGCTTCATCCACTCAATGAGCTGACAAGCTATTGCTTCTGCCCCAATCATTCTGGTTGTCAGTAACTATTGGAACTACTGGGGAGGTGCAGTGTGTGTGGCTGATGTTTTAAACATACACAAGCTCAGAATATGCCTTATATCTATCAGAACCCGAGGAGCTTAGGAATCGAACCTACATGTTAGAGAGATTGATCAGGTTAGCAATTTGTCTGTGGTGCTGCGTGTTAAATGTGTTCTCATTCCCTGTCACAGGAAAATTCTCGGTTACGAGAACAAACGTCCGTCTTGCGGTTGGAGCTGGAGGAAAAGACAAGACTGCTATCGGAGCTGGAACAGCACCTCAAAGATGTCCATCAGGACAGAACTGAGAGGGAAGAGAGGCTGAATAAACGCATCAGGGACTGTCATCTCGCCCTGGCCAAACACCCCACACCTGGAATGAAGGTAAAAAGGTGGCATTTCTAACCAGCGCATCATTGATGCACGGATACTGGGTGGGGTGGGCTTTACTTCACACGTCTGGATATAGAATGGTTAAAGATATATATTGTAGATTATAATAAGAAAACAACAATGTACGGGTATGCCTCAACTCGCATTCACCTTGCGTATTCCTCTCATGATTTTATACACCTCGATAACATTACCCTTTGCCTCCTACACTCCAAGGAATAAAGCCCTAGACTAAACATCTCCTAGCTCAGGCCCTTGAGTTCTGCCAACATCCTCGTAAATCTTTTCTGCACTCTTTCCAGCTGGACGACATATTTTCTATAGCACAGTGACCAAAACTGAATCCATATGCCAAATTCGGCCTTGCCAACGTGTTTCACAACTCTAACATAACATCCCAACTTCTGTTCTCAATAATCTGACTGATGTTGGCCAATGTACCGAAAGCCTTCTTGGCCACCCTATTTTCATGTTGTGCCACTTTCAGGGAATGATGTCCTTGCACTCCTAGATCCCTCTGCAGGGGCGGATTTAGATGAAGAGAGGACCTAGGCTGTTCCACTTGTGAGGCCCCTCCCAATCCCCCACCCTCACGACTAGAGAAGATGGTCCACCAGATTGACGCCGATTTGTAGCCGAGTGTGGCCAATGAGACAAGGGGCTGAAAAATTGAGCTTTTATTTATTTATTTATTGACAATGCTATTGTCGAGTTATCGGCTTAAAACTATTATTATGAAATGGAGGGCAAGGAAAATTACTGAAGGGTTGTTTAGAGACTACATTGCGTTGTGACAGCATATGTAAGGAAGGACTATGACGGTGTTAAAAATATTATACACCTTGCAGGGCTCTCACTTAACTTTTTTTCTCTGTTGTCAGCCGGGCAACCTTGGCAGCTTTTTAGGTTGCCAAATGACAGTTTAGGTGGTCATTTAAGATGGCTTGCATGACGCATGTGATAATGTGCTCGGGCGAAGTGCATAGTTACCAGTCGGAATTATGCTCAATGAAGCATTCACATATTATTTTGTATGAACATTGGCTTCTCTAATTTCAGGTCGTCCTTGCTTTCTCCCTCCTTTCCCTCCCATTCCCAGCTTTTTTTTAAGTGGTTGTTGGGTTTATTCAACTGGGTAATTGTAGTATGGAGCAATTTGGTCACTGTAAACAAGCCAAGCTCTGAGTAAATCAAGGATACATTTCTATAAGAAAATACTTCTTCCATAATTTTGCTCTCCTCTTCCAACTCATTAATCCCAACATTTTTCTCTTTTTGCCGAGTAAGTAGGGTTGTTGGATTATGCTATTTTAAATTTCTTAGTTTCAAGGGGATGTGAGTTTATTTGTGGCTCGCATCTCCAAGCAGTCATCCATACCTTGGTACTTCTTTGTTCTCTTGACAGTGATGTATGGATTCGGGTTGGGTGGGCAGGGCGGGGAGACATACTATAATTGTTTTGGAACTGCTCCTGATTATAAGTTTGATTAATGCATTTAATTAACCTTGTTGTTAACCAATTCATAGTTCATAAGCAAGAAAATGGAAGTTGAGTCATTGAGGATGAAGCAGGATTTAGAGGAAGCCCAGTCCAGGAATCACTATCTTCAGGAGCAGATTGGTATCCAGAGGCAACTGCTGACAGAGCAGGAACAACAGCTTCAGGGCTCTTGGCATACATCAGCCCAGCTTCAAGCTCAGGTAAGTCCGAGTTCTCTTCACTGATGTTAATAACATTTGCAGGAGTCATTAATCTCTACTTGGAGCCAAACAATGTCCAATGCAACATTGTTAATATTTACTATCTTAAGAAGATTAACTTGGTTACATTATATCTATTAACTTGGGAACCACTTGTGATTTGTATTGTCTGAGAAGTTCCAGGCCAACTCAGACAGCAATAACACTTGCTCCGTAAACTGCAGATCATGATGTACGAGGCGGAGCTTGAGCAAGTACGAGGGGAGATGCTCGCGGCTCTTCAGGTGATGGAAGATGAGAAGAACCAGACCATTGAAGAGGTCTTCCAGCACGCCCGCTCTGAAATGAAGACCGTACACGATAACCTGAATGGTAGGTAATGCGGAAGAAGCAATGAACTTCCTTGGACTAAGGAACTTGCATTTTAAAGGGATCTGTGCAATGAGGAGATGGTAATGCATATAATGTACTTTAACCTGACATTTGCTGCCTTGTGACAATTTGGGGCAAACTGGGTGGACTCGTGTGATTGAACATGAAGAGAACACGTAGCACGTCGGAGAAGCAGAGTCGACGACTATTGAGGACAGTCTGTCATGCAGCACTTCTAAGCTCTGGGAAGCCAAGGGTCTTGCCACCGTGCTTACCTTTAAATCCTCTACCTGCAGGTGTTCGAATGAATCTCCTCTCCATCCAACCAGCCCTAAAGACACTTACGAGTGATTACAACTGTCTGAAGAATCACGTTCGGGATTTTCCATGTCTTCTACAAGATGCTGTCAGCCAGACAAAGAAGGAGGTGAGTAGAAAAATGTTGTTAAGGAGTATGGGGTATATAACTAGAGCCCCATGATGCAAAGACACAGGAAGCTGAGTCAACACTGTGCTCATGACCATCTTTATGCCATGCCTGCAGTGGTGCTGATGTTTAGTGGATCCAGTATAGCACATGCACGTCTTCCTTTCTAGATTTACCAGGCAGTGGAGGAGGCAAACGGAATCAACCAGGATCTTCTGCGCAAGTACAAGAGGGAGATGCAGCTCCGCAAGAAGTGCCACAATGAGCTGGTGCGACTTCGGGGTGAGTGGCATAATGTATGTGGTGAGAGTTTTAATCCTACACTGCGGGGAGGTGCCCCTGGTCCAGAATCAGCTGCATAACATCTCCCCTGAGAGCAGATGGTTATCAGCTGATAATTTAATGGCTAAAGCAAAATTGCCTAAACTTTCAAGAGTTCATTTCACTAGTGCCTCTTTGGTATTATTTCTTCAGGGAACATCCGTGTCTTCTGCAGAGTTCGCCCTATAACGAGGGAGGATGGTGCAGGACTCGACAACAGGAATGTTGTTTCCTTCGATCAGGACGATGATGCGGTTTTGTGCATCTCGCATCGTGGAAAAACCTCTTTGTTTGAGCTGGATAAAGTTTTTCAACCATGTGCACTGCAGGTGGATGTAAGTGGACTTAATGTTAGAACCAGGTGATCACTGGGATGTGTGCGTCAGTAAGCACAGTTGCTGGATAAAGATCAGAGATGTTGGGCAGGTATATGGGAAGTCATAGACCAGGCTATCCAGTTTGCCTTCTATCACATGAGTGCCGTACTGAAGTTGTTGACAACTGGATCAGTCTCTTACAAATATCTCCTGTTTCTTCTCTCCACAATAGAAATAGAATGGGGATTACACTCTTGTATCTGATATGGAGCATTGTGTGCCCATGTGCAGTAAGACCTGGACAATGTGCATGCACGGGGTCAAAGACTAGGAAATGGGCTACTATTGAATCATGTGTCAAATGTCAAGGAAGACTCTTATTCTCACCTATGACATTCAGTTGCATCAGGTTCTGCATGAATCCTCCACCATTGATAATTTAATCAATGGTGGGAAGTTGGTCACCAGTAGTCAGAAACTTAACCATGCCAATTATGGAATCGCATGACCACAATGGCAGGTCAACTGCTGGAGATGCTATGGTAGTGACTGACTTCTTGACCACCTAATATATTTCTATTATCCAAGAAGGCATTGGGGATGTGATGGCACATTTTCAATTTTAATCTTTCAGCCACACTGGAGCATGACCATCCAGAACAAGCAACCACCTTGACTGGTGCCTTCTTCATTGCGTTAAGTCACTGTCCCACTGCAAGTTCTGTACCAACCATAAAATGCAATGTTGCAGATTCCCCAACAGCTCATCCTGAAACAATATGCTCCAAGCATCCAAGGGGATGTACACATGGGAATGTTTCTCATGTTAATCGCCCTCTGGGTCACATGGTGTCTCTTACGGTCACAGGATCTGTATCTTGCAACTTCTCACCCATCCTGCTGTGTATCACTACAAGAGCTGCAGTGTTTTAAGGCAGTAGCTCACTACCACCATCACATCAAACAGAGGAAGCAGGGATGATGATGAATGGCAACCCATGCCAGTGGTGCTCTTGTCCCATGGGTATTGTCACCCAAAAGGTCCTGAAATTTTGCAATGAAAACCCCTGTAAAAAAACTCACCCAATATATTAGGTTCTTCTGTTAAGAATCAGTATACATGTGAATTAATCTGTTCCCTATTGCATTAGAATCTGGGGCATATTTTATGATAACCTGCACATTGTGTCTTTGTTTCCATTCCTCTACTCCTTTGGGTCTCTTTTGGATTCCTATTTTGTCCATACAAGTATGCTTCCTCCACAGGCATGTACCTCTGGGCAGTGTCCCACACTTGCCAGTTAGCTACTTATCTCTTGCCAGTGTGTGGGATCTTGCAAAATAGCTGCTTCATTTCTTTACATGATGGTGATTGTACTTCAAAGTAATTCACAATTTGAAGGTCTCCTGATATTTCTGTCAGCTGGAGGCACCAGTCAAAAATGACTTTTTTTTTTCTCCAGTTCTGCTGGCCTCTCATGGACAGTTTGTAAATCAGCATGGTTTTATGTAGGACTGGCTCATCCTCTCTCGGTGAGCTGATATTTAACTCCACTCTTGTGGTTCGTATACAATATTGGTCTTCATTAGGGAAGGACGTAAATGTACTGGAAGCAATTCAAACAAAGTTTACTAAACTGATACCTAGGATGGTCTCAAAATGGTGGGGTAACTCAGCGGGACAGGCTGCATTACTTGTGAGAAGGAATGGGTGACCCTTTGGGTCGAGACCCTTCTTCAGCTGTCCTGCTGAGTTACCCCAGCATTTTGTGACTATCTTCGATTTAAACCAGCATCTGCAGTTCCTTCCTATACATGATACCTAGGATGGGTGGGTTGTCTTATGAGGAAAAGTTGGATAGATTACATCTCTACAGGAGTTTAGAGAGAGTGGTCTTGATTGAATTAAGATTTTGATCGGGTAGATGTGGTGAGGATATTACCTCTTGAGAGAATCTAGAGCTTGATGTTGTACATTAAAAATAAACAGTGGTCTGTTCAAATCCTTTTTTTGAGGGTCATGAGTCTTCATGATTATCTTCGAACGGCGATTGAAGCAGAGTAAATGTTCTCGGGTCAGCAGTGGATAGATTCTTGGTCAATAAAGGGATGAAAGGTTGCTGCTCATGGCTGGGATTGTGGGGCTGCGGTTTCAGTTCATTCACTCAAACTGGCAACCTGGGCTTTCCCAAGGGGAAGATGTGCATAAAATATTGAAGGTTGTGTGTCTTGTCAAAACTCAACAGCATCAATCTCTGAAATAATTTATCCTGTTATTTGCCACAGATATTCCGTGAGGTTCAAGCTCTGATCACATCCTGTATTGATGGCTACAATGTCTGCATTTTTGCCTATGGACAAACAGGCTCTGGGAAGACATATACTATGGAGGTAGGGATTTTCATGGGATCCTTACAAATCTCTTAAATAAGAATTAGCCATTGCAATACCAACAAACGCATCTTTTTGGATCTTTTGCAAGGAAAGCAGTTTGTAGGATGTAAGGGGAAAATACTATACAAACTGTTCACACAAGCCGCCCTGGCCTTTTGAGTTCATATTAACTCTAAACTGTTCAATAATTTGGGTAAGAAGTAAAACGATCCCACTAATCCATAACAAATTTGCTGCTCCCCAGCACAATGCGAAAGTGTTCTCATCAGCATGGGATCCCAATAATTATGAAAATTTAGGGGAAAAAACTACAGGTGCTGGAAAAATAAAATAAAAACAGAAAATGCTCATCAGGTCAGACTGTATCTGTGGGAACAGAAACACAGTTAACATTTCAGGTTGGAGTCTTTACTAAAACTGGGAAGGAGAAAAAAGAAGCTCATTATGCTGCAGGATGTCTCTGAGGTAAACCAGGGTGATGGTCTACGTTGTGTAGAAAGGTTGAAAATTATTAATGTCAGTCCAGACACAACTCATTAGACCAAGCTCAACTGGAGGATCTCTGATCAGTAACATTGACCCTGTTTCTTTCTTTCTAGATATTACAGCCCACAGACTGTTTCTAGCATTTTCTGTTCTTGTTTCAGATTTTCAGCATTTGATTTCCCCCCAAATGTTATCTATTACGATGCACAAGATAATGTATAACATTCAGGTTTACCTTTTGAATCAATGCTTTTTTTTTTCCTGGATTTTCTCCCACTTTTCTGTTTTGCCTATAATTGCCTCCCAGTCTGGAGAGCATAGTGCTCCTTATTTTTCTCAGCCAAGTCACTGACCTTGGCCCACGTCCCTTTCCCTCCAGGGGTTGCCGGACGACCCAGGGATAAACCAGCGCGCTCTCCAGCACCTGTTTGGTGAAGTGGCCGAGCGCTCAACGGATTGGGACCTGTCCATTACCGTCAGCATGGCCGAGATCTACAACGAAACGCTCAGGTACGAGACTGGCCCGAGTAACAGAGGGCAGCGCTCCATGTGTCGCCGTGTTTACGGGTGGGGATAATCTGTGGACGTGGTTGCTAATAGTATTTTCTCTTTTTATAGAGACCTGCTAGGGTCTGACCCCCAGAAGACTGAGGATCTAACTATGAGGTTACTAATACTTGCACTCTTATGGGAGCTGCATGATTGGTGATTGGTGCAATGCTTTGGCATGGCTGTGGAGCTGAATTCTGTTTTCATTTGTTTTTTAAAGTAATCTGTGGCCTATTCAGAATTTCCAAGTGCTTTGTGCATCAGTCTTTGCAGTCCTTGGGAGGTTGACTGTAACTTCTGTATCCGTGATGTTATTAGGACACACGCTCTTGCTTCAGTCCTGTTTGACAGGATAATGGGCTTTCTGTATCCTCTCTCCTGGTCATATCCCTTCCAGTCATGTGAAAGATTTGATGCAGTGGTGGTCAGATGTGATTCATTGTAATCACTAGTCATTCTGATGTTGAATCTTGGCCATTCCAGCCTGACCAAAGCCATTGGGAGCCATGAAGAGAGATTCTCCTCTGCTCTCTTTTCTCCCCCCCCCCCCCCCCCCCCACTCCTGCGGGACGTTAAACAACATTTCTTCTTGTGGGATGGAAGAAAATTGGTGTGAGATTCTTTCATCATGGGAAGTCCATGCATGAATCCCTTTCAGTAGGTAACAACAGAATAAATGGAACAGAACAACAGAATATAGTGGCCTTTGTTGCAAGATAATTCGAGAATGTTGATGTCATTGTAATTACATAGCGAGCTAGTATGACAACCCCTGGGATACTGTCTTTAGGACTGAATTCCTTACGGGAGGAAGAATACAATTCCCACAGATGGAGTGCAGCTGAAACTCTCTGGGTTGATACCACGAATGGCAGGATTGTATGATGAGAGATTAAGCAGACTGGCCTTTTACTCTTCAATTTTACATGTATGTGAGCTGATCTCATTGAAATTTGTATTTGCACTAGGCAGGGTACCTACAGAGATGACATATTCCTTGATCGAGGTATACAGAACCAGGTCTCAAAGTATGTAGTAAACTATTCAGGTAAAGGACAGGAAGAAAAATATATATATATCTTAAGGTTATAGTGATTTTTTGAAATTCTCTATTCATGGAAGCTGTGAAAACCTGAAGGTGGGTTTATTCAGTACGCTAAGGGAATCAAATGAGTTAGCACAGGAAATTGTACGGAGCTAAAAGATTAGCCACAATTTTACTGAATTGACGAACAGATGTTGTAGTGGTTGTGGGGGACAGGGGACAATTGGCTAGTCGTATATATCTGTGAGGAGCAGTGTGGTTGGTGCCTCGGGTGCCCTTCATGGCAGCTGTAGCATCCTGAAACCAAGTCGGAACCGGCCGAAAGATCAAGCCAAAATTGGTACTTCCTGACATCTTTGGCTTTGCATCTTCCCTATTCCCCTCCAAAGGAATCTCAGTCCAAACTTTCCTCTGCTCTCTAATGGGCCCTATCTCAAGCTGTGTAAATGCCCTATTTTTCCGCACTCTTGCTCTTTACACTCCACCTCTGGTGCCGGTTTCTGCTGTTGTGTTAATTTAATCTTTATGT
This sequence comes from Raja brachyura, assembly GCA_963514005.1. Next base: position 18,857,248 of record OY740797.1, read on the forward strand.
TTCAGCTAATGTATTCACTGGTACTTGAGGATGATTAATCATGAGAGCGGATCAGTTGTGGGGCTTTGTCATGGGTCTTGTCTGGATCTGGGTTTATCCAATTCCCTTGCTGCTCACGCAATCCATTACACATGGGGAAGAAAAAGTTCTGTCACACTGAACTAGTCGATTCCACCTATTTCAATATCAAGTGTTAAAGAAGGAACTGCAGATGCTGGAGAATCGAGGGTTACACCAAAAGCTGGAGAAGCTCAGCGGGTGCAGCAGCATCTAAGGAGCGAAGGAGATAGGCAACGTTTCGGGTCGAGACCAGTCTGAAGAAGGGTCTCAACCCGAAACATCGCCCATCTCCTTCGAGAAAGAGACTAGTTAAAACAAATGTTGGTCCCTTGCAGTCAGAAACAGGTGAATTGATCATGGGGAACAAGGACATGGCAGACCAATTGAATAACTACTTTGGTTCTGTCTTCACTAAGGAAGACATAAATAATCTGCCGGAAATAGCAGTGAAACGGGGGTCAAATAAGATGGAGGAACTGAGTGAAATCCAGGTTAGCCGGGAGGTGGTGTTGGGTAAATTGAACGGATTGAAGGCCGATAAATCCCCAGGGCCAGATAGTCTGCATCCCAGAGTACTCAAGGAGGTAGCCACAGAAATAGTGGATGCATTAGTGATAATTTTTCAAAATTCCTTAGATTCTGGAGTAGTTCCTGAGGATTGGAAGGTAGCTAATGTAACCCCACTTTTTAAAAAAGGAGGGAGAGAGAAAGCGGGGAATTATAGACCAGTTAGTCTAACATCGGTAGTGGGGAAACTGCTAGAGTCAGTTATTAAAGATGGGATAGCAGCGCATTTGGAAAGTGGTGAAATCATTGGACAAAGTCAGCATGGATTTACGAAAGGTAAATCATGTCTGACAAATCTGATAGAATTTTTTGAGGATGTAACTAGTAGAGTGGATAAGGGAGAACCAGTGGATGTGTTATATCTAGACTTTCAGAAGGCTTTCGACAAGGTCCCGCATAAGAGATTAGCATACAAACTTAAAGCACACGGTATTGGCGGTTCAGTATTGATGTGGATAGAGAACTGGCTAGCAGACAGGAGGCAAAGGGTAGGAGTAAACGGGTCCTTTTCAGAATGGCAGGCAGTGACTAGTGGGGTGCTGCAAGGCTCAGTGCTGGGACCCCAGCTATTTACAATATATATTAATGATTTGGACGAGGGAATTCAATGCAACATCTCCAAATTTGCAGATGATACCAAGCTGGGGGGTATAGTTAGGTGTGAGGAGGATGCTTGGAGGCTGCAGGGTGATTTGGATAGGCTGAGTGAATGGGCAGATGCATGGCAGATGCAGTATAATGTGGATAAATGTGAGGTTATCCACTTTGGTGGCAAAAACATGAGGGTAGACTATTATCTGAATGGTGGCAGATTAGGAAAGGGGGAGATGCAATGAGACCTGGGTGTCATGGTACACCAGTCATTGAAAGTAGGCATGCAGGTGCAGCAGGCAGTGAAGAAAGCAAATGGTATGTTAGCATTCATAGCGAAAGGATTTGAGTATAGGAGCAGGGAGGTTCTACTGCAGTTGTACAGGGTTTTGGTGAGGCCACACCTGGAGTATTGCGTACAGTTTTGGTCTCCAAATCTGAGGAAAGATATCCTTGCCATAGAGGGGGTACAGAGAAGATTCACCAGACTGATTCCTGGGATGTCAGGACTTTCATATGAGGAAAGATTGGATAGACTCTGCTTGTACTCGCTGGAATTTAGAAGATTGAGGGGGGATCTTATAGAAACTTACAAAATTCTTAAGGGGTTGGACAAGCTAGATGCTGGAAGATTGTTCCCGATGTTGGGGGAGTCCAGAACAAGGGGTCACAGTCTAAGGATAAGGGGGAATTCCTTTAGGACCGAAATGAGGAAAACATTCTTTACACAGAGAGTGGTGAGTCTCTGGAATTCTCTGCCACAGAAGGTAGTTGAGGCCAGTTCATTGGCTATATTTAAGAGGGCGTTAGATGTGGCACTTGTGGCTAAAGGGATCAGGGGGTATGGAGAGAAGGCAGGTACGGGATACTGAGTTGGATGATCAGCCATGATCACATTGAATGGCGGTGCAGGCTCGAAGGGCCGAATGGCCTACTCCTGCACCTATTTTCTATGTTTCTATGCTACCCGCTGAGCTTCTCCAGCTTTTTGTGTAACCCCCTATTTCAATATCAACTTCATTGGGTAACCCCGTGAGTCAATATCATTAAGAATATGGTCTTACTGAAATGGGTAGGAGATGTGAATGCTCAATTGACAAAAGTCTTTGATATCAATAATTGGGCAACCAACAAATTGCGTCAGTACCATGAATGCCTCCAGATACAATGTAGGGCAGGTGCAGAATTAAATACTTCATTATTTCATCTCAACTATTCAACAAGCATCAACATGCAGTGCTAGACTGTTTGTGTTGTAATAGGGATGGGCTGATATTTTGGGTTCTGTTTAAGCATGATTGACAATAATTGAAAATGTGTTGTCGTAATGAACTCAATTGTTATTGCCGAAGAGAGTAAATCAAACGGGTTCATCAGAATTGGGCTGTGCAACAATTTCTTAAGGAGTGTAATTTTGATTTTAGTACAAAACAAATATCTCAGAGGAATCTTTGTGCAGAGTGTGGAGCAGCTAAAGCCAAAATGATTGATTAATTTTGCCTGACGTTTGAGAAGAAAATTGAATGATGTCTTCGAGAATATAACCTCACTGAAGTTAGTACTGGAGTACTGTCGAAATTGCTGACGTTTTTGTGATGCCATGTCCTTGATCTCTATTAGCTCTAAGTTCCGGGGCCATTCATGGGCAGGTCATTGATTTGATGATTGGCTTTTCCCTGTGATTCTTCCCTTCCCATTTCAATACCAAAATTGCTCGCATTAGAATCTTCAAGCTACAGTTGCAAAAGTTAAAGCCACTACAATGAAAATCCCACCCCCATATCCACCTACCTTACATTCCTGGTCTATTTTCCCAAGGTCTAAATAAGTTTATACTTGTTTCTTATTACTTTCTGATCTGCTGTCCACAGATTCACACACTTACAAGGTCGACCCCAAACTCCACCACTTTTTGTTTGACCAAGTACATCTGCATGAATTCTTTCCGGCTTCTTTCCGGCGGCTGTCACGCTACTCAACAACGTACCTCGGTGACTGCCAATCACCCCCCCCCGGACACTTATGGTTATTTATTCAAATCATTTGCTGTGTCGCTCTTCCAGGGAGATGCTAAATGCATTTCGTTGTCTCTGTACTGTACACTGACAATGACAATTAAAATTGAATCTGAATGTACGCATTGGGCAACCACGCATTATCTCTGGTGATCAGTTTCCAGGTCACTTGTGCCAAGAGTCTCCCCACTGTTCTCAGTTGCTAATAGAGAATGCTCTTTGTTTACACACAGTGATTTCAAACCCTGTAAGTCTCAAACATTTCTTAGATGTAGTTTGTTAGCTAATATTTACTTTTCAGCATTTAAATGTTTTATTATGTTTATTAATGGTGCATTAATGCTTTGTGTTATAGGACATATCTATGTTTATATTTAAATAGACTCCTTTAGCATTATCCATATTTTATTATACATGGGAAATCCATAACGCTATCCCTCAAGTACGAGGATTGGGTGTATTGTTGGGAACAATTGCAAATTTTCTGTTTACAATTCCACTTCTATGAGTACATAATGTACCCAGGCCCCTCGCTCCCCCTTGTCCAGTGCTTCCTGCTGCTCTGTGTCTGGTGTGGTCTTTTCCTCATTGTGGTTGTCTGTCTGATGGTGAGGCATTCCCTCTATGGGCATTGGTAACTGCTAAGCTTTTGTTGAGGCCACTAGAATCAACTTATTTATTTGCAGGAACTTGTTGGCCAAAGACCCCAGCGAGAAGCTTGAAATCAAACTGAGTCCTGATGGCAGTGGGCAGCTCTATGTCCCGGGTCTGATTCAGATCAGAGTACAGAGTGTGGACGACATCAACAAGGTGAGAGCCGTCTCTCGTTGTTTGCTTTGTGATGTGATGGAGGGAAAATAGAGACAGGACAGGCTTGCAGTGTTAAAGTGGAATGAGGATAGTGAATCGCCTGGATAGAGTAAACGTGGAGAGGATGTTTCCACTAGTGGGAGAGTCCAGGACCAGAGGCCAGAACTTTAGAATAAAAGGATGTTCCTTTAGAATGGAGGAGGAATGTATTTGGTCAATGAGTCAGTGAGTGGCCAATCTGTGAAATTCATTGCCACAGATGACTGTGGAGGCTAAGCCAATGGATATTTTTAGGGCGGAGATTGACGGATTCTTGATTAGTATGGGTCAGGGGTTATGGGGAGAAGGCAGGAGAATGGAGTTGAGAAGGAAAGATAGATCAGGCATGATTGAATGGCAGAGTAGTCTTGATGGATCGAATGGCCTATTTCTGCTCCTAAACCTTATGAACTTTTAAGGATAAAGGGTTGGGACATTTGCATTGAACTGGTCAGCCTTTCAGAGCAAGTACAGTGGTTTGTTATCAGGGCAGCTACTGAGCAATTAGAGACACGGGCTCTGTTAAAAATAAACCCAACTCATTTTGTTTGCTCAGAGGCTCTGCAGTTTCTGGCAGCCAATGAAACATGGTTAGTGTTGTGATGAACGAAACAGAGTAACTAGGTGCCTGAAGGCAGCACAGTGGTATTGCAAGTAGAGCCAATGTCTCACAGCATCAAAGACCACTTTCAGTCCCGTGACTATGTGAGTTTGCATGTTCTCATGATGATTTGAATTCCCCCTGTAACCTCCCCTTCCACCCCCCTTCCCCTACCTTCCCTTCTACCCCTGAGTTCTCCAGCTTTCCTTCCCCCATCCCAAACGTGCAGTTTGGACCGCTGCAAATAGTCCCTGTTGTGTTGTTGAGTGGTAGAATCTGGCTGGGGGACATTTATGAGAATATTGAGAGAATAAAAAGTAGGATTAATGTAGGATTAACGGAGGTGGTTCTCGGCAGTGTTGAGAAAATAACCAGATCATCCACTTTTAGTTGCCTTGTTTAATGGATAACTGTCAGCTAGGACTCTAAGTGGAACACCCTTCAAAGTAATGCAGTGTGCTTTGTGTGAGCTATCTGAGCAAGAAGATGAGGCTGTGGTCTGTATCACAACACCTGGGAACTGCTCCATGTATCTTGGCCTTAATAGAGTGGGTAATTCTGCCTGTTTGAGCTGACAGCTGCGTCATGAACTTGTTATTATTCTAATGGTGAGAGCCATGTGTCGTCTAAAATTAGAGTAACACAGTAGGCACATTCCCGATAATCTTCATCCTGAAATTTGACCTTGAGAAATACCATCCTTTGAGAGACTGCTGTTCCCACAGGTTTTCGAACTCGGGCGAGTGAATCGGGCAACGGATTTCACAAATGTGAACGAGCACAGCTCCCGGTCCCACGCTCTGCTGATCGTCTCTGTGACAGGGATCAACCTCACCTCTGGAGTTCGCACAGTAGGTACGGTCTGAGCAGACAAAGATGAGTTGTACTTGAGGCTTGGGAAATTAATAGCTTGGATGGCTCCACTGCATTATAAGGAAGATTTATAGTCATCCAATGATATTAAAGAGCAAACATCTGTTGGCAATCTCCCGTGTATCAAAATTAGGTCATTTTAAAATAATTTTCAAAATGATGGGTCGTAATGAATATGCAGGAATTAATGGGTGATTAAAATAGTCAAAGATTGTCCTGATTTGCACTGTTCAGGAAGTCACCAATTACAAGATTATTAAACTCTTGTCAAAGAGGGCTTTCAATCTCCAGTCAGTAAAACCTCATGGGTGCCTCAGCTCTAAGCTAAATATCCCTCTCATACATGCTGTAGTCACCTCATGATGTCTCTACACCCATGCCACAGACTGAAGTAGTTTATGCTGGAGATTTCTAATTTGTGTTTGAATGTATTGGCTTTTAGATTTGTGGTGGAGTGCTCCAGTGGGGATATGGATTTCTCCATTTACAATGTAACCTGGTTGAGCTTTCATTCGGTGCCTGGTTTTAATGTGTTTGTGAAGTGCCCCAATTCTGCACTCGGTGCCCAGGATTGCCATGATTCTCCACAAAGCAGGTGGAAGATTGTGGGATGTGACACCTCGGACAAGAGTGGTGCAGATGAATGGGGATTTCTGATCCTTCTGGCCAATCTGTCAGCGATATTGGTGTGAAGAACGTGTCCTATGTCCTGGCTGTGGTGCATTGTGACGTAGAAAGTGATTCATGGTGTTGTCCCATGGAGCTTCTAACTTGGCTGGTAACTCGTATCCTCTTCCTGCTTGGAGATGTGATTTACGTGGGGCTTTCCATTGCTTTCCAATTACTGTCTTGCTTTTTTACAGGTAAATTAAACCTGGTGGACTTGGCAGGGTCGGAGCGTGTCGGAAAGTCTGGGGCAGAGGGGCCCCGGTTGAGAGAGGCCCAGAACATCAATAAGTCCTTATTGGCCCTGGGAGATGTCATCTGTGCACTACGCTCCAAGCAGCCATACATTCCTTTCCGTAATTCCAAGCTGACCTACCTGCTGCAGGACTCCCTCAGTGGTGACAGCAAAACCCTCATGATGGTCCAGGTGAGAAATCCTCCTGCCCACTTTCGTGAACCACTTCCATGGAGTAACCTGGAGAACTGGGGAAAGTTGAGAACAGCAGCTGATCGAAGCACCAGGATTTAGATGGATTTTGGAGGGATGGGTGTTGAAAATTGAGTAAATAGAAAGAGGAATGCAGGACTGCTGTAGAGTAATGAAGACAGTTCGCATGTAAGACATATATATTACAAAAACATAAGCAGAACGTGTGCTGTTGAATTTTAAGGCATGCAACACCAGCATTGGTTCCACACCTTGTGTCAATCTAGCCACCCAATTCAGACGTAGCAAAATCGCTCATAGCCCAACTGACCTTGCCCTTGACCCCAGCTGTCCTCCTCATGGACGTCCTCGCTGGGGTCAAAATGGGGTTGGTCTGTTCTGCAGGGGAGACGAGTATAGGCCTGACGTAGCCAAACTCACAGAATCGCACCTTGCATTGTGCGAAACTACCCCTCTACAGTTCCACTTGAGGCTGACCCACCAGACTGGTGATTATTTGTGTACATGTGGGAAGGAGCAGCACTGGGAGTCCTCAACACTGACTCCATCCCCCATCAGGTTTCATCTTGGGTCTCGTCTCATCAGGTAAAATGTGGGCAAGGACCGTCATCTGCCATCCTCTCTCAGCTGATGAATGCAAATGACTGTGGCTATAGAACAATCCTCCCCTCAGATATATGACAGCATGTTGCTAACTCCACTATCAAGAAGGACAAGCAGCAGGTACATGGCAACACCACCACCTGCAGGTTCACTTCCCATGTTACTCGCTGTTTTGACTTGGAGAAATCACTGGGTCTGTATTGAAAACTCCCTTCGCAAAATGTTCCTGTCTGTTTCAAGAGGGTTTTTCAGTGGCTGCTCGAGAAGATGACTTGCCATCACTTACTGGAAGATAATTGGGAATGGGCACCAAATACTGGCCTTGCCATGATCCCCATGTTCCAGAGTGAATAAATAATGAGCAGTGGTGTTGGAGTAGGAGAGGGAGACGTGGGTTTCCAGGTCTGTCAGGATATCTAGGAACTTCACGTGGAATTGTGTTGTGTAATTACCTTTTATGTGGGATGCGCAGTAAACATTTTGCTTGACCCCTTGTCCTTCAGTGGCCCACAAACTGAGTAGAGCTATGATTGACCAACCTGGGCTAAGAATGAATGATGACATTATGCGAGTTGGACTGTTACTGCAGGATATTCTTATCTAACCTCGTGATTTTCACAGGTGTCTCCAATGGGGAAGAATGTCAATGAAACTATTTGCTCTCTAAAATTTGCCCAGCGGGTACGGTCAGTGGAGCTTGGAGCCGCCGGGCGGAGAGCCGAGAGCCAGCTTTGTTCCAGCCGCCAGGAGTGTGAGGTATGAATGTTTCCCCGTCTGATGGATGTGGAGATTGGATCTGGAAACCAATGGGCACTGGAAATGCTCAGCTGATCACTCAGCATTTATGGAGAGTTGATAGGTCTTTCACTTGAAATGTTAACAGTTTATTCTCCAGAACGTTGCCTGACCTGTGGATTTTTAACCCAATTCCCATTTCAAGCACATTGATTAACTGGAGCAAATGGTTATGGGATTAGTATCACAGCTGGAAAGGGAACACTGGTTATCCCTGGTTTACAAACGCCCGACCTGTACATACAAGCCAGTGTTTGGTAACCATCAGTATAGCTGTTGGGCTGCAGGTGACTGTTCTGGGCAGGTTGCCACGTTGAAGCTAAGAAGAATACATTCTGCTTAACATGTTGATGTTTATTTTGTGGATATTATCTAAGAGACAGGCGGTTCAGGACAGTTGCAGTGTCCTTTTTAAAACTGTCAATAACATGTAAAATCTCACTACAGTAGGAATTATCAAAATATTATTATTAGCCTGTTGATCCCTGCCACAACACAAGCAGAACCTGTATGCTGAAAATATCTTGGATTTAGTGAATTTATAAATCGGATGGATAGTATTTGCTTCCTTTCGTGTTCATCTTGTTACTAATGTTGACCTCGCTGTCATCGTCCGTCCTGAAAAGGACGCAAGCTTCCGGCAACAATCCGTGGGAGCCATCACTTGTCGCAATAGATGATGGTGGTGGCAGAATTAGCTCAGGATACTTCCAGTTTCCAGCCCCGCGACGTGGACGCTTCTGCAATGGGGCCATAGTAATTGCTGAACTGGCATTATTCCTCTGGAAGCATAATACAGATGCTGGAACCTTGAGTTAAAATTGTCAGTCCAGTGCTGTCGGTTAACCCGGCGGGACAGGCAGAGTTGAGCTGGAGTTAGCGCTTCTTCTCCGCACTGGCTGTAAGCCTGGGCCACCATTGCTCCAGGCCGGTGTCCCGTCAGTCCAGGGTCACCCCGGACATCTCCGGCCACCCCCGGACATGCATGGGACACTCCGTAGGGGATGGGGACGGTCCAGTAGCAAGTCAACAGTGCCTGCAGCGCCGAAGATCCAGGTTCGATCCTGACTACGGATGAAACGCATGTCTGTATACACGCAGCGGCACAGTTGCTGGGAATGTTTATTGCGAGTGACCTTCGACAAATCCCATGATTCCTCGTGTTTTTCGGAATACCGAACTCGCTTATTATGTCTGTCTGTCTGGTTCAGCCTTCAGATGGCTTCTGTTTAGCTGGAATACCCAGAGTTTAAAGTGCTCGAAATAGTTCAAGGGCACTGAAACAATCCATAAAAGATATGCACATTATGATTTATTTTCAGGGCAATAATTACTTCTCATTTATGCTAATTACAGATTTGGGGGGCAACTAAGATTCATTTTTCTGTTGATATCCATGATATTTCAGCAAAGTGTTTGGGATAAATATGTCATCATTTTCCTTCCAAAGTGAGGCCAGTATATTTCATCTCTCATTGCAATTTGGATTATTTTCATTCACCTCTGAATCTGTAATTAGCAGAAATCAGAAATAAATGTTAATCCCAACAATGTTAGGACAAGGGTTTAGTCCTTATCAAAAAAGTAGATTTTTAGACTTCCAAGTGCGGTTTCACCAATAGCTTGTACAACTGAACAGAACATTCGAACTTTCATATTCAACTCCTGACATGAAAGCATCCCCTCTCCAGTTCTGACCTTTAGATTACTCTGAAGTTTATTTATCTGGGAGTTGATGGTGAGTTTTGCTCCTTGTCCCTCTTCTGGGCCTCGCTCTCACTGAATTTCTCCACCTATCACTCTGCTTTGCAATAGTCCTTAAAATTTGTATGTGTGACCAAGTTTTTGTTCAGCTATGGATGTTATTTCCCTGTGACTAAGCGTCCAAATATATTGTATATTGCAAATATGAAATCTTTTGGGTTGTTTCCTTGTTAACATCTACAGTGGCTTGCAATAGTTTTCATACCCCTTGAACTTTTTCACGTTTTGTCATGTTACAACCACAAACGTAAATGTATTTTATGTGATAGACCAACACAAAATGGCGCATAATTGTGAAGTGGAAGGAAAATGATACATGGTTTTCAAATTTTATTACAAATAAAAAACTGAAAAGTATGGTGTGCAAAAGTATTCAGCCCCCTTTACTCTGATACCCCTAAATAAAATCCAGTGCAACTAATTGCCTTCAGAAGTCACCTAATTAGTAAATAGAGTCCACTTGTGTGTAATCTAATCTCAGTATAAATACAGCTGTTCTGTGAAGGCCTCAGAGGTTTGTTAGAGAACATTAGTGAACAAACAGCATCTTGAAGCCCAAGGAACACACCAGACAGGTCACAGATAAAGTTGTGGAGAAGTTTAAAGCAGGGTTAGGTTATAAAAAAATATCCCAAGCTTTGAACATCACACAGAGCACTGTTCAATCCATCATCCGAAAATGGAAAGAGTATGGCACAATTGCAAACCTACCAAGACATGGCCATCCACCTAAACTGACAGGCCGGGCAAGGAGAGCATTGATCAGAGAAGCAGCCAAGAGGCCCATGGTAACTCTGGAGGAGCTGCAGAGATCCACAGCTCAGGTGGGAGAATCTGTCCACAGGACAACTATTAGTCGTGCACTCCACAAACCAGGCCTTTAAGGAAGAGTGGCAAGAAGAAAGCCATTGTTGAAACAAAGCCATAAGAAGTCCCGTTTGCAGTTTGCCACATGCCATGTGGGGGACACAGCAAACATGTGGAGGAAGGTGTTCTGGTCTGATGAGACCAAAATTGAAGTTTTTGGCCTAAATGCAAAACGCTATGTGTGGCGGAAAACTAACACTGCACATCACCCTGAACACACCATCCCCATTGTGAAACATGGTGGTGGCAGCATCATGCTGTGGGGATACTTTTCTTCAGCAGGGACAGGGAAGCTGGTCAGAGTTGATGGGAAGATGGATGGAGCCAAATACAGGGCAATCTTGGAAGAAAAATTGAGTCTGCAAAGGACTTGAGACTGGGATGGAGGTTCACCTTCCAGTAGGACAACGACCCTAAACATACAGCCAGAGCTACAATGGAATGGTTTAGATCAAAGCATATTCATGTGTTAGAATGGCCCAGTCAAAGTCCAGACCTAAATCCAATTGAGAATCTCTGGCAAGACTTGCAAATTGCTTTTCACAGGCGCTCTCCATCCAATCTGACTGAGCTTGAGCTATTTTGCAAAGAAGAATGGGCAAAAATGTCAGTCTCTAGATGTGCAAAGCTGGTAGAGACATACCCCAAAAGACTTGTAGCTGTAATTGCAGCGAAAGGTGGTTCTACAAAGTATTGACTCAGGGGGGCAGAATACTTTTGCACGCCACACTTTTCAGTTTTTTATCTGTAATAAAATTTGGAAACCATGTATCATTTTCCTTCCACTTCACAATTATGCGCCACTTTGTGTTGGTCTATCACATAAAATCCCAATAAAATACATTTACGTTTGTGGTTGTAACGTGACAAAATGTGGAAAAGTTCAAGGGGTATGAAAACTTTTGCAAGCCACTGTATATAAAAGGGTTTTTTTCTTGTTTCATTGTGTTGCAGCAACTTCTACACCCTAAACTGCAACTTCACAATGGCTGCCTTCCTCATTATTATTAACAATTGTCAGTTTGAGGATCCCTGTGACTGGTGGCTTTTGTTTAGTGCATTGTGGAACATTGCAGAACATGCTCTGTAGTCCTCTAAGATTTGCAGTGCACTGCTGGGGATTGGGCGGGTTTGTGTTTGCTAATGTGAGTGGTGCTTTAAGTATCAGACTTCAATGTCCACAGTCATATGGAGACTGGCTGGCTCACCGTGGCTGATGTGTATTTCCTTTCACAGTTAGAGTCTCCACATTCAGCTATCCAACAGGGACGACATAACTATCCAGGAGGAAACAATGTGGGGAAGAGCACAGCAGGGAAAAGAAGGCTGGTGGCATCAAGTATGGAAATCCTACACAATTTCTGGGTGGAGGGGGAGGTTGTGGTTGTCCTGGGATTCGGATTAAATGACAGGTTCTGACAAATCTATCCAGTTCTTGGCATTCTGCAATTGTACACTTCTGTTATGGGAGATATTTCTGGTTGAGACCCTTCTTCAGACTGAGTCAGGAGAAAGGGAAACGAGATATAGATGGTGATATCGGCATGTAGAACAAATGAATGAGATATGCAAAAAGGAACGATGATCAAGGAAAGTCCACAATGGTCCATTGTTGCATGTGGGGCAGGTGATAAGTGAAACTTAACAGGTCGACAGTGAAACTAGTACGATGACTAGGGTGGGGGAGGGACAGAGAGGGGATGCAAGGGTTATTTGAAGTTAGAGAAATCATACCACTGGGCTGTAAGCTGCCTTTACAGAGGGTGCTGGGGGCCTGCAATGCATTATAACACAACAGTGGTGGTGGAGCCAGTTTCGATAGTGACATTTAAGAGGTTTTTAGATAAGCATATGGGTGTGCAGGAAATAGAGGGATATGGATCATGTGCAGGCAGATGAGATCAGGTTAACTTAGTATCATGTTTGTCACAAACATTGTGAACCAAAGGGCCCATTCTGTTGCTGTCCTATTCTATGTTCTATAAATATATCAGGGCTGCCAACTCTCACGCTTTGAGCGTGAGAGTCACGCATTTCAGCCAATTCTCACGCCCTCACACTGATGACAGAATTCTCATGCTGTCTTCAGTCCCTGCACAGCAAAGATCCTATAGAGTTTGTCTCTGAGCCACATGACAGCGATCTGTGCGGTCTGAGGAAGCGCATCAGTTGACGGCTGTGAGTGACGTCGCGTTTCTTCTCTCTTGGTCGGATGTGGAACCGCCGACAACATGACGCAGCTTTAGATGGAACGGGGAAACTCCCGGGCAGCGGGTGTTAGCGCCTCTGTGCGCCGGCTGCGTGCGCAGCGCTGCCGGCCGCCGCTCTGCAGCCTCGCTCCATCCCTCCCTCCTGCCCTTCAACTCACACGGCAGCGCCAGCGCCGCCAATCCACGCTGCACCGTGCCTGCCAGACTCCCCATTGGGCAGTAGAGAGGGAGGGGAGAAAGAGAGAGGAAAAGAAAAAAGAGAGGGATGGAGGCAAAGAGACGGGGAGGGAATGTAGAAAGGGGAGTGAGGAAAGAGGGAGGGGGAAGGAAAGGTGTGTGTGTGTGCGCCTCCCTGTGTGTGTGTTCGAGTGTTTCTGTGTGTGTCTCTCTCTGTCTCCGTGTGTGTGTCTTCCTTTGTGTATGTGTCTCCCTGTGTTTGTGTTGTCACATCTTGGCCTTAGGGCTGCCAACTCTCACGCTTTGAGCTTTGAGCGCGAGTCACGCATTTCAGCCAATTCTCATGCTGTCTTCAGTCCCTGCACAGTTTGTCTCTTTGCGCCACATCACGCATAGTCTCTTTCCCGGGATATGTGATTCAAGAACTAGAGGGCATTGGTTTAAAGCAGGGCTGTCAAACTACTGGCCCGCAGGATGATTTTGGGGGGGGGGAAAAGTTGTTTAGCTTCTCCCATGCAGATGGTGTGATAGGTGAGACACGGCGGTGGTCCCAGTACCTCCCCTCCCCCCGAGGCACGGCACACACCTCCCACCCTAGCCTCCGGCAGCTCTATGTCCGTCGGCCGGTCTGTCCACACCCCATGGAGTTTTAACCCCGGCCCGGAGCAAGGAATCGGGGGCTAAGGCTCTGCTCCGATGCCCGACCCCCGGGTCACTGACCCTCGCCTCCCCCGATCCCAGCTGGACAAGGAGCACCTGGGCCGGCCCGCATTCCTGGGAGGGGTTGGAGGGAAACGCTCCCCGGGCATCGCCTAGTCTCCGCTCACTCCAGATGTTGTCACCGCTTCACTGACACACACACAAGGTTTAAAGAGATATGGGCCAAATGTGGATAAATGGGATTAGTTTAGATGGGTCATCTTGATCTTCATGAACAAGTTGGGATGAAGGGCCTCTTTCCATGCTGTAAGACCATTACACATTGTACAAAGGATGCAATTGCTCTGGAGAGGATCCAGGGGCGATTTATGAAGATGTTGGCAGGGCTAGAATTTTTTTTTCGTTCTGAAGAAAGATTTGATAACTGGGATTGTATTCTCTGCAGCAACGGAGGTGAAGATAAAACTTGAGGTGAATAATATTATAAGACTAGGACTTGTTTTGCTTAACAAATAGTGTAGGAAGGAATTGCAGATGCTCGTTTAAACTGAAGATAGACACTAAAAACTAGAAAAACTCAGCAGGACAGGCAGCACAAAACACAATAACTGGAGATGTGTGTTATCCAGCTAAGGGCAGAAATCAGAATCATGTGTTCATCTTTATTGACATGACACCATAATAAATATATTACACTAAAAAAATGTAATGTGGTGGCACGGTGGCACAGCGGTAGAGTTGCTGCCTGACTACCACATGGGTGTTCTCTGGATATTCCGGTTTCTCCCACATCCGAAAGAAGTGCAGGTTTGTAGGTTAATTGACTTCTGTAAATTGTCCCTGGCAAGATGGATGGAACGGTGTATGATAGATTGCTGGTCGATGTGGACTTGGTGGGCTGAAGGGCCTGTTTACATATTTTTTTTCATATATATCTTAATTTCATTGAACCATATAGGATTGAATGCGTGGCATTATTTTCGTCTTGTTTCTATTGTCAAAGTGTAAGTTTGATTGATTTATTTGTGCAGAATAGTGATGGAAGTCCAGCTCTTGCCTGGTTTCTGTTTTGCTCGATATATATGCATAACAGCATGAATATAATCTGATTTCCATACATGAATATAGTCATTCATGTGCAGCACCTGTTTATCAGAGCCTGGCTCTATTGTGGAATGTAATTAGGAATGTAATTTAGCCTAACCTTATTCATACCTAATCCAATTTAAAGCATAAATGTTGCATTCAAGTGTAAGTTAAAAGACTCGCTACAGTATGCACCAGATTGCACAATTTCAAGCTGAAAAATGCAAAAACTCCCTACCGAGGGAGGGGGGACACCCCCCTCCCACACACTCCCCCGCTACGCTCCCTCGCAATTTCTCAATCTCAACCACTGTTGGCAGCCCTGATATATTCACCATAAGCTTCAACTGTGTTTCCCTCATTTTCTTCCCAAAGCAAGTTCAAATTTCATTGACATTTTATTTTCAATGACCTGTATGACACTTTGCTGGCATGTGGATTATCTTTAAGACTGTGTTTTAATTTTAGTAATCTTTGAAATGTCAGGTTTTGATTGCTGTTTATTGTTAGTCAGCTGATCAATGCCCGTTTTTCTTGCAGGTGAAGTAACCAATTAACGAGGTCAGCAGTGCTGCCTGGAGCAGTGGAAAATTTGTGTGGTATTTGTCCCAGTATGTAAAGTTGAGCATTCCTGTAATGGATCGCAGGTCAATGACTGTATATTTATATACTTCAACTCCATACATGCATACAGCCAGATTTAAACAAAAATAATGCATGGAGTAGAGCTCATCACTTATTTTTTTTACATATAAATATTAAAATATTTTATATTGTCTACTTTTTATTTTAAACCTATCATTTGATATCCAAAATCATTGAATGTGGGTCCAATACAAATACATTGTCCTTTATGTTTTCATCTATATACTAGTATTACTTTGTTCTGCAAACATTGGACTGCTTGCAGTCACTATAGGTTTTGGGCAAAGTGCCAAATAATGCATTAGGTGAGATGGGATCAGCATACAATGGTTATCTAAAATAGGCATGAAGACTGGCCTGCTATTTATGTAAAATGCCACCAAGGGACTGACTTTTGCTATTTAAAGATCTTGCCAAGTTCTTTTTTGATGGAATTCTAGTTCAAGTAAATGTGTATAAATTATGGTATTACGCCTCATTGACTGGAAATTCTGTTTGAAACTTCTGGACTTTGTTCAGTTGCTACAGATGGTGTCACTGACTTAGGATTACAATTGAAGTTTTAAATACTTCTATCTTTTACTTTCAACTTAACCTGAGATCTGCCAATACTTGGTGAGTGGAAGATGACCACTTGTGCCAGTAACAGTGATGCCAGCAAAGAGTTACCATCCCCAGCAGGACAAGTAGGAAACTAGTTCAGGGGGTTGTGGGAAAAGTGGTAAGGGTGAAGAAAATATTCCCATTTTGAACTGCTGGAGCAGTCAGTTTTGTTCCCCATGTATGATAGCCGTTTTAAATAGTGGAATTGGTCAATATTTGCATTTCTGCTGAGATAAATGTGTTGCTCACTTGCTGAATTAATTAATACACAATTCAAGTAAAAACAGATAAAAGGATATTCAACCAAAATAAACTTTGATTGGTTTGAATTTATGCTGCTATTTTTACTGTTCCTTGTGTGGCTGTGACTAATGTGTGGCATCCCTCTTGTTGAGCTGGGATCTCATTCTTCAGCATGTCAGCCCAGGGGACTCTAACCAAATCCATCTTTACTTTTTAGACCTCATTGGCTTCTGTAATTTAAATGCATGCTGGAAGCAGAAATATCACATAGCCCAAATGCTACAAGGCATTTTTGCTGGTCCTGGCCTTTTTATTTCTTAAACAGGATGGAAGGCCTCTGGCTGAAATATGTGCGGTGGTGGTGGTGAGGATAAGTGTTATGGGCAACATTTTGGTTGTTCATGTTATGCTCAAATATTCGAACAACTTCTACATTTGCTGTTGAAATGGCAATAATATTTCTCCCCTGAACCCCCCTGCAATGTCCTGTGTTTGGAATTTGGAGGTCAGAATCAAGACTAAAAGCTTCCAGCAAGAATTACTCAGGAGAATGTGTCTTGCTTCAGTAATGCATGTTCACACTGATCCATCTGTTGTTGAAAAGCTGCATTCTGATTGTGTGGTAATATTCTCAATGAAAATGTAGCTTATCTGTAAAGTTACTGTCCAAGCCTGTTCAAATAAAACCCAGTATTTATTCAACTTCAAATGCTTTAAAGCTAGTTTTACTTGTCTCTTTGTCACAGCTATTAGGGACTTATTGAAGGTATTGAACAGTTATAAGCTGAACATTTTAGGGTTTGCTTTATTTAAGGTTGGGGTTGTTGGTAGCAGGAACTTCAACAACACATTCAAAAAATTGTTTATTATGAAAACATTCATATTTACATAAATTACACTGTCCAAGAGCAGAGGGACACCAAATTAAAATGTTCAAGAAATTGATACAGGTTCCTGTTCAATGACCAGACCTGCAATGTGGAGCATGGTTCTTCAGTACCTGTTGCTGAGTGGTACATGGGCTACAAATCAACATTATACAGAATAGACTAGTGGCATTACAAAACAGCAAGATGCATCTTAAATGAAGTTCAGTGTTGATTTGCAAATTACTGAGGGGGAAAAAAAGGCCTGTTGCATATAAGCTAGGCTAATTTAATACAGTGACTACAGTTCATTGGATACCAAGGAAGCCTGCTCCTAGGCTATAGGTGTGTCAGTCTAATAGGGATCCGAGCCAATCAACCCCAAAGATTATGACTATTTAAGCCTCATGTTACAGTGTGACCTGTTTGTAAATGTAAAGCAGTTCACAAATGTGATCTGCATTACTCTTGTGGCATGGGAAGGAAATAATAACATTAACTGGTTTTGAGCCTAGTTGGTAAAAGAAACCATCTTAAAAATTAAGACTGATTTGATGTTAAGAGGCAGAATAAATAACTGTGCAGGCATGGAATCCAATGATTTTAAACATTCAGGTAAAGATGTAAAACAAAAGTAGATATTGTGAAGTACAATTTATTGGGAACAATGTACTAGAGCCCATGTTTAGCTTTGGGAAGGGACAAGGACAGCCTTCCATGTGGAATTCAAGAAAGGCACATATTTGATTTCTTAGAGCAGTTCTGCACTTTCCAACAGAAAACCTAAATGGAATGTGTGGATCCAGGGTTAAGTAATTAATTGTATGTTCCACTGTTTAAAAAAAAAATCCAAAGCTTGTTACAGTAATGGTATAGATCTTATTTCTTGCTCAGTTCCGTAAATAAACACAGGCTGTTCATTGCTACACACTAGTAGCTTATGTCACAAACTACAGCCCACAACTACCCTTGTAATCTAGGTGACACTAACCATCACCAGGACGGATAAGGCCAACTCTAGTGCCATGAAATGGCTTCAGTATGTTTGATGCAATGAAAAGTTAATTTTCTAGGTTTGGAGATTGGAATTAATTTTAATCTCAATATATAAATAGAAGATAAAAGAATTTAAAACAAGTCAACATGTTCAAGAACATCTCTCCCCTTGGCATTGTTGACAAATGGGCATAGATGCAATATCAACACAAGGCAAAAGTTTTAAGAATCATTTTTCCCCAGGTCTTCCTTCATTGTAAATACCAAAAGGTGAATTGTTGTTTGCAGTGGTATTTAACAAAAGAACATTTGAGGCCCAGTTTTGCATAACCACTTAAATTTTTGTAAACTTTAAAAACAATTTTACTTGAAACAATTTGGTCTTTGAATCATTTGCCAGCAGTCTCTGCAAAATAATACACCCGAGGAGAACCATTCAATAACAAGTCCATGGAGTCCATTCTCATTCAAATGCTGCCATCAGAAGCTGTAGTTCACGAAAAGCACTACCTTGCCGACCAGGCATTCCTGCTTTACTCTGAAGGATTGGGAGCAAGTTCTTTAACTGCTTATAACAAAGTTTACATTTCTGGTGCCTGAGAAACAAAGGAGAGGAAGAGTCAGAGGCATGTTAACGTTTAAAAAAAACCACGTTCACGCTACAATTTCAGTAATATTCACCTTTTCTTTTTGCCTGGAACCACAGGATTTGAATACCCAAATAAGGAAGTAATTACAAGTTTATGAAATTAGATTAGGTAGTTCATGCAGAAATACACCAATAGGTTTATTCCTGGACTACAACATTCTACATATTACAAATATCAAATGAGAACATTTACTAAGGTTTTTTTTTAATTAAAGAGGGTGAAACACTACTTTAGAGGGGGAGAAATTAAAGTCAGTCCTACAGAGAAGATCAAATGCAAAATTATTTGATCTTTATCGGACTTTGCTTGATTTCCCCCCTTTACATCAATGACAGCGATGTGGAGGTGGTCAGTAGCACTAAGTTCCTGGGGGTGCAGAGCACTAACAGTCTGTCCAGGTCAAATAGCATCTCATCAACAGTTAAGAGAGCGCAGCAGCTGTTGCACTTTCTGCGCCGGATGAGAAGAGCTCACCCCGCCCATCCCATTCTCACCACTTTCTACAGGGGCACCATAGAGAGTATTTTGACCAGCTGTATCTCTGTCTGGTTTGGGGACTGTAAAGCCTCCAACTGGAAGTCCGTGCAGAGAGTGGGGAGGACAGCGGAAAAAATCATCGGGACCTCTCTCCCCTCAATCGGGGATATTGTGACCAAACGTTGCGTGTCTAAGGCCAGCAGTATTATAAAAGACCCCACACATCTCCATCACGGACTGTTCCCTCTGCTGCCCTCGGGCAAAAGATATCGTAGCATAAGGAGCAGGACATCAAGGTTCTGCAACAGCTTCTTCCCACGAGCCATCAGACTCCTGAATGCCATGTAATGGGCTGCCACCATTGTCTATTTTATCCTTTTATCCATTTGTTTCCATTTTATCCTTCTGTTAATTATCGTGTTGTACAGGGAGCCAAATGCAACGGAATTTCGTTTGGAATTGCATATATCGATGTATTTCTAAATGACAATAAAGATTGTTTGACTTTGACTTTAGAGCAACGTGTTCTACCAGCTTTTTAATTCTATAAATGTTCTCATTTGATATTTGCATAATTCTAGAATTAAATATAAAATACTGCAAACAGCAGGCCAGTCAGTATATGTGCAGAAATGCCCCCCTTCCCATTCCATAGATGCTGCCTGATCCGTCTCCAGCATTTTTTTAATTCAAATTATGTTTAAAAGATAAAATATTACTTGTGAATGTATTACAGGATTTGTATTACTGGATTGGGGGAAATGCAGAGAATTGATAGCTGTCAAAACAGCAGGGAGGCGAGGGAACTAGCCAATGCAGAACAGTTTAGCATCTGCCCTGGATCAGTAGATTAACGCAAAGGACCTGCCCATCTTTTCCGGAACGTTTTTCCTCAAAATGCAAATCTATAATCAGTAATTCAAAATAGTGAGAATGCAACTATTCTAATAATACTGTATTTCCTTGTTAAAGAGATCATGCATCATCCAAACTTTGTATAACAGTCACTGACCTTTCTTCTCGTGTTATATCCACCCCAATCGATGGTAGTGTAACCAGATTGTCTGCTATTAAGAGTCCAAATCGCTGTAGGATTAGCTTCAGAGATGTACAGCCAGTCTGGACATAACTGTGGAACAGAAATCATCACATATATAAAATGGGAAGACAATTCTTTTTTTTCCCTTGTGGAATACTTGGCTGCTTTATCCAAAATAGAAAAAATATAATGTATGTAGTATACTTAATGTTAAACGTAAACACACATAGTATCAGTACCTCACTACTGCAGAGCACTCAGACCAGAATCAAGTGAAATCCACTCTGCTTCTACTAACATGCCTCACACCCAATCTTCGATGAGCAACTCTAATGCACCACAGTGACATTCATTCAGTCCCCTAGAAAAGCAAGCATGATTTGCCAGTATACATAGACAGAGGAATGGGATTATCCAAACTTGCCTTCAAAAAATAATTGAAGGGGGCATTTCTCAATTTAAATCAATATACTGGAGCTGTGGAAAGTCCATGGGATACAATTTATACAGTTCGCATGATGTTTTGGAATTAATTTACTAAAGCTGAGAACCAGGGATTAACTCAGAACCCGAGTAAAAGTTTTAATACAGGTTCAAATATTTTAATAATTTATTACCTTCACTGGCTAAAAGTATTGTTGTTTCCCATTTATCACTCCCAGGTAGGAGACAAATTATATATTCTTTCTAATTGACAATGATTTCTGCTCGGTTGTTCTACTGCATTGACAAGTGATCTGCTGACTGGGTTTAAACATACAACCTGCTCTACACATTTATAACTATTTAATAAGTTAAAAACATTAAGCAAAGGTGGAGTTTCTAATATCACCATAATTTGAAGATATTTTCCATTTTGCTTAGAACAGCAATAAATAAACCAGATCAAACTGAATGGAGAGAAGGCAATAAAAACTTCCAAGATCAATGGTAGCACATTTACAATTACATGAATGTAACAAGTGAGAGTCAGTGCTCTGAAAAACTGCTGCAACATCTCACCAAATGTGCAGCAATATTTTGTACTTTCAAAATCAGAGCAAACTGCAGATGTCCATTAACACCAAACTAAGCACACATGGAATATTACACCTGCATAACAATGCTCCACCTCTAAAGAAAGGATAAATGCTGACCTTTCGTACTTGCTCTGCAACAACTTGTCAATCGGAGGGATGATCGAAGGGCAAAGGTCCAGTTTCCATAAGGCGCTGAAATAAAAATGTAGCCAGTAGTTACCGGGGGGGGGGGGGGGAAAGATGGATCATTCTCTTAAAAAGAACAATTTAATTTCTTTCAAAATACTCCACCTAAACATGACTAATTTTATCGCAAGATTAGTGAACACAACTGGTCTGCTTCCCTCAGTACATTTATCAGAAAGGTAGTGAAAAAGATATTTGAAAAAATATAGGACCAGGTACAGGAAAACATAGCCTCATAGCATAGCCAACCATCAGGGTCAATACTACATCTTGGATGGTGACAAATATTGGATTTTTGATTTTAGCGAGTAGGTAAATCGTGTTTCTTATCAGGTTCAAGTTTTTGCTCTTTGATATGAAAGATGTAGGTTTCTTAATTAGATATGCCTCAAGAATTGCAGAACTTTGTACAACACAAGATCATAGCTCCAGCAACGTTACGCAAGTTCTGAGATGTGTTGGCAGCATGTATTTTTAATTAACTTTCAGGATTTGAGTGCTGCTAGCAAGTTCAATATCTATTACCTATATGGGAAGGGGGTTCCTGGATTCAGACCCAACTATGATGAAGGGCCGGAGATTTATTTCAAAGTCATAAAGGTGCCGACGGATCCAGGTTTGTTATTGTTATGTGTACTGAGGTACAGCAAAAAGGTTTGCATGCTTTCCAATCAAATCAGTAAATAAAGGGGCAGGTTCTGATGTCCCCATGCATTTCCCAGCCCTTGTTATTCAAAGTGAAGTGATGTGAATGTTCCGAGATTTACTTAGAGAGAAAAAAGAGCCAAGTGCCCGAAAGAACAACAATGTGGCATCAAGCCAGAATGAATCCTTTTAGTCTACAGAACAACTGGTGCCAGAGAAGAAAGAAAAATGAAAAGCATTCAGTCAGGGAATATAAAATGTAGCTTAAATTCTGTCATGTTTTCTGAGATGTTTCGTCTTTTAATATTATTACTGTTATAAACATTGTTAAAATGACTAATGTCTATTAACATTAATGAAATAAAGATAAAATATATTTTAAATGATTCAAGCTACAAAGAATGTTTGAAGCCCGAGTCATGGCTCCTGGTAAAAAAAGAGCTGAAAGTGTGAAATTTGAAACAAACAACTAGAGATAAAACATGAACTAAATCTGCAAGGAATGTGAAAATAATGTACGGTTCTCAAACCAAAAGATTTAATTAAATCAACAAGAAGTGTACAAATAAGGATGGTAAATGAAACAAGTAGATTTAGGGGCAGAAGATCAACAGCCAATGAACAGTAGAAATATTTAAACATCTGTAAGCATACAAGATTGGAGTTAAAAAAAACATTGGGCTAAGATAGCGCGGGACAGGTTACACAAGGAAGATTTTCAGGATTTGAGCAAGAAGAGACTATATTTAATTTTTGAGGATCACAAATCACAAAGGGTGATAAAACCCAGGAAGATGAGACATGGGAAGGTTAGATTATCACCCCACCCAAATAGAACATATTAAATCTACAGTTGTGTGTACTGGGTGATTCATGAGAAGTTAGAGATAGGTAGACATTAATCAAAAAGTACAATTAAATGATAATCCATTATTTCTGGAATAGCGACAGGATCACATCATTCTGATCAGAGTGTTTAGTCATTCAATTTGATCTGGACTGATCAATAACTAATTCCCACTTGTCTGTATGCCATTACCACTGTCCCCTTTCTCCCATCATTCTAAAGGCCTTACCCAGCAGCACACCAGTCTCAGTTTTGAAAACTAATTGTTCCAGCATTCACAAGTTGAGACTAGAATTCAGATTTCCATTAATGAAAGTTTTTTTAAATCTAAATTTCATTAATTTGCTCCATTAAAAAAAAAAGCTTGGCATTGAATAATAATTGAAGCATGATGGCGTAACATTATACCTTTAAAGATTTGCTCTGTGATAAGAGAAAAAGTACAAAGCAGCAGATAGCTTTCTAAGTAGGTACATACGGTTTAAGGTTAATAATATTCAAAATGTCCACAATGATTGCCAAGTCATTCATTGTCACTGCCGAGTCTATGGATGTCTGCAATAAAAGAGATCAATGTTAGAATGTGCTCCAGGTCAGAACATATATCTTCAGAAAACTCATGCTTACAAGATCAGTCTTTTCATCGCAAGGTTACGACAGAAACAGCCTAATTTCTGAAATAAAAAGCCTGATCTACAGGCTTTTTAGCAATCTACAACACCAATCCATTACAAATCATAAATCGGCCCACATTGTTTAAATAAGGTGGAGCTGAACTTTTAATTTGTGTCATTATTACAAATATTGATGATTCACATAAAGATCTATTTCCACAGACTGCAAATAATGAACTCAATCTCATCATTCCCATTTGCTGTGTATAATTATTCAAGTGCAGGTTAACACAAAGCACAGCACTTACCTTGTCTGCACATCTTGATGCCCGCAGCGGCGACTGTGGAGGGTTGTGGTCCCGACCACGGGGGAAAATGGAGGAGGACTGACCAAATTTTGTGCCTTCCATCACAGTGGATGTTTGTGTTAAATTTTTATTGTGTATTGTGTGTTTTTTTTGTTTTTTTTGTTTTTTTTTTTAAATTGTACCGCTGCTGGCAAATTCATTTCATTGCATAAAACTTGACTTGACTGAAGACAAGATCAAATTATGAAGATTTTAGGCTGAGGTCCTTTAGTACTACGGGATAGGGCATCCCCCATTTGCACCACGTGAATGAAAGATTAATACTGATATCTTCCCAAGTCAGGGACTTGGAGTCAAATATTTGTAAAACACTTATTTGCTGCACTTGTGTATGGAAATAGATTTTTTTCTGATAATCATTATTTGTTATTCCTGTGATAGTGTTGAAAAGGCCTATGCAAGCCAAAGATTCCAGATTGTGCCTCACTATTTGTGAAGTATTTATAATTCCATTGTCAGTATTTTAATAATTATGCAAAAATGAATGGCTGGCCAACTTAGATTCACCGACAAATAAAATGTAGCATTGTGATCCACTTCTACTTTATCCAGAAAATAAAACTTGCTGGTTAAATCTGACTTTTAAATGATAGTGGACTGCTGCAGTTCTTTCCTACACTAACCTTTAATAGCCTGCACATAATTTGGCGGCACAGTTTATAGCTGGTAGGGCTGATGCATCACAGCGCCAAAGATCCAGGTTGATCCGGACGCTGGGTGCTGCCGTACTTACTTACCATCACCCGGTGGGGTCACAACATCTGAAGCCTGGATCGCCTCGGTGCAGAGGGAGAACAATGAGGGAAGAGACAGAGACTTAAGACTTTGCCTTCCATCACAGTGAGGAGGTGTTTAGTGAACTCACTGTGGTGGATGTTAAATTTGTTTTTATTGTGTGTTTCTGTCATTTTTTTATTATATGTATGACTGCAGGGGAATGAAATTTTGTTCAGACCGAAAGGTCTGAATGACAAATAAATTAAATTAAATTCAATTCAATTGAACTGTTTGCATGTTCTTGCTTTGACCATGTGGGTGTCTCTGGGTGCTATGGTCTGCTCCAACATCACAGAGATATGCAGTTTTGTGGCTTACTTGGCCTCTAAATTGCACGTCCCCCCCCCCAAACAGGTGATCAATGCTCGGTGTGGCCTCAATGGGCCCGTTTCAACGTGGCATCTCGGAACATATATCCCTCCGTTCCTTGCATATCCAAGCACATAACCAAAAGTCTTTAATACCTATTATTTTACCCGCCTTCACCAACACCCTGCAACGCTTTCCATGCATTCACCACCCTGTGTAGAAAAAAAATTGCCACTCATCTCTTTTAAACTCTGCCCCTCTCACCTTAAAGCTATGCCCTCTAGTATTATTTCCAGCCTGAGAAAGAGATTCTGACTGTCTACCTCTCATAATCTTACATACTTCTATGAGGTCACCCCACAACCTCCCATGTTTCAGAGAAAATAATCCAAGGCTGTCTAACCTTGGTGTATCATTCTGGCAAACCTCCTCTGCACCATTTCCAAAGCCTCCAAATTCTTCCTGTAATGGGGCGACCAAAACTATGCACAATGCTCAAAATGCAACCTAACCCAACTTCTATAAAGCTGTGTTGCGACTTCCTGACTCTTATACTCAATGCCAACCAATGAAGGCAAGCATAGCGTAAGCCTTGTTTACCATTCAATCTACTCATGTTGCCACTTTCAGGGAATTATGGACTTGGACCCCAAGATCCCTCTGTAAGTTGTCATATCATAAATTGTATATTTTCTCCTTACATTTGACTTCTCAAAGTGTAACACCACACACCTGCTCGGGTTAAACTCCATCTGCTACTTCTCCACCCATTTCTGTAGCTGATCTCTACCCCGCTGTATACTTTGACAGCCTTCCTCACAGTCAGCAATCTTGGTGGCACCTGCAAAGCTACTAACCAACTTGTCTACGTTCACATCCAAATCATTTATATGTATTATACAAACATCAGATGTCCCAACACAGAACCCTGCGGAACTCTACTGGTTGCAGATCTCCAGTCTAAATATTGTGCTTCCACTACAACCCTGTCTATCCATAAACCATTTCCGAATCCATACGATGAAATCAGTGTTAATCCCATGCATTTTAGTCCTCTGGATCAGCCAACCATGGGGGAATTTATTCAATGCCTTACTAAAATCCATATAGATAACATCTACTACCTCATCGATCCATCTTCCTCACCTCCTCAAAAAATTCAATCAAGTTCGTAAGACATGACCCACTGCATACGATGCTATGCTGACTCTCCCTAATTTACCCATTCTTTTTCTATCGGGGTAAATCCTATCCCAAAGGAACCTCTCCAAGAGCTTCCATATCATTGACTTGTGGTTCATTGACCTGTATTTCCCTGGATTCTCCCTGCTTCCCTTGACAGGTTAAGTGTAATCAAGATGAGAAAGAGATAAGGGTATTTGACTCAAACACATGGAGGCATTAATTCCCATCAAGACTCATTACACTGACCTTTATATCGCCAGTGGTCCATACAGCTCTCACAGTGTCTAAATTCTTGAATCGACTTTTTAATACTACACACATGGTATCATGTCCTTTCTGGATTTGACCCATAGCATCTTCATCACTCAAATCTGCCAATTTATTATTCTGGAAAAAAAGAAATATACAGTGTAAGTCAAAATATAGCAAACAAAAGCCATTACAAATGCCAAAACTGACTGAAAACATGGTTCCATTATTCCTCATTTATTAAGGCTGCTGGAAATTAACATTATATAACATTGGATAGGAAAGAGAACTGCTGGGGAGAAACCTCAAAACTTGGATGCCAGTCACCTTGCTCCCCAAAATACCATGTACTGATACGTATTGCTACTTACAGACATGACAGTCATTTAGCTTCAATGACTGCACGTGGTGTTTCAATACAGCAAGTATATAGTGCCTAACAGCTTGAATTTATTTCCCCCAGATTGACTAGAAGATTAATATAGGTCACTATTCGTTGCCTTCAGGAAGTCCACCTGTCGAGTCCCACATAAAAGACATATTGAGCTAAAGCTCCAAGGACTGAACACAATGAACCAACAATAAAACAGAATAGCAAAAGTCAGGATAATTGAAATTTATTGGCAATCTTTAACAGTATTTATTAATTGGCCCCAGTTAATATATGGTAAAAACTCGTTTCCAGGTTTGCTGAAGGCATAAAGAAAGGTGGTACTGCAAACATAGTTAAAAGAGATATTAGGTTAATAAGCAAAACTTTTGACAAACGGATTTCAACATGGAAAAAAATAGTCTTTGCTTAAAGAAAAGGGAAATCATCGCTTCCTTATTCATGAAAGGCAAGTAGGTTCAAAGTTGTGAATGCCCACATTTGTAGATCAGTAAAACATCACAAAAGGATGCAGAATGCAATTAAAAACTTAATGGACTGATGGTCTCATGGACTATCTCATGGACTAGAATACAAGTTGATGAAAAGGTTTTGGCACAATTATATGAAGTCCTGACTAGAAGGATATAGGGATTGATTGTGATTAGGGTGACCAATACAAAATGTTGACTCGGTATAAAAGAAATGTACCAGGAGGCCACCCATATTCAAATGACTAAATTATGAGGAGGAAGAACACAAACAAGGTTTGTATTCCCTCAAATTTAGAAAATTAAGTCCTGATTGGATTTAAAATATCAAGATATTAAGGGGACTAATAAGACAAGGAAAGAAACTGTGTCCATAACAGGTGGATGGGATTAGGACAGTGTAAAACTAGAGGAAGGATTGCACAGTAGAAATAAGGAAATGCATACAGGTAGAAATCCATAATTCTTTTATTAAGAGCAACTACACAGACCAGCCATGATAATTTGCAATAAGATCAAACACATCCAGTTTCCATCCCAAAGCTAAGCTACCTGCCCATTTGAAATTTACACGAAACAGCAGTACAAACTGAGAAATCAAATACTTCATCACATCAGGTGCCATGGTTGTGGAGAAAATGAGTTCCCTAAAGGACAAATATTCCACTTACTGGGAGAAAATCCGCTGCCTTCAACCCAATGGGCTCATTTTTGGCGATTGGAATTATCGGTGCCTCAGGACGGTTGTTGGGGGTGGAAGCTGCTGATGGATGAAAGTTCAGCTGATCTGCCTGAAAAATACCATGTTCAACAGACTATAGACCACTCCATATCACAAACTACCTACTACAGGAAAAGTCACAGGTTGATCAGCACCCATAGCAGCCACAATGTTGACATATCCAACAAAATACTGAAGAGATGAAAATAATTAAAGAAATCCCAAAACCTTTCATAATACCAAGCTGTATATACAAAGAAAAAAATAAAAAGATCAAAAATAAGCTCAGATGTTGATTAACCTGGCGATATTCTCACCATGATCATAGCATGTCAGACCAGATAATCAACACAAATTTTGATTAGCTCAGTTTCTCACTTAAGGGGCTGTCCCACTGCGGCGACCTAATCTGCGAGTTTAGACCAAAGATCCTATTGCGGAGCAAGATAGACCACTCCTGCTAAATGCAATTGGCTGACGTGTAGTACGCAACGGAACGGAACTTGGGCCTTTTTTTCATCCATTTCCGTAACCGGACCCGACCCGACTCGCAGTGTAGTCAACGTTGCGGGGGAACAGTTTGTGTTAATTAATTAAAATTCTGAAAATGAGGAGAAGATTTTTTACCAAATAACCTTTATTTTTACGAGGATGTTTCCGTAACCGGCTTCCGTCTTCCAACTATTATCCTATGGGATCTTTGGTGCGGAGACGGAAACGTCAGTTACGGAAATGGGGCCTTACATTACCCATGAATCTGCCCATGACCGTACTACGTCTTTTTCGTCGAGTGGACTATCTTGCTCGCTATAGGATCTTTGGTTTAGACAAATTTACCCTCGACTCAAAATTGCAGCATGGTTGACACAAAGTCCTATGAGGTCACTGGAACTCTCCTTCATGCTTGAGGGACGTTCTTACATACTGCCTGGTCAGCGAAGGAGATTGCCTACGGCTGCCCTCGACTGCCTATAATTAAATAGCGACCCCACTCCACTGCACTTCAAGTCAAAAAGAACTATGCCGACCAAATTTACTCGCAGAAAATCTTTCAACATGCTGAAAAATGTTCCGCGACATAGTTGACGCCACGAGTATTCCGGAACTTCCCTCGAGCATGAAGCAGAGTTCCAGCGACGTCATAGGGCCTCCTAGGACCACGTGTCGACCATGCTGCGAGTTTGAAGGTCGAAGACACTTCTAAACTCGCAGATTAGGTCGCCGCAGTGGGACAGCCCCTTAAGGATAATCCAAACAACCCAAGATTACCCCTCAATTCATATAATTTGTTCTTCCTTTCATGAATACTTAGTGGATTGAGCAATTAAAATAGCAAAATCCCCTCTGTTCAGAAAGAATTGGACAGCACATTGAAGGGCTGGCTCTTAGGAGATTTATTACTTTTTTTCCCCCAATAAAAAACCTCCACAATGTATTTCACAATAATATCTTGTGATAATGGATCCTCCCAATGAATGAAGCAAGAATGTCAGAAATTGGGAAAACTCACAAATTGAGAAATCCCTAAAACCACTTGCTCATCTAATGTTACTGACAACTTTCTACTATAGTGCCTCAATCTTTGGAATACACAACATGAACTCCTTGATTGCCACAACGTACTTAAAGCTGTAGCAATACAGCATCATGGGCTAGTCTATTCAAAGTACAGTCACTACATCCTGAACAAAGGCTGCTATCGAAAGGATAAGCACAAACTGCTTGAGTAACTCAGCGGGACAGGCTGCATCTCTGGAAAGAAGGAATGGGCGACATTTCGGGTCTTCCCGAAAAGTCACCCATTCCTTCTCTCCAGAGATGCTGCTGATCCCGCTGAGTTATGCCAGCACTGTGTGACTAACTTTGGTTAAAGCCAGTTTAAACCAGTAACTCAGCGGGACTGGCAGCATCTCTGGAGAGAAGGAATGGGTGACTTTTCGTGTCGACCCGAAATGTCGCCCATTCCTTCTCTCCAGAGATGCGGCCTGTCCACTGAGTTACTCCAGCGTTAAACCAGCATTTGCAGTTCCTTCCTACATATTGCTATCAAAACGGCTGCCCTGAAAATTACAACCCTCATCACAGTAAATGAAATACACAAAGAACACAAGAAAAAGACCAGGAGCAGGGCAGATGGCAATCTGTCATTAAGTAGCTACCAGGCACGTGCCGTCAGGGTAGGCAAGGTAGGCACTGCCTACCCTGACTAAAATTATGAAATGGCAATTTTTAAATATAAATAGTAAAGGCATGGGAGAATTATGCCTGTCTAAGAGATCGATCTCTTAGGTAGGCATAATTCTCCGTGCCTTTCACCCGCAGCGCTTGTAACACGGGAAGCTCTGTGCAGCCCCCGTGCCGTCAACGCTGCCTGAGCCGTCAGATTCAATGGAAGCTGAAGGCAGCAGAAATTCTGCCTTTGCAGCACTGCGCATGCGCATCATCTTTCTGCGCATGCGCATCGTGTGTTTCTTGGCGGGATGTTCAAATATGGATTGCCATTATTTTAATAGTATCTTAGCAAACAAATGGAGAATGGACTTAATGTACCAATAATGTGGTAAGTGCATTTCTTTGTGCTTTATGTTTTTAAATACTGTAGTTCCCGGGGTGGGGGGAGAGCTCCGTTCACAGTGTTTGGGCAGTCTGGCGTTGTGAAGGAGGGGATTGGGGTCAGTAACCCACTTGCCACGCTCCGGTCTGTGTGCAGGTGAGATGGGACTAGGTGAGAGTAAGTGTTCGGCACGGACTAAAAGGGCCGAGATGGCCTGTTCCCGTGCTGTATTGCCATATGGTTTTATTGTGGCCGGGGAGTGGATCAGCTCGGGTGGTAGCCGCAGCACTCCGGGCACGGACAGCAGAACTGGCCGCCACTTCCGCGGAAGGAAGCAGCTCGGGTGACTGCGAGTGGCCGCCGGCACCCTGCCACTTCAGCCCCTTCTGCTGGTCCCCACTCACCTCTGGCAGTGCTCTCCGTCTGAACATCTCTCACCTGCCGCTCGCCGGCCGGTTTCCCGCAAATCTTTAAATTCCGACAGCGCGTTCAGGGGTCCAGTTTAGGTTACTTGGCTGTGGGAATTTAAGGATTTGCGGGGCGCGGTTGACATGAGCGAAGGGCAGGTGAGAGATGTTCAGACGGCGAAGGAGATAGGCGACGTTTCGGGTCGAGACCCTTCTTCAGACTGAGTCTGAACATCTCTCACCTGCCGCTCGCCGGCCGGCTTCCCGCAAATCTTTAAATTCCGACTCAGTCTGAAGAAGGGTCTCGACCTGAAACGTCGCCTATCTCCTTCGCCCCTTAGATGCTGCTGCACCCGCTGAGTTTCTCCAGCTTTTTGTGTAACCCCCATCTCTCACCTGCCGTTCGCCGGCTTCGCTCATGTCAACCGCGCCCCGCAAATCCTTAAATTCCCACAGCCAAGTAACCTAAACTGGACCCGTGAACGCGCTGTCGGAATTTAAAGATTTGCGGGAAGCCGGCCGGCGAGCGGCAGGTGAGAGATGTTCAGACTCAGTCTGAAGAAGGGTCTCGACCCGAAACGTCGCCTATCTCCTTCGCCCCTTAGATGCTGCTGCACCCGCTGAGTTTCTCCAGCTTTTTGTGTAACCCTCGATTCTCCAGCATCTGCAGTTCCTTCTTTAACACGGCAGGTGAGAGATGTTCAGACGAAGAGCACTGCCAGAGGTGATCAGAAGGCGCTGAAGAGCAGCCGGTTCTGGTGTTGGGTCCCGGTGGCCGTTCGCGCCCGAGCTGCTTCTATCCCCGGAAGTGGCGGCCAGTTCTGCTGTCCTTGCCCGGAGCGCTGCGGCAGCGGTGAGTGAGTTTGATATGATCTCTGTCCCCCTCCTTCTCAAAACCTCTCCCTTCTCGCATATTTAACCCCTGCCGCAGGCTCCCCACACGGTGTGAAAGGAACTCCCCCTCCAATTGGACCCTTGAATTAGTATTGTCATTCCATATGATGACAACTGATTCAACGTCCCGATGTGCTCCCGTTTTTCCCACCATCTCTCCACCTGCCTTCATCCTCCGTCCCCCACCCATTCAGTAATTAAAAAATAAAGGAGATTTAGAACCCTTGGGGAAATTGAATTGTCACTTATTTTTTATTGTTTACGAAGAGAACAATCTGCGCATGCGCGGTTTTAAGATTTTTTTTGAAAGCCGGCTGACTGCCTACCCTGAGTAATTACTCACGGCACGTGCCTGGTAGCTACCCACTTAACCCTTTACCTTCCAATTTCCCCCAGGATCCAAAAACACCAGTCTTAGGCAAGTATCTACTCAATTATGTAATTAGTGGATAAAGTCTTAACAGATAGAGAAAATGTTTTTTGCAAGGGGTCAGTGACCCTTAGGACTTCTCTGTTCCAGGAAGCTGTGCCCCTCAGTTGATCAGTATATTTATAGCCGAGATCAATAAAGTTTTGGACTCTAGATCAAAAAGGCATACAAGGGTCTGGCAGGAAAGTGGATTTGAACTCGAGGATCTGCCATGATCTTACGCAAAGATAAAGTATGCTGAAGAATCTGTATGGCATATACCTAATTTTCTTATGGCAAAAATGTTTTTGATGCGAAGTTCTCTGGCACAGCTTGGGATAAACCCAAGCAGATAGAATTACAAATAGACCTCAGACCCCCAAGATCATAAAATTACAGTTCAACTGACCAAGCCAATGGAAATCATGTTATTGTTTCATGGTATCCAGCAACAACCAGACAAATTAGATGACTGGAAAATGCTAGGATTTTAAAAGAGAAAGGGAAGCATTCAATCGTGAGCTGATTTTATTAACATATTGGGCAGAACAGAAGACGAGAATTCCATGTACCCTCACCAATGTAGTGGATAAATGCGTCACAGACTGCGGTGCTAGCCCAAACAATAGCAGATTCCAAAATCCAGTATTTGATTTGTCTTGAAATAAAAAAGATTTCATTGCTGAATTTATATATTTTGTACATGTACCAGATTCTGGAATTGTTCCATGTGTAGCTTAGTAGAAGTGGTTTAATGATTTAAGATAAAAGTCTTTCAAACTGCATTACTGACCTGTAATTTTTTTATGGCAGGAGAGTGCACCTCTGTTGGAGGAGTCACTTTTTCAGATTCTTTCACAGAAATGGTATCTGCAAAAAATTCAATCACTCAGCATTAATAAAACACATACAAAGACGAGTATTGAAGAATACTGACATAAAATCACTGACCAAATATGAAACAATTCTATGAATCTGCATGCATGTAATCACAAAAAAAATTGTAGATTTTTGGCTATTTAGTATCTTCTTGGCATAAATTAGTTTTGAAAAGTACAGTTTAAAATACATTTTAAAAGAGGTACAGGAATTCGATTCTTTTCGTTAGGAGGGTGGGAGAAAAATGGTGCTTTAAAAAAATAATAATTCAGGATCAGTTTCAAATGGTTAAATATCAATGACAAAAGAACAAAGGCAAGGACAACCCGAATGGAAACAAAACAGTGCAGTTAATATAAAATTTGTAGTAAACTGCCACCTAGTGTGCAAACATGTTTAACACATTTAAAGACATTGGCACACCTATTGTTATGTTTAAAAAAGGATAGAGAAGATACCCATGAAAAGATACTCTAAAAGGGGTTTACCATCTTCTGGTGGAGCAGGGAAGGGATCAGTTCGCCGAGGTGGAGTTCGAGCTGTCAGAAAAGCACCAATTAGGCAACAACATTTCACAATATTCTTCCAAATACTTTGTTTCCAACTTAAAAAGATTATGTACTGCTTATATTCTATTAAAATGATTTAATAATCACCATATATAAAGGTTTTTAAATGTTTTAATGTAACTGTGCTACAAAATTGTTGTTATTGGGACTGCACATCATTTTGAGGTTCAACTGCATCCCATAACTGCAATCTTCACGTTGATAGATGCCGGCAGGATGCACTAATTTAGTAATGCAAGCACAATTCAGGATTCTTGATAAGTTTAAGCTAATTTTAATATCAATTGTGGTTGTTATCATCAATTTCAACTGCAGTGCACTTCAGTTATATAGTGTTCTTGCTATTTTCAACAGAGATACATTTTCAAGAGACTAACACATGCAATTCCAGCATTCCAATTCCAAAGACACAGATGGAAATTAATAAAAAATATTTACTTATCAAATATAATTGGCTTTTGCCTGCACTATAATGAAAACTGATTAACCCATCACATTTTGGAAAGAGTTGCTGAAACGTCCCATGTTGAAGAAAACATTCTAAATATACTCATAACTTGAAATTGTTATTCACCAAAATGTTTTAGTTAAAACATGAATTTTATGAAATCTGTTGTATTTTAAAAGTGATCAACACATGTAGAAATACTGGAAAATAATTTACAGACCAATGGCATTTTGTGGCTGAAAAATCTCCTTGTATTCCTCTGGATTCCGGATTTCTGCAGTCGACTCCTTGTCATCCTTCTCCTCTTCTGCACTCTGGTTTTTCCCTTCATTCTCCAGCTCTTCTTTCACTTTGCTATCAAGAGAAGACAATTTGTAATGGGAAAGGGTAAAGTAGAATAGCTCCATTAGATCCTTGTAGCATATGGTGAATTTAACATGAAATAAAACCTTTCAAAGTAGCTCCCAGTATAAAAATAAATGATGTCGTGCCAATGAAATAAATACAGAAGACTTCCAAAAGATTGATCAAATAAATGGTTTGAAATTTAGTTAAGGGTTTGGCAGACATCACAGCCATCAAGAATGGAGAGAATTACAATACAAGGAACTGCAGATGATGGTTTATAACAAAATTGCTTGAATAATTCAGCAGGCAGGCAGCATCTCTGGAGAACATGGATTGGATTGTTTACATTTCGAGCCAGGGCCCTTCTTCAGACAGATTGTAGTGGTGGAGGAGAAAGCTGGTAGAGAGGTGGGTGCAGGACAATGCTAGGCAAGTGATATGTGGATATAGGTGAGGGGGGGGGGTTGATGGACAGATGGGTGGACAAAGACAAAATATAGAAAGATGACACAAGCATATCAGATAATGAAAGGAGATCTGCGAATTGTGAAGCCAGAGGAAGGATATAGGTGGAAGGGGACGGGAGAGATAGTGGAAGAAACGCACCCAAGTGGGACAGAAAGAGGGGGGAAAAAGGGGGGTGGGGGAGGTGGGCTGGTATTGTAGGTCAGTTACCTAAAAATGCAGACCCGTACGAAGCTTTTCAAAGGGGGGGGGGGGATGACAGGATTACAAAAAACGTTAAATAATGTGAGCGAGAAGTCCCTCGCGGCCGGGGTCCGCTTAAGGGGCCTGGAAGCTCTGGGGCTTTAGATACTCTCTGGTGCATTCTGAGCCTTATTTCGGAGCATTTTTTGCACAACATTTATGACCAATTTTTAAATTCATTTTGGATGAGTCAGGAGTAATGAGTGGGTGGAATGGGATGATTGGGGTCATTGTTGTATACATTTTTTAAAATCAAGAATTGAAGTTGTCCTTGTTTTAATAATCAAGTTGTAGTTGTAAAATGTTACGTAAAATGTTATAAAGGAGCATGCAAAAGCTGCAAATAAAATATTGTAAGTTATTGCAGTAAAGAAAACCTTTTTTTAGAAAATGTTTTGTGTGTTGATTTGATTGCCTGTTACTGTTAGATTGTGTTAATGTGTGCAGTGCACCTTTAATGGTCCTCCTGACCTAACAACTTCACTTCAATTTCAACATGGAATAGTGATATGAATACAACATTTAGGACAATCGGAGTAGCTCAGCTATAAAACCAGGTCGGCATGGTTGAGTTGGGCCAACAGTTCTGTACTGTATGACCCTGGGGGAAGAAAAATAAGTATTTTAATGGAGAGCTGTGAAGTTGTGGTTTCATAGATTACACTGTCCATGTTAGTGATTAAAATAGATTAAAGAATGATTTGAATAAATAGTTTAAGAGAATATGACATGAAAATAGGACAGGAATATATAAAAATGAACTTTCTCTACGCTGTGATTTCCAAAGCATTTAACTTCTCCAAGTGAAACTTTTTAAGGTCTATGTTTACAAAGTGATAAACAATGCAATATAAAAAGATACAAAGGAATGTTCTTGGGTGTTGAAGAAATGCACTCAGAAGGGTCTCGACCCGAAACGTCGCCTATCTCCTTCGCTCCTTAGATGCTGCTGCACCCGCTGAGTTTCTCCAGCCTTTTGTGTACCCTCGATTCTCCAGCATCTGCAGTTCCTTCTTTAACACTCATAAGGTAATTGGCCAGAGTAGTGATTAACTCATTTTCAAATGAGCCACCTTGCAATACGAATCAAATCAAGACAAAAAAAGAGTATTATGATGAAATTTCAGCAAAACAATTCTGAAGTGCTGTTTCCTTGCAAAGGACAGGGATTGTGACGAGACTTCGAAAAATATTCAAGCTAGCTACTACCTTTACTCTCACCACAAAAGTGTTCCTTTTGATCATGGACCGAAGGCAATTTTAAACCACTGCGTGTAAATAAAACAGCAAATAAACTAATAAAAAACAAAAACAGGACGTGCCCATGGTTGAATAGCATAGATGAAAGAAGTTGGACTCTCCTTGGACGAACAAAACAGAAGTGACTTTACCTTTGAGGTCTGTTGCATGTGGTTAGAGGCCGCTCATAATTGCGTCTGAGTGCAGCTACTTTCATCACTGGTAAATTGAAGAGCTTTTCATCTTCAACTGTGCCCTGCACAATTGAACCAGTCTTCTTCACTCTATTCAAATCCACCACAAAAGTGGAGACTGTTACTTGACTGAATGAAGCTCCAATCTATCATGAAAACAAAGCACAATGAAATTAAACAGCACTTGAGGAAACAGTAAAGAATGATTATCTTCAATGTTTACAGCAAGTGCACATGCACAGAGAGAGTAATTTTAGGCACTAATCTTACATTATGGGAGCCATATATTAAAACCACCGGCACCATTAAAATAAAATCTGCTGATAACCATTTATTTCAACATAAGCTCTAAACTATGTTTACCAAAAACATGATCAACCATTATATTGTGTCAGTTCTCAGTTCAATCTATAATTCAGAGGTTAAAGCAGAACGTGCCTCACCTATACAAAATTCTGCACCAATTGAAAATACAATCGACACCCAGAGAACAAGTCCAGATTTAATTCCAGTTCTGACGATTCAATTGCAAAAATACAAGAGTGCACTTTGATCTTTGGTATCAATTTGTTCCAGAAACGTTATAAATGGAGACCAAACCATTCTCTGATTAATTTCTATTCACAATTGCACTGATTTATTTAATTGAAATCCAAATCATCAATGAGCTCTTTGCCATACCAGCCACACCTCTTTTTATAAGCGTAGTAATCAGAAAATTTATTTACTATAAACGTACACATTATTAATATCAAGTGGCCCAGTGGATACAAAGTGAATTATTCAGATGAATAAGTTCAGCTGAACACATCTGCCATTTGCCAATCCAAATTTCAGAGCAACAAGATGTAGGTGTAAAATAATTATGAAATTTAGGTGATGTTGGCGAAGGAAAGAATCTTGGACAGGACATCAGAGAATTTCACCAAAATAAAAATAGAAAAGCACACCGTGGTCTGCCAAACATTTATGAAATAGAAAATGTTGGAAATAATTAGGTCAGGCATTATTGAGGAGATAAATAGTTAGATTTTCAAAACAATATTCACCCATTAGAATTTGATCAAAGTTTGTCAATTTAAAATGTATGACTTCTCTCCATTGATGATGCCTCCAAGATTTTGTTTTTATTTCACATTTGCGGGATCCACAGTATTTTACTGATAATAAATAGCATACCTCAACGTTAATCCATATATCATTCATCAATTGTGTCAATATATTTTTGCATAGCAGTGTAATTTCCTCTTGGTATCTTAATTCCTTATAACACGAAGTTGTATGATATTTTACTTACTCTGACATTCCATTACTTGACTAGTTGTCTTAACTGCCCATTTTGTACTTTAATATCCATAACTATACAGGACATACCAATTGATTGGAACAGATGCAAAGGTCTGCTGCTCTACCCCAGTTAACAGGAAGTACATCAAAGCAACGTGGAGGCTCCCAGCCGTAAACATGCAACGAATCCTGAGATCCACTGTATAGACAACAACCGTCTGGATTGAACAAAATACTCCTAAAACAAATGGAGAAAGGGAATAATATTAACTGAACAGTTTTATCATTGAGAAACTCATGTCATACCTATCAGACTGTTGGATCAGTTCAATGACATCTCAAAAAAAGTATATGGCAACTGTCAGAAATTATTCCGCTCACCAAATAATTAAGTACTCCATTCAGAATGTATTCCTAATCATCAAAAATTAAAAAGATACCTACATTAAAACACTCTCTCTAAGAAGAGAACATGATGCTGGGTTACAAGGATCAAGAAGGTGCCAACATAGAAATCGAAAAATAGGGGCAGGAAGAGGCCATTTGGCTCTTCAAGCCAGCACCGGCATTCAATATAATCATAGACCCGTTAATTCCTACTCTATGCTTCCTGTCGGCCAACCAGTTCTCTATCCATGTCAATACCCTACCCCCAATACCATGTGCTCTAATTTTGCACACTAATCTCATGTGGGACCTTGTCAAAGGCTTTATGAAAGTCCAGATATAACATCTTTAACAATCGACTCAAGTATCTTCCCCACTACCGATGTCAGGCTAACTGGTCTATAATTCACCGTTTTCTCTCTCCCTCCTTTCTTATGAAGTGCCGTTATATTTGCTACCCTCCAGTCCACATGAACTGATCCAGGATCGAAAGAACATCGAAAAATAAGCTCCATTTAGAACAATGCAAGTAGAAGGGGTTAAATGTATCCGTTTGCTTCCAATTTCTAGGGCCACCTCCTTGAGTACTCTGGGATGCAGACCATCAGGCTCTGGGAATTTATCTGCCTTCAGTCCCAACAGTTTACTTAACTAACTGAGTAATGTGGATTCCCTTCAGTTCTTCCATGTCCTCGGTCCCCTATTATTTCTGGGAGATTGTTTGAGTCTTTAGTGAGTGAAGACAGAACCAAAATACTCCTTTAACAGTTCTGCCATTTCTTTGTTTCTCATTATAAATTCACCTGTCAATGATTGTAAGGGACCTACAATTGTTTTCACTAATCTTTTTCCATATCTAAATAAGCTTTTAGAGTCTGTTTTTATATTCCCTGCAAGCCTTCTTTCATGCTCTCCTCCCCCCCCCCTCTCTTAATTAACCCCTTTGTCCTCCTCGGAGTTCTAAATTTCTCCCAGTCCTCCAGTTTGCTGCTTCCTCTGGCCAATTTATATGCCTTTTCCTTGGATTTAACACTATTCTTGATTTCCTTCATTAGCCACGTTTGAGCCGCCTTCCCTGTTTCATTTGTTTGCCAGACAGGGATGAACAATTTTTGGAGTTCATCCATGCAGTCTTCAAATCTTTGCCATTGCATCTCCACCATCAATCCTTTAAGTATAATTTGCTAGTCTATTCTAGACAATTCCCATCTCATACCTTCAAAGTCTCCTTTCTTTATGTTCAGGACCCTAGTCTCTGAATTAACGTGTCACTTTCCATCCTAAAGCAGAATATCACCATATTATGGTCACTGTTCCTGTAAAGGCAATTTCTTAACTTTCCAATGCCCAACTTTTAATTGCCGTAACTGCACTGGCAGGGAGGAGCGGATTTACACAGATGATAATAAAAACAAATCTTCCAGTCGTTATTTCCAGTTTAATTGATTCTTTATTATTGTTGAAAAAACAAAGTGAACATACGAGATCCTCTTTATTCTTATACAAATTGTAACTTTCCGTTCTTACTATCTGAACTGGTAAAATCTGTGTCTTCTCCTCAGTGCCAGCTCCCGTCTGATCTGACCACTCCCTGTCGTGTCGCTAGTCTCATCAGACACATGTCACGCCCATCTACGTATCAAAATCCCAACCCCAAGCGTACAAAATAATTCTGAAAGCAATATCTAGACAAAATAATTAAATATGCTAACAGTAACTAGCCCAAGCAAGAATGGCTCCTACAGTTGCCCAAGGGGCTTTGCACAACAAGATCGCTAACTAATAATTCCTCATTACACAATACCTAGTCTAGGATGGGTTCTACATATTGGTTTAAAAAAATCATCCTGTATACATTCCAGGAAATCCACCTCCTCAGCTCTGCTATCTATGGTTGAGCCCAATCTATATGGAGATTAAAGTCACCCATGATAACCACTGTACCTTTACTACATGCATCCCTAATTTGCTGCTTGATGCTATCTCCAAACAAGTGGTCTGTATACAACTCCTTGGCAATTTCGTAGTTCTACCCATACCGATTCCACAGCATCCAAGCTAATGTCTCTCCTTGCTATTGCATTAATCTCCTCTTAAACCAGCAATGCCACCCCACCTCCTCTTCCTTTCGCTCCCAGCCTTGGTGAGGGGAAAAGAGGAGAAAAATAGGGAACAAAAAAAATGGTAAACACGAATATACAAGTTTTTTTTAAAAACACAAACCTCTTAGCCAACTAAATAAGACATCCTACAGCAGTCAAAAAGCTGCACACTGCAGTGCACGCAATACTGATTCTATAGCTCTTTTGCAATTGCCTTTCAAGAAACATACAAGATGAGTATTCTTTGTACCTATCCCTTGAACTCATCCAATGTACGCACATTTGATCCACGTTAAAAAACACTAGTTTCAATACAGCTTTTAAAAACACAGCATGGTTCCATGTACCTGACAGGGGTGCTCTCTACTTCTGTGCAGCTCACCATCTTAAACTTTTCTAGATCCCAAAACTTTATAGTTCTGAAAGAGGGAATATAGTGTTAAGTACCTGTGGAACATCAAAGCAAAACCACATTTCCAATTGTTATTAGACCCCACACAAATAGCCTTCCATTGGACAAACAAAAAGTTTGCTAAAATTTGAGGTTAAATCACAATGGAAAGAAAAAATAAGCTCCATTTAGAACATTGCAAATAGAATGTGTTAAATGTATCCGTTTGCTTCCTAAATAACTCCACTCTTGCATATAATTTTGGCGAGTCAATGTGCATTTAACAGCTTGAGGAACAATGGAGATGCAAAATACAGTCAATATAGGTTCAGCATCCAAGTCCTTTGCTATCTATTATTAATAAGGGTCAGGACACAATTAAATATCTCTTTTCTGATCTGTGGAGACTATGTCACAGCAAAGGTTTCTGATGATCAATGTTAAGGCAATGTTAAACGTGCAAGATTTCTGGTTACATAGTTATTGATGACAAGGGCATGTCAAACACCTTTTCAGTCATTAAAATACAACTAAAATATGTATTCCCCAGTAACCCAGGCAGCCAATTTGCATTTAAAGTAACAAAAATAACAAGTTTGTGACCAGTCACCTATTTCAATAATGTTTTATGGGACAAACGTTGGCCATGACTCCAGAATGACGACTTAAAAGTAGACCGATAGGATATTTTGCAATTTACTCAAGAGAGCATTCAGAGCCTCGGGTTAATATCTCATACAAAATATAGAATCCAAACAGTGCAATACTACCTCAATACTGCAAATGACTGTGCTGTTGTGAGAATCATTGGAGTATATATCATCTATGAACAATTCAAGCATTGAATAAAAACAATAAAAAGTGGATAGTGAAAACACTGAATTTAGTCATTGCCAATATTAGTACTTTGTATCTTCTACCTTCAAAGCATGTTAAACTGAGAAGTGTGTTTCACATTAAGCATGGGCATAACTATAGCATAATTAAAGTTAATTTAGATATTGGGCTCCTACAAGCACAATTTATATACATAAAGGGTGCACCAGCTGTTCAAAATAATTGAATATCACCATAGAAAGTACATTAAAACAAAGCAAAAGGTAAAGTACTAAAAACATAATTTGGATTAACAGATTAAATTGTGGGCAATACTAATTTCAAAGCAACATCTGTTCTGACCTGTCTGAGCTGCCGGAAGCCAGGAGATACTCATTCGGGTGGAACTCCACAATATTTACAGGTCCAGTGTGATCTGTAAATTCCGTTAGAATTTTAGCAGCTGATAAATCCCACAGCTGAAAAAAAAGACAGAAGAAAAAAAGGCTACTAAAGATAACTCTTTCTACATTCAAGAATTTAGATAGTGGACAGGTAGTAGATCAAGGAAAGAGGCTCAAAGCACATTTGCCAGCTTTAATTTTGATGGTATTACTCAGTTGAAGACACCTTCCTACAGGCAATTACTTCTTTAAAAATGCACAGATCATGGCAAAAGTCTTAAGATACTAAATTGACTCTTTTTCCATCTTTGTATCCAATCTTGACAGGATGCATTTTCACATCACATGAAGTGAGTACTGAACAGTCTCCGTATGTTGTGCCAGGCAAAATAGCTCAAAAAGGGAAAAAAAATAAAGGGAATAAATTTTCTGTTTAATCAAAAGTTTCATAACTTTTCAAATTAAATGAATCCTTAACACAATGGACATTTAGACCAAGGACCAATTAACCTAGTTAGACAAATGTTAATAGGGCAGCTTGAGTCCTGAATTAATGCAACAATCCATTGTCCATGTCAACATTCAAGCAACTTACTAAAAGACCCAATGCAAATTTGACATTGACTGATGTGGTGTCAATTAAGCAAACAGCAGATTGCATGATAATGCTGGGGAAGCAAAGATAATGCAAAGACCACATTTAGCATCCATTCTTTCTTGTACAAAAAGGTAAAGTGGTGGTGAAGCTCAAAAAGTAGTATTCAATAGGAAGTTACAAGATTTGACAAATACAATAATGAAGTCATTAACCTTGTAGACACATGGGTCACTTTTATCAGTGTTTGGGGCCATGTTGGATTATCAAACAAAGTCTGAAACAACATGTTCTATCAGCAAAACCAGAAAACAGAGCTATCTTGGATGCCATTGTTCCCCAGTCCCGCACGGCCTCATCGTTCCCCAATCCCGCATGGCTCGATTTTACCTTCTCCCAAAATCCACAAAACTAACTGTCCTGGCAGACCCATTGTTTCTGCCGGTTCGTGTCCCACCAAACATATTTCCACATACCTCGACTCCATCCTATCCCCCCCTAGTTAAATCCCTTCCTACCTATGTTCCAAGACACCTCACACACTCTTCATCTCCTCCATGACCAGTTTTCCAGGCCCCCATTCCCTCATTTTCACCATGGATGTTCAGTCACTCTACACCTCCATCCCCCACCAGGGGGGTCTTAAAACCCTCCGTTTCTTCCTCAAGCGCAGAACCAACCAATCACCGTCTACTGATACTCTCCTCCGCCTAGCGGAGCTGGTCCTTGCCCTTAACAACCTTTCGTTTAACTTCTCCCATTTCCTCCCAATCC
Source organism: Raja brachyura (assembly GCA_963514005.1). The sequence continues at coordinate 18,900,785 of OY740797.1, forward strand.
AAGGTGTAGCTATGGGCAAGTGCATGGGCCCAAGCTATGCCTGGCTCTTTGTAGGGTACGTCGAACAATCTTTGTTTGAAGCGTACCATGGCCCTGTCCAGGAACTCTACCTCCGCTACATTGACGACTGCATTGGTGCTACCTCCTGCACCCAGACAGAACTCACTGACTTCACAAAAAGCTGGAGAAACTCAGCGGGTGCAGCAGCATCTAAGGAGCGAAGGAGATAGGCGACGTTTCGGGTCGAGACCCTTCTTCAGACTGAAGAAGGGTCTCGACCCGAAACGTCGCCTATCTCCTTCGCTCCTTAGATGCTGCTGCACGCGCTGAGTTTCTCCAGCTTTTTGTGTAACCCTCGATTCTCCAGCATCTGCAGTTCCTTCTTTAACACTCACTGACTTCATCCATTTCACCACTAACATCCATCCGGCACCAAAATATACTTGGACCATTTCCGACATCTCACTACCGTTTCTAGAACTCACTATCTCCATCGCAGGTGACAGACTACTGACCAACATCTACTATAAACCCACTGACTCCCATGGCTATCTGGACTACACTTCTTCCCACCCTGCGTCCTGTAAGGACTCCATCCCCTACTCCCAATTCCTCCGTCTACGCCCCATCTGCACCCGGGATGAGGCGCTCCAAACCAGGGTATCGGCGATGTCCTCATTCTTCAGGGACGTGGGTTCCCCTCTTCTACTATTGATGAGGCTCTCATCAGGGTCTCTTCTATACCCCGTAACTCTGCTCTCACTCCCCAACCCCCCACTCGTAACAAGGATAGAGTCCTCCTTGTCCTCACCTTCCAATCTACCAGCATCCTCCAACATTTTTACCACCTCCAACGGGATCCCCCCCACTGGCCACATCTTCCCATCTCCTCTCCTTTCGGCCTTCCGCAGAGAACGCTCCCTCAGAAACTCCCTGGTCTATTCGTCCCTTCCCACCCAAACCACACCCTCTCCTGGCACTTTCCCTTGCAACCACAGGAAATGCTACACTTGTCGCTTTACCTCCCCCCTTGACTCCATTCAAGGACCCAAGTAGTCTTTCTAGGTGTGGCAGAGGTTCACCTGCACATCCTCTAACCTCATCTATTGCATCCGCTGCTCTAGATGTCAGCTGCTCTACATCGGTGAGACCAAGCATAGGCTGGTGATCGCTTCACCCAACACCTCCACTCAGTTCACAATAACCAACCTGATCTCCTGGTGGTTCAGCAATTCAACTCCCCCTCCCATTCCGAATCTGACCTTTCTGTCCTGGGCCTCCTCCATGGCCAGAGTGAGGTCCACCGTAAATTGGAGGAGCAACACCTCATATTTCGCTTGGGCAGTTTACACCCCAGCAGTATGAACATTGACTTCTCCAATTTCAGGTAGTCCCTGCTTTCTTCTTCTTTCCCCTACCCAGCTCTCCCTCAGCCCACTATCACCACCTCTTCCTTTCTTCTTCCTGCCCTCACACCCTCACACCAGTCTGAAGAAGGGTCTCGACCTGAAACGTCGCTTATTTCCTTCGCTCCATAGATGCTGCCTCACTCACTGAGTTTCTCCAGCATTTTTGTCTACCTTCGATTTTCCAGCATCTGCAGTTCCTTCTTAAACTTTTGTCTACCTATCTTAGAGGTCATATAAGTCACTAGCTAAAGCACGCTATTCCCCAAAAACTGTACTTTATTACCTACTGCAAGAGCATTTCAGAGATCGGCATTGTAAAAAATATGGTGCAAAAAGCTTTGTAAAAAGGTTGCATCCTTCAGGCTTTCTGCAAAATGTAATAACTTGAAAGCTTTTTGCCACACAAGTGGATGCCAAACCGAATACTCTAGTGTTGTTCGAGATGTTTTTCATTCATTTATTCATTGGATGAGGCCATCACTGGCAAGGACATCATTTACTGCTTACCTAGAGGAAATTGGGGATGACCCTACCAGTAAAACCAAAAGTATTATTTCACTAATTGAAATATATTAAAATTTGTGAATTTTGTATTGTACCATTTCATGTTATTCACCATAATTGCAATACCACCCCAAATAAGGTCCTCTGACTTTCCTTCTCAATTGAAAGTGGAACACAAGAAGAAAATACAGCAACATATTATCAAGATTTTCCATGCTCCACTTCTCACCTTCATCACTCAACATAATATGTTTTGGCATTCAGCATGCAGACTGTAATCCATACTTAAAAACCCATCAAGAGAAATGAACTTTATTTTAAACAAAATAGTTGTTCTAAACAAAGTATTACCGATTGTAACTCAGTAAAAACGTTGTGAGCTTTTCTTGTACATGGATTTCCCAGAGGTTAAGAAAGTATTTCAGCCAAATTCAGTAAATTAATTGTTTGTATGTCACATTCTTATTCTGCAAAGCTCTAAGTAAATACCTTCACGGTGCTATCATCTCCAGCAGCAGCAATCCATCGCCCATCAGGACTGAACCTTAAACACCGCACGGCATTTGTGTGTCCCTGCAAAGGCACCACTGACAGTTTATGGTGTAGCATTAACTATATCAACTATTTTGCACTTCATGAGGTCAAATGCAAGGGGGAAATTTACAGTTATTGGCAAGACCCTTAGCGCCATTGACGTGTAGATGGATCAAACAAGTTCATAGCCCACTGTAAGTTGCAACACAAGTAGATGGAATGAAAAAGATGGTGTATGGTATTCATTGGTTGTGCATTGTGCACAGGAGTCTGGAAGTCACGTTGGAAATTTATAAAATGTTGGTTAGGATACATTTGGAGTGTTATATGGAGATCTGGTCACCTCTTTGCAGGGAGAGGTTTTGGGGAGGCTGCAGAAGAGGTTTAGCAGAATGCTGCCTGGAATTGAGAGCATTAGAAACTAGAAACAGGCAAAAACTTTTTCCCTGGATTGAAATGTCAAAGACAAATGTCAATAGCATAGCTTTACAGTCAGAGACGGAAGTATAAAAAGCGAGGCTTTTTAAAAAAACAGAGTGGTGGGTGCCTAGAATGTTCTGCTGGGGAAGCTGGTAGAAGCAAATATAATAAAGGTGTTTTGACAGACTTTTAGATAGGCATATGGATATGCAGGGAATGGATATGGATCACGTGCAGGCAGAGTTCATGTGCAGGCTGGCAGAAGATATTGTCGGCCATAAGGCCTGTTCCTGTTCTGTTGTTCTATGTATTACACAATACAAATAAGCAAGCAGCATCCAACAAGGATTCATGTCAAGACTGTGACAAAGGTTGAAACTGACAAAGAAAAAGCGATATGAGGGTTGTCACTGACCATCTGAATAACCCTTTCATCAGTCAAATGCAGATGAGGAACGCAGTGATCTGGGCTGGACGGTTTGCGTAACTTTTTGATTTTAGAGAAGGTTCAATATAGGACAGCACAGCACCGGCGATCCCAGCCTAAATATATGAAGCATTTGAATTAGGGTTTCAATCTCGACTTTATAGTCACAGCAGAAGGTGTAGATTGGCATGAATCCCATTCAGGTATAAATGTTATTCACATTAGTGATTATCAAAGTGGATTGATTGACGAGAGAATTAAGAATTGTTTATTGATATTTCAAAAAAAATGTGCTTACAAAAAGGGAACAGTGAAAAGAACCAGAAAGGTCAGAGGTTTCCCAAAATGAGTCAAGTCAGAAAGTCAAAATGAGTCAAGTAAGGAAAGAGTGGAGTCCAGCAAGAAATTAAAGAGCTGGGGCATTAGGTCCCTTTATGCTCTCAAGAATATAACCAATTGCTGTATATCTTGATGGCACCAATTCTCAACACAAATATCATACAAATAGAATACCACACTAAGATAGCACTAAACTGTTGCCATTCAGCACGTTTTCTTGATGTCCAAAATAGATTCCCTTTACAGTCAAAATTTGCTGCAAGATTGATTGACAGGTAACCATTTTGCCATCAGCTGAAAAAACATTTGTACAATACTTGTTATTGCACTCACCTTGTATGTCATTACACAACCTTTCCTCCGAATGTCCCACAACTAGAAATAGAAACACAGCAGATAAATTTGCAAATTTCCAGCAAAATTTGACCTAATAAATATTAACAACTGTGTGTTGGCAATAGATATTAAGGACAACTGCCATGGCAGGAGTGACTACAACTTTGCTGCATCACTTTAAGATTAAGTCTTTAAGATTAAGAATTATTGAAAAAAAACTTCAGGACCTGTCAACTCTATTTTCATACCACTGTCCATGTCCATTGTATTGTAGGAAATGGAAGCAAATTTGCACCTTAACCTCCCATAAACAGAAGCACGATCAAGACCAGATAACTATCATTAGACATGACTAAAAATTAAATATTGGCACAGAAGAGCTGGAAGATAGAATTAATATAGCTGAGTGAACCGCTGGTCAGCGTGGATATGGCAGGCCAAATGGCTCGTTTCCATACCGTACAACTACGGTACAATTAAATCTTGTGTTTTTAAGGAATGAGAGTCTTGAAAATATTTTATCAGACAAGGGTATCAGGAGGAAAAAAAGTCATGAGGCAGTCACGTGAAATTCTGGAGAAAGATGAACAATTAGGAGCCGCTGTTGCTAGCATCCGTCAGACTGAAAGTCATGCTGGAGAAAAATTGTCTTTTCTTATTCCTAAAATTTTATTTTAAAAGTTGCACTTAACCACAATTTGTTCTGTACTATATAGTACCTTTACATTGGTGTCCATAGAGCCAGAAGCCACAAACTCCCCAAAAGGATGAAAGTCTAAACTGCAGATGTTGGCTTTGTGACCAGACAGCGTCCGAAGGACTTGAAAGAAAAAACACCAATGTTTGCACATCATCATACACATTGGTTTATGAATTACCCAAAGAGAAGTTAACAATTGCAACATGGCATTCAGGTTGAAACAGTAGCTTGTTCAAGTCACAAACTATTCGACTTGAACTGCTAATTTCTTAAAACTATACCCATAATGAATTACTAGGATTTTCATAAAATAAATAATTGAAAAATGTCACTTTCATCTACAAAATAATTCCTTTGCCATCTGTTTAGGTAGTTAATCAAGGACATGCACAGTCTTCAGTTCGGTACAAGAATCTGCGTACAATGGCGTTTACACTCTTCATCAGCATTTATCAGGAGAAACCAATGAAACTGAACTAGACAAAATCAGAAAAGAAACTCCCCTTTTCATTGTTCAATCTAAAAATGGTAGCAGACTTAAAGAAAAAAAACATATAGGTCTGTGTAGGAACGAACTGCATATGCTAGTTTAAACCAAAGAGAGACACAAAGAAGCTAGAGTAAGTCAGCAGGACAAGCAGCATTTCTGGATAGAAGGAATGGGTGACGTTTTGGGTTGAGACCCTTCTTCGGACAACCATATACGTCTGTTCATTAGCTCACAAAGTGATGTGTTGCTGAACTTTAAACAGTTTACTGTTTACTGTGTCCCTGAACATATGCCAGACCAATTTAGGCAAAAAGCTGCTGAAACTTTTGAGAAAACATAAAATTCTAACGATCTCTGTTTAAGAAGTGCACAAAGAGGCAGTAGAAGGAAGGAGCACATGCAGGCAGGAACCAAGAACATAATTTGGTTTATTTACGGGGTTAAAATTTGAATAGTTTCAAATACACTCCTCAGGTTCATGCATTAATAATAATTTTCACAATTACAGAAGGCTGCATGTGCCCACCAAATCATTCACCAAAAGTTACAGATTGACCGAGGGGATGGGACCGAGGGAAATTAGGTTTAAGCACAAATTCTTTGGTTACTGCAGAACTATCTTTGTCCTCAAAGAAAAAATGAAAATTTTGCACTAATTTCTGACTACAGTTGCTCTCCTTCTGCATTGGGAAGTAAAGGCACAAACATAATTTGGATTTTTATTTGGCAGGAATTATTTAAACAGAACTGTCAAATTATAGCAATAAAAAGTTTTAAAATAATCATTCAGTTGATTTATAAAATAAAAATTGGTACCTACTCTTAGCGGCTTCCAAATCCCATATTCTTAGTGATCCAGACTGTGAGCCTGCAACAACCAACTCCTCAGAATCTTTAAATTGAATACATTCGACCGGTGTGTTGTGACCTGTAAGACTCTATAGTGAAATTTCTGTTTTAAATTATGCTTTGTTGTGCTGTAGAAAATAAGGCGATACATGCACACAAATGGATGAACAAAATTTGAAGCATTTGGATAAAAGCACAGTATTCCAAATTTGGGAAGCGTTTTAAATTCCAGATGTCATGAGCATTTAAACTCATGAATTTAGTTTAACTGACTTCACAGTCAACAAATTTATATTCCACAGGATTGCACAACAATATCTACTTCATCTTGTAATAGTGCAACTACATGCCAAGAGTTCAGTGATTTTTTTCAAAAATAAACTTCATTCATAAAATATACACAAAATACTAAATGATAATGATAGTCTAATTGAATTTATACCTACCAGGTACAAAGCAATGCCTATCACATGGCATCCTTGACAAGTTTGAGAGACTATTAAACGGGACTCATACCCTCAGTCTCCAGTGGCAACAGGACCTCAGATACCAATTCTTCCCCACTGTACCAAGCTTCTGTGGTTCATTTAGAGACATCTTGTAGCACTGGGAGACCAACACGCAGACCAAAGTGCATTTTACACAGAGTAGATAAACTTCCAAACAGCAACTCATATTTGTCTCGGTGCATCCGGGTACAGCCTGTAAATCAGTCCGGCAGTCCTCTGTTATACAGTTGCTTGGGCTGAATCCTGACAAAGACCGTTGCATTCTTTTCCAAATCTTCTTTGCAAACGCAGAGTCCATGAAGAGGTGGACAATTGCCTTATACTCATCATAGCTGTCTGGAGGGCATTGTGCACTGAGGGCAAGATGTTGTCTTTGCAAGAAGGATCTGACAGAGAGGGCCCTGCTCACTGCCAGCCAAGTAAGGTGTTGGTGCTTGTTGGTAAGTTCTGGTAATTAGAAATTCTGCCAAATAGTTTTGAGGATTTGGTTGGGAAACTAATCCACAGGATCTTTTTCCTACAGTTTGTTCTGCGCTGAGCACTGTCTGATAGACATGGTTAAAGGACATTTTCCTGAAATAATTTTTCCACAAAGGACAAGTAACACAGCAGAGTGCCCTCAGCAAACAGGACCAATATTTTACAACCCTGTGAACAGATACAACTTTAGCACATTGTGACACTTATTGCTCGTGTACTTTGGTTCAATGCACAGCCTGATTGGTGGCGATCAGAATGGGGTCAATGTTGGATACTCTTTCTTCTCCCCCACCATTCCCCACTCTGTTTTCCAAAGATCTGTGCATTGCAACTCCTGGTGCACACCCCATCTTGAATCCAGAGATGAAATAAAAGATGCCTTGGAAGTCCGTTACTGTAGAGTGGGGTATGGACCACACCTGCACCTTGCACAGCAGCACAGAGAGCACCAGATAGATTCTGCAAAGGGTTCTCTGCAGCACACAAGCAAGACAGCAGTTCAGTAAATAATACATTCAGTAATATAAGCTACCTGGGCTCACCCATGGACTCCCTAGAACTCAAGGCCAGATTTGAGAATAAATATGGCTGGTATACAAATGCTATTTAAACAAATCATGAATTTACCTTGGTCATCCAATCTTTGCTGATAAAGTGGTGTAAAATCAATCTGTCTGTAAACTTGGCATGGTTTTAACTCTAAAAAAATCAACAATTCAAGTGAGAATTGTTAAATGGTTTTGCCAAGGAATGAAAAATACAGATAAACACAGTTTTACCGGATCCTGTACAATACCACAAAAAGTAGAATATACGTGATCTGTTTTTTTTTTCCAAAATGGGGCCTTTAAATCAATCAAGAAAAAATATGATGGGTCACTTGGAATAGGTTAGATGAAAGTGCAACCTGATTTTTAAACAGTAGCACACCATAACTACAAGGTCAGGAGCATTCTCTATTCTTCAGAATAAATATTTATAAATCCTAACCAGCTATTTGTAAGGCTTGTGAGAATGTGTACTCAGTCCAATTTGAGGGCCAAGTCATGTGCTGACCTTGTGAGGCAAAACCACACAATTTCACATAAACCTTAAAGGAAGGATAAATGCTACTACTATTTGAACATCTATTAACTTACCATAACACAGTTAGGTTTGCTGACGGACCATAAGTTGACCCGACAGTCTTCACCACCTGTGGCCAACAGTCTGCCTGAATTCTTCCCCAGCACCAGGCATGTTACATTTCCAGCATGGGCAACAAACTCTTCTACACACAGGATGCAAAAGAATTTCAGTGATCAATTTGACAACTTGGTTATCTAGTTACTTTAATATGACCGGAAAAATAAAATTAAAAAAGCTTAAGGCAGAAAGAAAAACAAAAACCAAGCCAAAGTTAAGATGCAAAAAGGTATGCATTTCCTGAACATTTCATTCACATATTCAATATTATAATCTTTAATTCATAAACAGATCAATCACAGATGTTCTCTATTTCGAACATCAGGCATTACAATTCCTAAAATATCCATTACTAAGCTACTCCATACATCGAAACTTAAAAGCAATAAAATCTCTAATTTTTGCCAAATATATATTCCGGTAAATTCACTCATTATCTCTTTCCTGAAAATGCCATTTCTCTTTTCTATCTCTCACATTTGATTTTATTTCCTAGCTCACTCATGTCCCTTTGTTCCCCTCCACAGGCTTTGGCTCCAGGTTTTGCTAATGCAATCAAAATAACATATAAACAAGATTACTTTATGCAAAAATTCTGTTTCAACAGAAACATTATGCTTCTAATCTTCTTGATTAGCATGGGTGTCAGAGATTACAAGAAGAAGGCAGGAGAATGGGGTTAGGAGGGAGAGATAGATCAGCCATGATTGAATGGTGGAGTAGACTTGATGGGTCGGATGGCCTAATTCTGCTCCAATCTTTTATGACCTTATGATTATTATTTTTGACAGAGTGGTATGAATGTATTCACATATCAAACAATAATCATCCCAGACAAATGCCTAATTACATCCCCTTGCGATTCAAAGGAAAATGCCAACTGACAAACGTAAATATTCTAGCAAACATTACTGACCACTATCCACAAGACCACTATCCCCACCAATACATAGGAAACTATGAGATGCAAGTAAGGAGATCGCTGGGGCTCTAACAGGGATTTTTGCATCTTCGGTAGACACATGCAAGGTACCAAGATGACTGGAAGATAGCTCGTGCGGTTCCTCTATTCACTAACAATAGGGATAAGCCAGGAAACTACAGACTGGAGAGCTTACATTCTAAAGCACAGGATCTATATTCACTTGGAAAAGTAGGGACTGATTATGAGTTAGCATGGTTTTGTGCAGGGGAAACCCCATCTCATAAATCTGATGAGTTTTTTTGCTGGGGTAATTAAGAAAACCAATGTAAGAATAGTAAAAGTTGTTTAAATGGACATTAGCAAGGCATTTTTACATAGTCCCAAACAGTTGACTTGTCCTGAAGGCTTGGGGACATAGGTGCGTCGGCAAACTGGGCTCAAAATTGGCCTGATGATAGGAGGCAGAAGGCAGTAGTGATGGGGATTTTTGATCCTGAAAATTTATAACCAGTAACATACCACTGGGACCAGAGCTGGCATATTGACATATGTAATTTATTTGGATGGGAATCTTGGTGAATCAATTATTAAGTTTTTTTGTTTTTTTTTTAAATGGTGGAATAAAAGATAGTGAAGAGAGTTTGGGATATACATCAGTTATAAAGTAAGACCAAACAGTGGCGAGTGGAATTTATTGTGAGTGCGAGGCAATCCATTTTGTGACATTAAATACTTGCAGGATATATACAATAAATACTGGGACCTCAGGAGTAAGGGAGGTAAAGGAACTGTTAGGAGGTAATTACCATAATATGATCAGTTTTAATTTGCAATTTGAGAGGGAGAAGGTTAAATCAGAAGTGTCAGTGTTGCAGTGAACAAAGGGGACTATGAAGGCATAAGAGAGGAGCTGGCCAAGGTCGACTGGAAAAGGGTCCTAGCAGGAATGCCGGTGGAACAGCAATGGCAGGAATTTCTGGGCATAATCCAGAAGATGCAGGATCATTTCATTCCAAAGAGGAAGAAAGATTCTAAGGGATGTAAGAGCCAACCATGGCTGACAAGGGAAGTTAGGGTTGGAATAAAACAAATAGAAAAGGTGTATAACATAGCAAAGAGCAGCGGGAAGCCCGAGGATTGAAAAACTTTCAAAGGACAACAGAAGGTAGCAAAAAGGGCAATACTGGGTGAAAAGATGAAGTACGAGGGTAAGCTGGCTAAGAATATAAAGAAGGATAATAAAAGCTTCTTTAGGTATGTTAAGAGACAAATATTAGTAAAGACAATGTGGGTCCCTTTTAGGCAGAAAAAGGTGAATTTATTATGGGGAACAACAAAATGGCAGAAGAGTTGAACAGGTACTAAGGAAGACAGAACCAAAGTCTCCATAAACAATCTCCCAGATGTATTAGAGGACAGAGGATCTAGGGCAAGGGTTCCCAACCTGGGGTAAATTTACCCAACGGATACATTTATTGATTCTGGATTTGTAGATTTTTTTTCTTATTGACTGACTGTGTTTGGTTCTGGTCATCATTAGTTGTTCATAAATAAGTGAAATAACATTGTTATGTGCTATTAAAGTTGCCAGGGGTAAACGGGACAAAAAAGGTTGGGAACCCCTGCTCTAGGGAGACAGAGGAACTGAGAGAACTGTGCATTGGGTGAGAAATAGGCTGATGGGACCGAAGGCTGATAAATCCCCAGGGCCTGATGGTCTGCATCCCAGGGTACTCAAGGAGGTGGCTCTAGAAATAATGGACTCATTGGTGATCATTTTCCAATGATCTATAGATTCAGGATCAGTTACTGTTGATTGGAGGGCAGCTAATGTTATCCCACTTTTCAAGAAAGGAGAGGGAGAAAATGGAGAATTTACAGACCAGTTAGCCTGACATCGGTGGTGGGGAAGATGCTGGGGTCAATTATTAAAGAAGCAACAATGGCGCATTTGGATAGCAGTAAAAGGATTGGTCCAAGTCAGCATGGATTTATGAAAGGGAAATCCTGCTTGACTAATCTTCTGGAATTTTTTGAGGATGTGACAAGTAAAATGGATTAAGCAGAGCCAGTGGATGAAGTGTACCTGGATTTTCAGAAAGCCTTTGATAAGGTTTCACACAGTTTAGTGGGCAAAATTAGAGCACATGGTATTGGGGGTAGGGCATTGACATGGATAGAGAATTGGTTGGCAGACAAGAAACAAAGTAGGAATAAATGGGTCCCTTGCTGAATGGCAGGCAGTGGCGAGTGGAGTGCTGCAAGGCTCGGTGCTGGGGCCGTAACTATTTACAATATATATTAATGATTTAGATGATGGAATTAAAAGTAACACTAGCAAATTTGCAGATGACACAAGGCTGGGTGGCAGCATGAACTGTGAAGATGATGCTCGGAGGTTGCAGGATGACTTAGTTGAGTGAGTGGGCAGATGCAGTATAATGTAGATAATGGGTTGGCAACCTTGTTCTGCATTGGGGCCGGGACGCATGCCTGTGAGCGGATGGTGGGCCACATCTATCACGTGTACACATGGATCCCGCCCAAGATGGCAGGCATTAAATCACGTATTCACAGAAGAAAGCCAAAAATGCTGGAGAAACTCAACGGGAATCCTTGCATGTCTCACCTGCTATCCAACATTTTATTAAATGTGTTCACAGAAGGTGCGCGGCTGTGCCGGCGGTTTTGCGCAGGATGCGGTACAGCCAGAGCTCGGCCGCGCTTGGAGCGGGCCAGATGAATACGGGAAACAAAATCCGCATGCGGGCTGGATGATTTCGGGTTAGGGGCCGCATACAGCCCAGGGGCCATAGGTTGCCGACCTCTGATGTAGATAAATGTAAGGTTATCCACTTTGGCGGCAAGAACAAGGAGGCAGATTATCTCAATGGTGTCAGATTATGAAAAAGGGAAGATCTGGGTGTCCTGGTACACCAGTCACTGAAAGTAAACATGCAGGCACATCAGGCAGTGAAGATAGCTAATGGCATGTTGACCTTCATAACGAGAGGATATGAGTATAGGAGTAAAGAGGTCCTTCTGCAGTAGTACTGGGCCCTGGTGAAATCACATCTGGAGTATTGTGTGCAGTTTTGGTCTCCTAATTTGAGGAAGGACATCCTTGCTATTGAGGCAGTGCGGCGCAGATTCACGGTCAATCCGCAGGATGGCAGGACTGTCATATGAGGAAAGATTGGAAAGACTGGGCTTGTATTCACTGGAATTTCAAAGGATGAGAGGGGATCTTATAGAAATGTATAAAATTATAAAAGGACTGGACAAGTTAGAAGCGGGAAATATGTTCCCAATGTTGGGGGAGTCCAGAACCAGGGGCCACAGTCTAAGAATAAAGGGGGGGGCCATTTAAAACTGAGACGAGAAAAAACTTTTTCACTCAGAGAGTTGAGAATTTGTGGAATTCTCTGCCACAGAAGGCAGTAGCGACCAATTCACTGGATGAATTAAAAAGAGTTAGATAGAGCTCTAGGGGTTAGCGGAATCAAGAGATATGGGGAGAAGGTAGGCACGAGTTACTGATTGTGGATGATCAGCCATGATCATAATGAATAGAGGTGTTGGCTCGAAGGGGCAAATGGCCTCCTCCATCTATTTTCAATGTTTCTATGTTTCATTTTCTATGAGTGTTATCAGATAGAAGGACATTGAAGTGCATGTACATAGTTCCCTGAAAGCAGCGTCCAAGTGAAGAGGGCAGTAAAGATGGCATTCCGCATTCTTGCCTTCATAGACTAAGGCCTTACGTATAAATGCTAGGATGTCATGTTACAACTATATAAAACGTTGGTCAGGCCACACAGAGTATTGCGTACAGTTTTGGTTGCCACAGTACAGGATGTGGTAACAATAAAAAGATTGCGGAACAAATTAACCAGCATGTTGCCTGGAACGGAGGGCTTTACTTGTCAGGAGAGATTGGGTTTATTTTTATGGAATTTAAAAGGTCACGATATGAACTTTTTGAGATTTATAAAATTGAGAGGCATAGAAGGACAAGTGAGTGTTTAAAAGTAGTGAGCCTTCAGGACAGGTCAACTGTATGGGACTATATGAAAATGCCTTGCTAATGTCCATTTAAACCACTTTTACTTTTACTAGTCTTACAAAGGTTTCTTATAAGGCGAGAGGAGAGAAATGTAAACCCCTCAACAGAGAAGGATGGTTATATGGACCAAGCTTCTGGAGGAAGTGGTAGAGGCAGATACAATCACAGCACTTAAAAGGCATTTAGACAGGCACTTGGATAGGAAAGGAACAAGGGGATATGAACCTGATGCAGGCAAGTAGGATTAGCATAGATTGAGCAAAGGGCCCATTTCTGTGCTGCACAACTATGATCAAAAGCAGCACTATAGTATTCAGGTTAGAATTGGCTACCCAGTCACCATCCTCATTATCTAGGCATTCATTTCATATCTCACTACTGCACAGTCACTGTTATGTATATCATCTACAACATGTACTGCAGGAACTGCCACAACCTTTAATGGCACTTTATAAAGTCTCATCACGTGGGATCAACCCTCCCGCATCTACTCATCTCCCCAGTGAAAATCTACTTGTATCTCTTTTTGCAGTTCTGACAAGAGCTTGCAAACCTAAAACTTTGTTTTCCTTTCCACAAATTCTGCCCAATTTATTGAATATTTGCAACACTTTATTTTTTCAGATTTCCAACACCTGTAGACTTGTTTGCTTTTATACACTTTGCCTTCATTTATAAAGCAGATCTTATGGCTTAAACCATTTTTTCCAATCTGCCCTGCCTTACACAATGAACTGTACACGTATACTCCAAGTTCATGTACCCCCTTAAGAATTGTGCCCTTTAATTTATTTTACCTTCATCATTCTTCCAAACAAAATGCAACACATTTTAATGTTTGAGTATTAAATTTTACCTGCAACCTATCTACCTATTCAACCAAAAAATGTGGTAGGGGCAGCAACTGTGGAAGGAAGGAATGGTCAGACAATGTTTCCAGTCAGGAACCTATTTCAAAGATGGAGTTATGGAGGTGGGCGACTGGAAAAGGGAGATGGAAGTGGGGCAACGTCTGGCACATGATAAGTGGATGCAGTTGAGGAGGGGGGGGGGGCGGATTGGCAAAGATTGTTAGTCAGAAGAGGGAGTGGTGAATAGGGAAATATGGGACTCAGGGATTAGAGATGACTGAGATGGGAGATATTCAATGATACTTTATTATCACATGTACCCTAGTACGGTGAAATTCTGTGTTTTTGCATACATGTGTGCACCACTGTGGTGCAAGGGTAAGAGAAGGGTGGTAGGAGGAGATATTATTTGAAACTGGAGAATTCAATGTTCGTACAGTTGGGTTGTGCACCATCCCGGCAGATTCCAATGTGTTGTTCTTCCATTTTGTATGTGGAGTCACTCTGCCAATGGAGGCTAGGGGCAAAAAGGTTGAGAGTTGTACTACAAGACACAAGTAAGGACTCCATCCACAACAGTAGAGGGGAAACCACATTTACGGAAGACGATATCCCAGATGTCATAGATTGGAAGGCCTGACCTGATGTGGCAGTGAAAATTAACATTGTGAGTATGGGATGACATACTTGCAGGAGGCAGGGTGGAGGTGTAGTCAGAGTAGGTGTGGGAGTCAGTGGAATTGCAGTAATCTTTCAATTGTCTCCCCTGTGATGGAGACAGTGAGAGATCAAGAAGAAAGAGGGGTCAGATATAATCCAAATGAATAAGGGCAGGATGGAAGTTAAAGATATTTTATTATTAAAACAACGTGCTTTGCACCGCTGCTGAGGCAGCCCCAATTCATTGCCGATTCAACCAGGTATACAACCTCTCGAAACACAAGAGACTGCAAATGCTAGAATCTAGAGCCAGTAATAACCCAATGGAAGAACTCAGCGGATTCAATCCTGATACAAAGCCCCGACCTGAAACGTCGATCATCTTTTCACCACCCTTCACCCCTTCTACCACAGATCTTGCCTGATCCACTGAGTATTCCAGTAGTTTTTAATATACTCTCGAAATCTATTACATTCCTTCTCGGGGCTCACTACAATTCCCCATATTTTATTTTTGCTCCCATCATTAGCGTGCCCCAATCTCTCTCCCCCAACGGACTGTTTTCTTCACCCCACTCCCCCTCCATATATTTGTCTTGTTCGCTCCCGCTGTCTTTTCTACTCACGGAGCTTCCATGCGATTTTGGTTGGACCCGAAGCCGCCATCCTGTGAAGCAGGGGTCGGGCGCCCAGTTGCCCGGGTTACAGCGCCAGGCCCCAAATCGGCACAAGCCTAGCGGCTGCTATGCTCGCAGCCCGCACTGCGCATGTGCACGCAGAGCCAGGACTCCCAGCAGCCGTCGCGCACGCGCATTCCCGGCGGAGAACCTCTTCCGTTAATTGGACAGTGACGTTGCCTCGTGCCACTAAACTGTCACATAAACACCAGGTCCGAATGTCCCTCTGCTACTGTAACACTGCATCGGTTTCATTTATGTTCTGCACTGATCATAATTAGGAATGAAAGTAATTTGCTGCATCGCAAGGATGAAGTAAAGCGTTTCTTTGCACAGTTTACGTCCTCAGGGTAACAAGGCAACCAATCAGAAATCACGTCACGGAAAGTTCAAAGGCCCTGGATGCGTGGGCGGGGGGGGCGTTGCGCATGCGCGCTGCTGGTTGGCTCTCTGGCGCGGGAGGTGTCGACCAAAGATTATAGAGGAGCCTAATCTTGGGTGTCGACCGGAGATCATGGAGCGGAGCGGAGTTGAGTTTCTCCAGCATTTTTGTCCTCCACTCGGCTAAAAGCCGTAATACGTCATGATCTTTGGTGTCGACGGTTGGCGCGTCCGTGGAGTTTTAAACCACTCGACCACTGCAACACATTACCCCTTACAACATTTTTTTCCGTTGCATTCGCTCATTTTCATCGGAATCTGGGTGTCATCTACAAGGCCAGATGCCGTCTTACGCGCTGAATAACCGAGTTCGGTATTCCCACTGCGCGTGCCCTGGTCAAAGGTCACTATGCATAAACAGCCCTGGAAAGTAGTGCATCATCATTTCTTCCAGCTGACTTCCAAGTAAGAAAATACTGCATTCAAACTATGAAATAGTTACATTTATTGTCCCTTTGCTTTAAAATAATCTTAGCTTTAAACAAAGGAACAATAAATACAACTATTTCATAGTTTGAAAGCAATATTTTCATACATAGAAGAATCAAAGCTTGAAAAAACGGAAGCAATGAAGGTCCACTGCATTCCAGGGCAGTTTATTCATAGTGACCTTTGACCTGGGCCTAAGCAGTCAGAATACCAAACTCACTTATTCTTATACAACTTCATTTCTTTACTTAAAAATGTCAGTATCTGCATTTCCTTATGTCTCTGGAGATGCTGGTTGTCTGGCACTAATGTGGCACGGCTTGCAGCCTGGAGTGATTCCTTTGCTAAGGAACTATCAATGTAATTGTGTAGGAAGGAACTACAGATGCTGGTTTAAACTGAAGATAGACACAAAAAGCTGGCGTAACAGCGGGACAGGCAGCATCTCTGGAGAGAAGCAATGGGTGATGTTTCGGGTCGAGACCCTTCTTCAGACTGATTAGGGATAAGGGAAACGAGGGATATAGATGATGATGTAGAGAAATAAAGAACAATGAATGAAAGATATGCAAAAAAGTAACGATGATAAAGGAAACTGTCCATTGTTAGCTGTTGGGTGAAAATGAGAAGCTAGTGCGATTTTGGTGGGGGAAGGATAAAGGGAATGCCGGGGTTACTTGAAGTTTATTATACGTTGTCAAATTAATTTAATTACATTAAATGTAATTGTATGTTGTCAAATTAGCAGTGCTCACCCCGTCCTCTGATATTTTTGTGATAGAAGGAATCATTCATACTGCAGCTGAAGGCATTGTGCTAAAGCCACTACTGCGTTAATCTCTGATATCTGGAATGATTGATCTCCAACAAACACACATTCCCTTTGTGCAAAGTGTGATCCAAGACAACAAAGTGTTTTCAATTTGCATGTTGCTTTCAGTTTTACCGGGATCGCGTGGTACCAAATTTTACCAATCGTATTGTCAAAGGCAGTCAATCTTACCTCGTCTTTGGAATTCAGCTGTTTGTTCCGAGTGCAGACCAAAGCTGCAGCAACATCTGACAACGTGGTCCTGTTAAATTAGACACCATTGAATAGATGCTGCTTGATAGCAGTGTCAATTACACCTTCACTTCCAAATTATTTTGCCACCAATACTTTAGCTTTCAGTGCTTATATAGGCTCCCATCTCTAATAACTACTTGGTTGAGACTCAATTTACTGCAAGGTTACATGCAAATAAGAAGTGGAATAGGATTAATGCCATAGCTTTGCAAGGGGCTAGCATGGACTCAATGGGCTGAATACTCTGCTATCACTTGGTTAAGATCAAATTAAACTCGCCATAACAAATACAGGGTCAGGCAGCATCTCTGGAAAAAAGATAGTTTTTTTGGATTGGGAACATTCAGATTTATTACAGTGGGGAGGGGGAACAAAGCCTACAAAATGATGGGTGAGGGTTTTGATTGGTAAATCGTTTGACATAGGACAGAGGTGAAAAGACAAAATGTGTGAGATAAGGATAGAAGCGGTGAGAAATGTGAGGCTAGATGAAAAAATATAAGAGGAAGGAATTTCAGACTATTGTTCCACAGACAATTTTCCCCTAAGTTTGCAGGCAGTTAATTGAGCCAATACATAATACTTTCCAAGAAATTACTCTACTCTTAGCTATAGCACCTCTACATCTTGCATCAAAAGGTTATGGTTTTTAGCCCCATGTCAGAAACATAAGTTTAAAATCAAGGTTAATTTCTTGCTTTGCTTTTCAAATGAAACCCCACTTGTGCTTTCAGTAGGAAAATAATGAATCTATAATCTTTTCAAAGAGCATAGGAGTTGTCCTTGATGGTATTAATCCTGCACCAACAGCACTGCATTATTTTAAGGGATCTTATTGAATGGAAAAATGCTGCTGAATTATGTTGCTCCAAGAGCTACACGTCCTTTATTCGTTCTCATTACTTGCATTCACTTTATTCTCCTTTATTCTTTCTCATTACTTGCTTTATTCTTTATTCTCATTTATTCTTTCTCATAACCTGCATCTCCTTTATTCTTTCTCATTACTTGCATTTACTTTAAGGTTGGACCTCTATTTTGCTTAAATGAATTTGGCAGATACAATTGTATATAACAAAAGATTTTATTTAGACATTAAAAAGCAAGTTATTCAAATATCCACAGCCCAATTCACATGAAACAGTACAGACCATTCTGATGCATAATGTGAACCATCTCATTAACATCTATACATGCATGCAAGCTTCAAAAGTCTTTGTTCTAGATACAGATGTACAAGATAGAGTCAGGCATTTTTGGTACATGCTGCAGCTTGAAATTTTCTGATTTATGTGGTGTAAATCAATAATGACTTATTATTGTTTAATGTTTTATGTATCATTCTTAACTGTCACTGTATGTCATGTTGTCACTTACGGGCAGAGCACCAAGGCAAATTCCTTGTATGTGAATACTTGGCCAATAAACTTATTCATTCACATTGCTGACGAATGCCCTCCTCCTGCACCTATTTTCTATGTTTCTATATTGGGGATGATCAGCTATGATCACAATGAATGGCAGTGCTCATTTGAAGGGCCGAATGGCGTCCTCCTGCACCTATTTTCTATGTTTCTAACATATAATCACATAATGTGTGCGAATCCATAGACCAAACTACTAGATTCTTTATTTTATACAAATATTCGATAAATTGAGGCCAAAGGGAACATTCTGTAGAACTATATTATTATGCTTCTTCCTTGCTCTTGCCTGCCCTACTGTCAGCTATTCAAATCTTTTCTCCTAAATATCCAGTCCCTGCATATCCAATGTGTTAAATTAAATATCGGGTCTCCTGCATATCCAAGGTGTTAAATTAAAGCTGAATAGTAGTGTTCTTACCACTGAACATCATGGATTCATTTGCACGGCAGAGATTCCAGTTTAAAATATATCTCAGTGTCTGCTTGAGTACTTGACTTTGAAAGTAAAGGAATACTTCATTATCTGCTTCATTGCAACAATGGCTACTTTCCAAAATTATTCCATCTATCTATATATACTTATAAAACTCTAATCTTGGATGTGTGTGTATAATCACGCTAATGTTGAGATTTTTACATATTCCGATAGAGATTTACGCCGTGAAGTCAAAAATCGTCTCATCTCAAAATTTCATGCATTATTTCTCGAGTTATTTATGAAAATGTTCACAAATTTCAAATGCTTTGAAATTGAAAACCGCTGGCTTTGGCTGAGGACGTGATGATGTCACAATAGCTGCACGTTGTGTTCACGAGTCACTTCGCCCGGCCACGCCGCTCGCAAGACCTTTGAAAAAAACCCCGCTGTCTTCTTGCTCGAGCTGTGAGTCATTAGGTCGCCGTCTGCCCCGCTCGCTGAGCTCAAGTTCACCCTTTCCCACTCCTGCCATGCCGCTCGCAAGCCCGGCCACTACCAACCACTCCCCGCCCACCCCCCGTGTCGTTTTCGGGCCCTGGAGCATGAAGCCTGAAGCTGGGCACCTCAAGCCTGCAGCCTGAAGCAGCCAGCGGGAGCATTCAAAAACCAGCCCTCCTCTGTGACGACCCCACCCCGAGCTCTGGATTGAGCCGCGGAACACGCAGTCCTATGTACACGCGCCCCGCTGCCCGCTCACTTCCTCCTCTCCCCCCTCCTCATTTGTGTTATTAATCAAAATGTTCAACATTTTCAAATAACTTAGAAAATGAAACCGCTTTGGCTGATGACGTGATGACATCACAATGGCTGCACGTTGTGGTCACGCGCTGCGAGTCATGTCGCCCGGCTTTTAACGGCTCGCAAGACCTCCCCCCTCAGCCGTGCATTGAGGGGACGGGACCCAACGGGTCCCACTTGGTCTAGTTAACTATAAAATGCTCTTTTTGTTTTGAGGCATTGATTGGCTTAGGTGCTAAACACTTTATTTCAGAATTCATTATCTGTAAAATATGTTAGATCGAAAAGTGAGGTAATCAATTTAACAATGTAGGAAGGAACTGCAGATGCAGGTTTAAACCGAAGATAGACACAAAAAGCTGGAGTAACTCAGCGGGACAGGCAACATCTCTGGAGAGAAGGAATTAATGGTGATTTGCGTCGAGACCCTTCTTCAGACCAATTTAAAAGTCCTGATTTATTTTCTTCTCTCCCTTTTACAACAGTTGTGTACATTATACAGAGAAAATGGTCCTTACAGTAATAAAAAACAAATAATGTAGTAGATGTGATAACTCTAAACCAAATCAGAAAATGGGATGAATACTCAGGAGGTCAGGCAGCATCAATGCATACAGAAGAAGAGTTAACTGATACTGATGAAAGATGATTGACCTGAAAAGCCAGTTCAAAATTTCTCTCTGGAGATGCTGCTTGACATGCTGAGTACTGACAACAATTTATGTTTTTAATATAGTTTTAAATGCTTTTTTCCACAAGGTTCTGGCTCTTGGACTTTAACAAACCATTATTTGAATTTCCATTTGACCTTGGACATTCTTAGATTGTTAGGTGAACTTCAACTAAATATATTTTAATTGCATAAAATTATTGTTTTAGTAAATATGCTGTAAAAAATTATTAGCCTGCATTTCTTAGGAAAACAAGACACCATAGGATAACATGTAGCCACCATTAAAAAGATAGAGCTTCCTATCGACTGGGTTGTAATGAAGGCTTGCCACAGCTGGAGAGAATTTGATGAGGCGGATATTGAGATTTTTAGCCTCTTGATTAGTGACGGTGTCAAACATATAAAATATCTCCTCCTCATTTGTGCTAACAAATCGCGTGGCATAAAGCACCCCACAAATCATAAAGGCATTGGTTGTTGCTTTCTTAAAGAGCTTTGTTTTCCAGGTCTGTAATACAGCTAAATTATTGCTGTTTATTTTACTCAGTACAATATTACCGTAATTCTCTTCAGTGGCATAAATAACCCAGATTCCATTTTCGTCCACTGAGAAATCTATATCTGTGTAACCATAACAATCATAGTAACAGTAAGGGAATTTGTTTGAATGGCCGGCATTGGGTAGGTTCACATTAATTATATTCTTTGTGTTTAAATTAAATTTGCACATTTCTCCAGACTTATAACAGTTATAATACAAAGAACCATTATAAAGCACAACACCAGGACCCTGGATCGCATTGGGTGTGGTGTACGATGATCTCACTGTAAAATCTACGTGAGTGTTTAACATAAGAAAGGTTTTGTAAGAGGAGTAAGTTCGTATTGAATTTCCATAGATGTTAGAAGACATTAGTGCCACAACCCAGTACAATTCCGGGCTTCCGGGCATTGAATCCATGCCCCAGGCTCCGTAAGCGTATGACGAACCATAGGGGTTGAGTTGTGCTATTAAAGGCCTAGTGACGTTACGGAACATTCCTCCAGAACAATTTCCTGTAAGAAAGATAATTATTCATACTTCATTTTCTCAAAATTATTTTGAAAATGTTTTCTTTAATCGGTCAACAAAGAAAATAAGCTTGTCTTCTTGACCTACCGATCTCACCCTATCATTCCAATTAAACCAATCGATTTCCTTAACCTAAATATCCTTCACATCACTGCCCATGAACTTTTAATTAGTCTTACCTTGCAATCATAATATTTCCCCAGATTCAAACCCACATCATCTCCCTTATCATTCACAAGTGATTTCTTCCCCTTCCTATCAGAAGCAACTCGTGGTTTGTTTCATTTTAATTAGATTCAGTACCATCTATTTCTGTTGCCACATATGACATATATGTAAGAGTGTAGGAAAGAACTGCAGATGCTGGTTTGAATGGAAGGTAGACACATATGTATGCACACAGCACAGCACAGAGCAGCTGAATTAACCATGTACTAGCAGCTCTATGCATTCCACATTACCCGGTTCAGAAATAAAACACCTTGAGTAACAAAAAGGTGTCTTAGTAAGTGAAATTGATAAATGTAATCTCACCAATCTTCACATTGCCATAGACAGAAAAGCTCTCCAGTCGGTTCTTTATTTTCTTCAAGCGGTCTTTCATGTTCAGTAAGTTATGTTTGTCATAATGCTGCAAGTGTAGCACACTGACATAGGAATTGTCCAGCTATATGAAAAATTACATTAATTAGACTGCGCATTCATTATAAAGGGTAAAAGACAGTTTGCATTAGTAATACCAATAATGTACTTACTGTTAATGCACTCACTGTTCATAATGTGTTGTTAATTTATTATTAGGAGTTATGATTAGTTCTATTTAGTGTGATAAACTGCTTATTATCAGAGTTATTAACCTGTCCATTTATTATTGGTATTAATAAATGAACTATTTATATGTGATAGTCATACAGTGTGGAAACAGACACTTAGGCCCAACTTGCCCACGCCGATTTTAGTGTGACGAATAAAGTATTATTGGGGCTAATGAATTGTAGGATTACTTGAGGGATGGTGAATGTAGTTATTATTAACACCATTATTAGAAGTAGTAAACAGTCTCCTTATTCCTTGGGTTAATCACCAGACTATTCATAATGAGCAGGTAATTCATTTTTAGTGATGATGGGTGGGCTGTTAATTTTTCTGGATAGCGAATTGCCTGTTTTATTAATGAGTACAATAAACTGCATTTATTATTAATGAAGTGCATGTCCAATTATGCGTAATGTACTGGATGCTGTCTGCCTGTATTACTAGGAATAACTAGACCAAGTGGGACCCGTTGGGTCACATCCCATCAACGCGCTGTTGCCAACGGGCTGTGGTGTCACACACACTAACCACCCCACACACATACACTAACCACCCCCCCTCACACACACACACACACACACTAACCACCCCCACACACAAACACTAACCGCCCCCTCCCACACACACACTACCCTCCCCCTCTTGATATTATATTAATATTATTCACACACTCCTTTTACCCCATCCCCCTCCCTATCCACTCACTCGTTGTCCCAACTGCGCAGGCACGGCTAGAGAGGGGGGGTGGGGGTAGAGAGGGAGGGCAGAGAGAGGGCAGAGACAGGGAGAGAGAGGGCAGAGACAGGGCAAAGGAGAGAGGGCAGAGACAGGGAGAGAGAGGGGGCAGAGACAGGGAGAGAGGGCAGAGGCAGGGTAAGAGAGAGGGGGCAGAGAGAGAGAGAGAGAGAGAGGGGGCAGAGGCAGGGAGAGAGAGGGGGCAGAGGCAGGTTGAGAGAGAGAGGGCAGAGACGGAAAAAGAGAGTGGGCAGAGACAGGGAGGGAGAGAGGGCAGAGACAAAGAGGGGGGGAAAGAGGGGGGTGCAGCGGGCGCGTGTCAACCATTGGACTGCGTGTTCAGCGGCTTCAATCCAGAGCCGGGAGGGGGGCGGGGGGGGGGGGGGTGAGGGGTAGGGATCATCACAGAGGAAGGCTGGATCCCGAACGCTCCCGCTGGTGGCTTCAGGCTGCAGGATTCAGGCTCCAGGACCTGAAAACGGGGGAGTGGTCGGCAGTGGCCGGGCTTGCGAGCGGCGGGCAGGAGAGAGAGAGGGGGGAGAGAGAGGGGAGGGGGGAGAGAGGGGGAGAGAGAGGGCAGACTTGAACTCGGCAAGCGGGGTGGACGGCAACCAAATGACTCACAGTGCGATCAAGAAGACAGCGGGGTTTTTTTCAAAGGTCTCGTGAGCGGCACAGCCATGTGACGTGACTCGTAGCGCGTGAACACAACGTGCAGCCATTGTGACATCATCATGTCATCAGCAGTTTTCAATTTCTAAGTTATTTGAAATTTGTGAACATTTTCATAAATAACTCGAGAAATAATGCATGAAATGTTCAGATAAGGGGATTTTTGACTTCACGGTGTAAATCTCTATCAGAATATGTAAAAATGGCACCGTTAGCGCTTTGTGTTTTCGAGCAGTATGATTATACACACACACACACATCCAAGATCAGAGTTTTATGAGATTGATTAGTAGGACTGGATGTTACAATCCCTAAGATTTCACTACAATTGACATTCTTGGGTATGACCACCAGGTGAATTTTGCTAACAATCAGACACATCTTCAGTTGTGTACCTCAACGTCACTGGGTGTTTCGGCCTTTTATCACAAGACACCCTCAGTCGAGGCAGGCCCACCATAGGTTGATCAGACCTGAGAGTGTGTCTTATTGCTAGCCTCTAGATGGTCACGTGGCAGCCCAGACAGCATCTTTGCTCTTCAGCCACAGCCAGTGACTGCTTCGTTCGGCGGCATTGGCAAGTTATTTTATTACCCTCCTTTGTGCCTGCCCTTTGACCCTACTTCCCTCAGGAGCCTTGCGGTGGAACTGGCTGCAAAGCCCCTGCATCCTACCTCCACTGGACACAACCTTACCCTCCAACCTCTCTCCTCTGCCTCTGCTGCAAGGTTTGAATATCAAAGCTTTTTCCTTTCATAAGCCTCGTCCACAGCCTCCTCCCATGGGACCGTCAGCTCAATGATGAAAACACGGCAGCAGGAGTTGGACCAGAGAACGAGGTCTGGTCACAGGTTGGTAACTGCGATTTCAACTGGGAACAAAAGCCTCTGGCCAAGGTCAACACTCATTTCCCAGTCCCTGGCTGCGTTCAGTGGGCATGAATTGAGAGGCGAGGGGTTAGTCCTCCGTTTCTCTCCTTCCCGGATGAAGGATGGTATTTGCGGGAATGTTATCTGGGCATTGATAGGCATAGCATTGGTGGTAACTCTCTTGCACTTGAGTTCAGCTGCCAAACACCTCAGCACCTGGTTGTGTCGCCAGGTGTATCTACCTTGTGTTAGGCTCGTCTTACAACCGACCAGGATGTGCTTGAGGTTTGCTGGAACTGCACACAGGGGGCAGGCTGGATCCTCTCCCAGCCAAAGATTTAGGTTCACACACCTAGATCTAGATCACACACACACATCCAAGATCAGAGTTTTATAAGTATATAAATCGATAAATTGTTCATATTTGCTTGGGGTTAATGGACAGTTCATTTGCGATTAAAGATGATGTGTAAGGTGTTTGGGATAATAAGCAGCTTGTTTATTATTTGGCTATTGGAATTATTATTTTCAGTTGCTGTATTATTTATGGCAATAAGCATGCTCTATTATTAAGAATATTAACTGCTCTGTTTATTAGCAAAGCTGATAGTTCACCTTTTTGTTTAATGGATTAAAGAATAGCCTGTTTTTTTAATTATTTTTTATTATTATGATTTTTACGGTTCATCTGATTTTCCAGGCTTACCAATGAAATGCGAGGTGTTCAAAGTGCGAATAGTTGAACGAACAAGGTGTGGTCTGGAACCCACTCTGATACTTAAATACTGATTTGATCCTGAACAGGGGTTTTGCATGGAGTTTGTACATTCTCTCCATGACCTACATGGGTTATGTCCAGGAACACTGGTTTCCTCCCACACTCCTAAGACATACAGGTTTGTAGGCTAATTGGTTTGATTAAATTGTAAAGTGTTGCTAGTGGGTGTAAGATAGTGTTGGTGTACAGGGATCGGCACGGACTCGGTGGGCCAAAGGACCTGTTTCTGTGGTGTATCTCTAAAACTAAAAACTAAATCTGCAGTCTCTTGTTTAGCCTTACTTCTTGCATCTAAGCGGCTTGATCACAGACAGAAAATGTGGCAATTTTAAGTATATAAATAAATCTAATTAATCTTACCTCAGAGGAGATCGTTTGAAGTGCCTTAGTATTTGGCAAGGAAACATTCTGCACCTTTGCAATTTCTGAATGTAGTCGTTTCAGGTCCCAACGAAGCGGCCAGAAGTTAAGTGGATGGTACAGCTTCTGATTCTGCATTGCCTCAAACTGTTTAAGTCGAGCAGTCTCATTCTGCATTTCTTCAAGGAACACTTGGCTCTTGAAGTTAATCGCTGTTATCTTGAAATTGACAGCACAGTTTAAAGAAAGTGGCAAAAGGCACAAGGAAGACCCCAGTCGCTAGGTTATAGGGAACACATGTGAAGAGAGATGGATTGAAAATACAATGTCTCTTGTCATTGGCAAGTCTAATATCGGAAATCTCAAAATGCAAGGAATAGAAATGTCTCAGAAAGAGAAAAATGTTCTGATGCAGAGTTCATTTAGATAATATGCCAGGGTTCAACCGTTTAGTTTAGACATAGCTGAAGAGGTTAAGTAAGTTGATAAAAAGAAAATGAAAATTATAAAACACCAATCTAATAATAAATAGTGTTACATCAGATATATTTAGTATATCTGTGTAATGACTGATGAGCCATGCAAAAAGCCAGTCAGACACCATTGCACGGAAGCCTTTATTCCTCATGCTTCCAGAGCCGCCTGGCCCTCTTTCTGAGGTCTCATTGATATGGAACCTCGTTGCCCTCTCCTAGGTTCCCTTATGTTGGTGCCACATTAACTTCTTCCAGTGACTCATAGAGCTCTTTGCTCCAGGAATTTCATTGTGAGTGAGCTGTCCCATATTTAAAAAAAACTAGTGACACCAAATCCCTTTCCAACTCCCTGGTTTACTTTTTCATCTAAAACAACTACTTGTGCTCCCATTCTCACTCATTTCCTACATGGAATCCAGGGAGACACAAAACCAGCAAGTTTTTTTACCTCATCCCTACCTAGCAAGTTATTTCTGTGTATTTTAAGCCCAAGGCCTGATTCAAATTTTCAGTTGTTTATGTTTGCATCTTACATATTGGATGACTGTGTAATGGTGCTTATGTTTTGTTCTATTCTAATGAACTATCTTTTACTTCAAATGTGAATTGTATCTCTTTTCCCTTGATGCTGCCTGACCTGCTGAGTGTTTCCAACATTTCCCATTTTTATTTCAGATTTCAATCTTCTGCAGTTTTATTGATTTTCCTGGTAAATAGGCAAATGAGCTTTGCAGTTTGAATAGCACATTCCAGACAACTGGATTTGGTGTCTTTCTGACTGGATGAGGGGATCTTCATTCCTCATTCTTATTTTTCTGGTAAATGGGCAATAGGTCTGTGTATCTCAATGTCAGGAAGTGTGAGCAGATAGAATGAGCACAATTTTTCTATCTGTGGAATGAGCGAATTATACAATTTTCAACCAACTATCCTGGTGCATTTCTTGAATGTCTGTCTTCCTTTGCCTGTCCCTGTTCTTCCATTCCTTCCCTCTCCCTGACAGGTGGAAGGCTGCTAACAGACAGCAGTCTCTCAGTCATGGACAACTCTTTACCAGCGCCTCAATTAATGGCACCAATGGAATATAGGAAGAGCATAGAGTTGCCCATGTTGAGCCATGCCTGCTTGAATAAGTTACATGCAACACTGTACTGACTCAAAAAATCATAAATCACAATCATCAACCTGCTGGAGGAAGTCAGCGGGTCAGGCAGCATCTGTGGGATTTAATGGACAATGTCATCTGTCCATTTCCTTCCATATATGCTGCCTGACCCATTGAGTTCCATCAACAAATTATTTTGTTCAAGATTTCAGCATCTACGGTCTCTTATGTCCCCAATTCATAAACCACACTTCCTTTGAGAATTGATGTCTGGTTTTAAGCAGTATAGTGGGCAAGATTCAACAAATGGTAACCACTCCAAAAATAAAGTTCCTATTGGAGTATGCAAAAATGTACATGTTACTTGCTCACCTCTGATAATCTTTCATTCAGTGAACTCGAACAGTTCTGTGACAGATCTTGCACCTCTTTAAATCTTTCAACTGGAAACTCCCATTCAGCAAATTGCACTGTGCAGACACATTGATTCCCATTCTTCTGCACTCCATGAAAGCGCTGGTTTTGGTGTTCTGTCTCCTGTAAAACACAATATCTAGTCTCTTAATATTGCATTTGGATTTCCTCCCACTGTATGGCAGTGCACCCCTAAAGTGATATTATCATCCAGAAACTAATTTCGTCCCACCACTCATGAAAACCAAAGGGGCAAATTCGTAAAGTAAAGATTAAAGATCATTATTCATTCCCTTGGACTAACTACCCATTCTTTAGGTAACAATTTAATGAAACAACATAATTGTATTGCTAACAAATGGAACATTTAAAATATTTGTAAACTAAATTCTCCCTTGATATCCTTGGGAATTAGCTGGACTTTGGAGGAAATGGGCATGATGTTCAACATCTATCCCCACTCAGCTCAACAAAAATGAACCAACTTCAACATGCAGCTTGAAAGAATGACCAACATCAAGTAGTTAAAGTCCTTCAGTGTTTGTTATTGTTCACCTCCCTGGTGGAATAAAACTGGGTGAAAAAAAGGTCTTACCTTCCACGACCTGCAACCTCCGACAATCACCTTCAACTAACATCGCAATCGGCTTCAACTAAAAAATTACAGATTTTTAAAACGGCAACCTATTTTTAGTCACGGCCGGTTATGAATTTTTTGAAATAATCGGCGGAACATAGAAGAAGCGGAAACCACTTTCGACCATTAGGGAGACTGACAAAAACCTCTGGGAGCCGCACAGAAACCTTGGGTGGGGGCGCAAAGTCTCCAGAGGTTTCGGTTCAGGTTTCCTAATTGGGACAGGACAGGGGCATAACCATGGAGTGAGGGAAAATATGGAGACGGGTAGCACAGCAGTGTCCAATTTCATCGGCCATCCTACCCCAATGCAATGCACTGCTTAAGTTATGAGCCAAAAATTGCCCCCTTGCCACTGTGTGGTACAGGCCTATCAGCCTGGTGGACATACATTGAGATGCACAAACGTTGCCTAATCATTGAAAGAAGCATTGGAAATGAGTTTGGGTCAGGTTGTGAGGCAAACCTTCATGTCACCACCTTTAGAGGATGCCAAATCTTTAGAATTCTCCACCCCAGAGAACTGTGAATGTTCGGTCAACAAGAGACTCGTGAATTTCTGGACATTAAGGGAATAGGAGTGATAACTCAGGAAAATGCCCCCTAATCAGGTCAGCCATGGCCTTGGGAAGGTTCGAGGAGTTGAATGGCCTATTCCTGCTTCTACTTATTTTATATCGATGAGTCCATTATTCTGCCGATCTGCTGCACGGTCGATCTTGTTTCTTTGTGTGCCGAATAAAGGAATAATCCCGCTCAGGTTGCTGGTGGGAAACGACATCCGTGCGGGTGATGAAGCCACTGGCGCCGGGCGGGGGTTCGCGGTGCTGAGGGAACACCCCCCGCAATGGGGCTCGACCCCATTCCCCGATACATGGAAATGGTCGCCGGTGTGACCAAGACTGCGGGAATCCACTCTTGTGTGCAATTTCCTGGCGACCAATCTCTAGCCTCGCGTCTTAACAAGCAGAAGGAAGGAGTCTCCCTCTGACCGTTTAGAAAATGGGAAACTGAACTTTCATAAGTGGCCCCGCCAAATATTCGGTTGGTGCAATCATGGGAGGACATCTCCATGTTCACCAAATGACACTAAAAACGAGGTAAAATACCTTTCCGTTTTGACAAATGTTCTTTCCAAATTCTATTGTCGAAGTGCATTTTTTTAAATGTGGAAGATCCCCCCACCCCTGTTACATGTGTGGGGCCGACCCTGGGTCAGACACACTGTCCGGAGCGACAATCCGGATCGCACTATTTATCATGTCTCCCGTGGTAGGACATCCATCGCCTTTTCCCAAGCCCCATCCGTGACGTCTTGGTGGCTCTAGCACGGGATCTTTTCATTCCACATAACATCTTTGATGTGGGTTTCCCCCGCTCAAGGCAGGGGACGCGAACCAAAGCAAACGGCGCAACAGTTGGTAAATGGGAGATGGGGATTGATGCGAGGGGAGGGAAGGAGAGGAGATGCGAGAAGAGAACTGAAGGATGCCTGAGATGGGGAGGCAGGAGGAGATGAGAATGAAGAATGGGTGAGAAAAGTAGACTGAAAAGGGATCGAAAAGGTAAAACCAGTTCGAAGAAGGGTCTCGACCCGAAACGTCACCCAATCCTTCTCTCCAGAGATGCTGCCCATCTCGCTGAGTTACTCCAACTTGTTGTGTCTTTCATGGTTTGTTATGTGTAGGAAGGAACAGCAGATGCTGGTTTAAAACAAATATAGTCCCCAAAAGCTGGAATAACTCAGTAGGACAGGCAGCATCTCCGGAGAGAAGGAGTGGGTGCCCCGAAACATCACCAATTCCTTCTCTCCAGAGATGCTGCCTGTCCCACTGAGTTACTCCAGCTTTTCGTGTCTATCATCGTTTGTTATTGCGGTTTTAAGAAGAGTACATCAGGGTATGTACGTACGGAGTGATACTCACAGCAGAAGACGAGGCCATGTTAGGCACAAGGAGCGCCGCAATCACCAGATCAATGACAGTCATTCTGAAAACGTTACGCAGCCTGCGCGGGAAATATTCCTTTATACAAAGTGTCAAAGGGGTGTGGACAAAGAGGAGGGGAGATGGATAAGGGAGGAACTATAGCGCGGAGAGATAGAAAGGAAATTGTGACGAGTAAGATACAAGCAATTCCATATAAACAGGAGCATCCGAACCGAAAATATATGGGTAACTTTAGAGATAGGGTATGTCAGAGGAGACATGGTTACAATGTGCATGTGGAATAAAGGGAGGAGTAAGGTGGCAGAGATAGGGGAGGGGCACCAGAGGAGGCGACTAAACCAAAGGGTGGCAGAGTGGAGAATAAGTATAGAAGCTGTAGCACGAAGAAGGTGGAGCGATGAGGATAATCGTAAAATGGATAGGGAAGTGTGGTGGGGTGGGAAGGGAAGAGGCAGACGAAACATTCAGTGAGGATACAGGAAGATCTAAAACAATGTTGGGGAGTAAGGATGCGTGAAGAAATTTGGAGGAAATAGATGAGATGATGAGCAATAGAGTTTTCCCAACAGCTCAGAGTAACGTTGAGAATATCTAGCATTATTATTTCATTTGGACTTGAGCTCAGCTTTAAACTTGCACATGACACATTCACAAGCCCATTTACCACAAACCTAATGAGCATCCACACTGCTGCTGGAAACATCAAATGCATCTCCTTCAGACCCATGCTTGGCAATTCCAATGCTTCTAAAACCGCTAATTCATTTAGAATGGGTATTCATTCATATTTTCCATACATTTCCTGCAGTGAAATTCACTCTCATTTCCTAATCTAACATTTCACCTTCAATTAAAGATGCATTCTCATTTCACCCACCCATACAGTAATCTTTCTACCATGTTTACCATCTCACATCCTCTTCTAATTCGGAATTATTGCATGCCCCCTCCCATTCATTCTTTGCTTCCTTCCTTCATTCATTAATTTCCACCAGGATTAGCAGTGATATTGCTTTTGCATTTCAATCTTACAAAGTGTACGGATTGCACTTACAAAAAGTAGGGATTAACGGGTCCCTTTCAGAATGGCAGGCAGTGACTACTGGGGTCCCGCAAGGCTCGGTGCTGGGAGCACAGCTATTTACAATATATATTAATGATTTAGATGAAGGGAGTAAAAGAAACATTAGCAAATTTGCAGATGACACAAAGCTGGGCAGCAATGTGAACTGTGAGGAGGATGCTATGAGGATGCAGGGTGACTTGGACAGATTGGGTGATTGTGCAGATGCATGGCATATGCAGTTTAATGTGGATAAATGAGAGGTTATCTACTTTGGTGGCAAAAACAGGAACGCAGATTATTATCTAAATGGTGTCAAATTGGGGAAAGGGGAAGTACAACGGGATCTGTGGGTCCTTGTTCATCAGTCACTGAAAGTAAGCATGCAGGTACAGCAGGCAGTGAAGAAAGCGGGACTGTCATATGCTGAGAGAATGGAGCGGTAGGACTTGTATACTCTGGAGTTTAGAAGGATGAGAGGGGATCTTATTGAAACATATAAGATTATTAAGGGTTTGGACACGCTAAAGGCAGGAAACATGTTCCCAATGTTGGGAGAATACAGAACCAGGGGCCACAGTTTAAGAATAAGGGGTAAGCCATTTAGAACGGAGATGAGGAAATATTTTCACACAGAAAGTTGTGAGTCTGCGGAATTCTTTGCCTCAGAGGGCGGTGGAGGACGGTTCTCTGGATGCTTTCAAGAGAGAGTTAGATAGAGCTCTTAAAGATAGCGGAGCCAAGGGATATGGGGAGAAGGCAGGAATGGGGTACTGATTGTGGATGATCAGCCATGATCGCATTGAATGGCTGTGCTGGCTCGGAGGGCCAAATGGCCTACTCCTGCATTTATTGTCTTTTTGAAAATCTTTATAGGCCTCATGTCTTCATGAGCTTTTTCAAATTTACTTATCTTCATTCACATACTGGAAATGAGTGGCCAGTGACACTGGCCCAGCAGTCAGTATTACCATCTCAGAGTACCGAGAACCTGGATTTGTTCCTCACCTTGAGTACTACCAGTGCAGAGTTTGCACATTCGCATGATCATTTAGTTTTCTCCAGCTTTGCTGGTGAGTTAATTGGCAACATTGTGTAGATAAATGGCAAAATGTTATAATTTATTTATTTATTTGTTTTAATTAGAAGTAATGTACAATAGTATAAACCAAGAATAACATAATACATTTCATGTACCACTTCTTGTTTTAAACTTTAATAATAGGAAAGTAACAGAAGGAAGAAAAAGAGAAATAGAGAAAGTTAGATAAGATAGTGAGGACGTGAAAACGTGAAAAGAAAGAGCGCGTAAAGACGTAGAGCACGAGAACGAATAAAATAAATAAAATAAAAATAAAAAAAGGAAAATATAAGAAAATAAGATAAGATAAAAGGGATGTACCTACTTCATATCTTTACACACCCTTCACCAGGTCCTGAAACAGCTTATTTCCAGAGTTATGTTGCACCTTATGTTTGTAATAAATCGATAAATGGAGACCAAATCTTTAAGAATTGGTCTGATTTGCCTGCTCGGACGAATCTAATGTCTTCGAGGTGTAACATTTCGGACATATTTGAAATCCACATTTTTACCGTTGGTGTGGGTGCATTTTTCCAAAATGTAAGTATACTTTTTTTTGCCGTTAAGCCATAATTAAGGAAACTCTTTTGGAACGAAGTCAGCTAATAGCCAACTTCCATTGTTCCAAAAATAATCAATTCTGCGTTAGGTTTCAATTTTATTTTAAATAATTTTGTAAAAATTTCAAAATTTCCAACATTTTTGGATTTTTATGCAAAAAACAAAGGAATGTGCTGTAGTTGCATCTTGAGATAAACAAGTGGGGGAAACATTTGGAAAGATTTTATTTAGTTTACTTTTCGAATAATATAATTTACGTAGGATTTTGAATTGGATTAAAATATGTCTTATATTGATCGAACATTTATGCACATATACAAGTATTTATCCCATCTCTCTTTTGAGATTTTTATAGATAGTTCTTGTTTCCAATCTCTTCTAGTTCTATCAGATGATGGTATTTCTATATTTAGGATTATATTATACAGGTATGATATTAATTTAGTTGAGTCCGCCTTTCTGTTCATAGCTTCATCTAATAGATCTGGAGTCAAAGTTTGGTATTCTTGTGTATGGTTTTTCAAATAATCACGGATTTGAAGATATTTAAAATATTGATTACTTCTCAGGTTGTATTTGAGTTGTAGTTGTTGGAATAATAAAAAAATTCCAGTTTCATACATGTCTCCAAGCGTTTTAATTCCTATTCTTTCCCAATGGGTAAATGATTTATCAATAATAGATGGTTTAAACGACAGATTATTAACTATAGGAGAGAGAAGCGATAGGTTTCTTAATTTGAGAGTTAATTTTATTTGTTTCCAAATTCTAATAGTACTATGAATAATTGGATTTTTCTTGCATATTGCATTATTCAGTTTTATTGGTGAAAGAAGGATCGCTCCTATATTAAAAGGGGAACAATCCTCTCTCTCCATTACTATCCAATCCACCCGTTGGGCAGAATTGTCCAACAGGTGAATTACATTTTTGACATTTACTGCCCAGTAATAATACAAAAAATTAGGGAGTGGTAGTCCACCAAATTCTTTATGTTTACACAAGTGTCTTCTTTGAATTCTATGGAATTTATAGTCCCATATAAAATTTGTGATATCAGAATCCAATTTTTTGAAAAACTTTTTAGTTAAGTATATTGGTATTGATTGAAATAAATATAAACTTTGTGGTAAGAAGATCATTTTTATGGCATTCATTCTGCCTGTTAAAGGCATCAGAAGTGTTTTCCAAAATTTAATCAGGGCATTTAATTTAGTAAGTAAGGGCATATAATTTGCATTGAATAAAGATTTATATTTTCTGGTAATGTATTTAAATGGCAAAATGATGAAAGAGGCATGGTTGGACATGAGAGAGAACAATTTGCAAGGGGAGAGGGAAAAGAGGGGCAAAATGGGACTGTTCCCAGGACCTGGTGTGGATCCAATGGGCCAAATAGCTTCCTCCATGTCAATAAGATAAGCTGTAAAGTTTGGATTTATTTAGATTAAGGCAAAAAAAAAAACTGTTAAAGGTAAGAAAATGTAAGATATGCACAAAGAGACCAAGATTTTGATGAGAAATTAACGAAGATTATTGGCAAAGGCATACAAAAGATGCATAAGAAAGATTAAGATGGTGAGAAATGTCATAGATAAATTAATATAAGGAATGCGGGTTAAAAGAGGGAAGAAGCGGGAGAGGAAGCAGAATCAGTAGAAGCTCCCAGGGAAGAATTGTTCAAGACAAGGAAAGGTATGTAACATCAAAAGAGGAAAATTTTACAAAAGATGAAGGTGTCTCCCGTCTCCGTCTGTGCTGAGGCCCTAATGGCAGAGCTGGCGGCCTTCCAGCTTCCAGCAGCGGCGGCACGGCTTCGGAGCTTCAGCGGCGACCTGGCTTTCGGAGCTGCGGTGCTCCAGTGATGTTCCGGCGGCCTGGCTTTCGAGGCTGCGGTGCTCCAGCGGCGGCCTGGCTTTCGGGGCTGCGGTGCTCCAGCGGCGTTCCAGTGGCGACCTGGCTTTGGAGCTGCGGTGCTCCAGCGTTCCAGCGGCGGGCCCTGTGGCAGTGTTCCGGCATTCCGGCGACGGTGGTTTCGGAGTCTCGGCCGCGGGCCTGGTGGACGGCAACATCGCAGAAGGAGAACAAGGAGGGAACAAGACAGAGACTCTTAAGACTTTTGCCGTCCACCACAGTGAGGAGGTGTTTGGTGAACCCTCTGTGGTGGATGTTAAATTTGTGTTTATTGTGTGGTTTTGTTATTTTTAATATATGTATGACTGCAGGCATGAAATTTCGTTCAGACCGAAAGGTCTGAATGACAATAAAGGCAATTCAATTCAATTCATAGAAGGGAATTTGATGGAGAAGAAATCAAATTTCAGAATATGCGGGTAATCACAATCACAGCTATTTGCACAGGCATTGCCTTTAATATATCACTAACATTATCTCACTGGGGATACTCTACTAAGCAATATTAGAGGGTAGTTCTCTTTTCACCATATTTCATATGAGTGAGTAAATCGCAAAAGTACTTTTATCAGCTGTAAAACTCTTTGGCGGCTCCTGATTTCTAAATGTCAAGTCTTTTCAATGCTGATAAGTTCCTCTGTATCTCTGTGTCTTATTGTGGTCAGATGTCACGTCTGCAATGGATAATTCTGCAATCTCAGCAGGAGTTCATTTATTCCATGTGAGTTTTCAAAGAACATGGGTTCTCTGGATTGGAGTTTAATAAAGCCATCATGGATATGCCTTAGCTTATAACATTTAGTTTATAATGTTATTTCTGCTGCTGTGCACTGGTGAATGCTAATTGGATTTTTCTCTTTATTTGGACCATCAAATAGATGCGAAGCCTAGATACCTATGGAATTGCCGTATACAATGGTTTGTATTCCTTCAGATGAGATTTATCAGACTGACTCTAGGTGCAATTTAATTTTGTCTATATTGTAAGCATTTTGTCCTTGTTTGTTAAGTAAGAAAGTAGAAGTCTTAATGTCAAGCCTTTCTGACATTTCTGCTATTGTTCACCCATTACTCCTGTGTTCTTTGACTTATGTTTACTCCTCGTTAAGCAATGGCTTGATTTTTTATTTTTTAATCCGTGACTTTTGCTCCCTTCTATCAATATAATCTGCTTCAACTCTATGACCTTCCCTGTATTCACATATCTCGTAATAAAGTTCATTGAGCATCACTGATTTTTAATCACATCTGATTGATGCCAATGTGTAGGAAGGAATTGCAGATGCTGGTTTAAACCGAAGATAGACACAAAAAGCTGGAGTAACTCAGCGGGTCAGACAGCATCTTTGGAGAAACATAACAGTTGATGTTTCGGGTGGAGGCAGAGTCAGGGGAAAGGGAAAGTGGGAGATATAGACTGATGTAGAGAGATATAGAACAAATGTATGAAACATATGCAAAAAGAGTAACAATATATATATTTTCAGCAGGATCATAAACTCTGGAATTTCCCCCCCAAATTTCTCACTTTATGCTGCTTTCCTCATTGTAAGTGCACCTTAATTCCTACCATTTTGTTCATTTGCCTTTGCATCTTCTTGCCTGAGCTTGTGTCGATATTTGTTCGTAAATACTCTCCTGAAATGGCTTTGGACATTTTTATAACACTAAAACTGCTTTGTAAAATCAAGTTGTTGAAAAATGTCATGTCATGCCACTTTAATCATTGTCTAAGGTCTGGGCCTGCCAAGTCCCTTTAGGACATACCACACTGTTTCTGTCCATTTCTGCTTTGAGGAAATAATATTGAATTGCCCCCTTGAACAGCTGCAGTGCTTATATTAAGCAGTGGGTACAACATTTAGAATCATTGCTGACAAAGAAATGATCATACATTTTTAAATCAGGATGCAGGATAGTATGGTTTTGTGATGCATTTATTGCCTTAATCTTCTACAGTAAATGCTAAGGCTTATAAATGACAAAGCAAATGAACTGCAGGTATACATCCATTAGGAGGTATATATTGGAGCCATGATGAGTCTGGGGTGAAAAAGTAAAGTATGCATGCTTTCTCTTGGATGCCATGTTGTTGCTGCATTCATCCAGGCAAAATGAGAGAATTCTTCACAATCTTGCTGTTTATAGATAATGGAAAAACTTTGAGGAGAAAAGATAACCATATAATAATTGGTTTGTAATCTGCACTCTAGTATTTATCGGTGCGATTCAGTTATATTTTTGTCAATGGTGATCCTCAGAATTAGGATGTCTAGAAACATAGCACTGTTGCAATAAGTAATGGTAAGACATTCTCTTGTAAGATGTAGCCATTTGTCTGGCACATGTTGTGCGACTGTTCCGTGTCACTTATCATTCAAAAACTGAACTGCTGTTTACTGACACAGATTGCAAAATTTTGTGAGGAATTGAAAACGGAACTGAGCGTTGTGCTGTTATCAGCAAACATCCTCATTTCAAGATCTCGTGACTGATTCTATGTAAATGCACTATGAAACACCTGCTTGGGTTGAAATGCAAGTTCCTATCTATCCTTGCTTTATATATAACTCCAGCCTGTGAGAATTTTCCATTTATTCAGAGTTGACAATAAATTTACTAGGCCTAAATGCTCTACATGATGAAAATTCAAAGTCTTCATTAGGTTGGGGTTGAAAGGTTTGGCTGTCTTCCTAAAGGTGAAAGCAAGATTTGTTCCCACGCGGCATCTCGCCCAACTTGCCAGCTATGTCATTCAAGGATCGTCTGGTTCTGCTAGTCTTTACATTGATTTTGCAGTTCCTTCAGACCTGGGAAGACTGGGGATGTGTTGACTTCTCCTTCCCCTCCACCCATTTACTGAGAAGCCACTTGCAGACCAGCTGTAGCCACGCACACTTCACTGGTGGAATTTCACTCTTTTGTCCCAGTTGATATGCTTCGAAAGTAAATGACCTTGCTAGAAAAGACACAGGGCATAAATTAGCAAGGCATTGCCAAGTACGTGCAATTTCAAAGTACCAGCTACTAGAATTGCACCTCTTTGCTGATCATTGTAAATAGGTTGACAGAGCAGTGTTTGGCTGGATTGACTTGGTTGCTCTTTGTGGTCAATATATACCTTACAATTATTCTACTTTGTGAGGCTGTACTAGAGCAGCTTGGCTAAAGGAACAGCCCGCATTGGAACACTAACCTTCTGCATTATGTTCCCAAACCTCCCAGTCTTCGCTCGAATGTTCTGCTCAAGCACTTAGGAACATTATGTCAGATGAATCACATCAGCTCTGTATTGACACATAAAAACTGTACTGGGGGCCATCCACACATTGCACTGCTACAAGGTGCTACTGTTTCTTCAAAATGTAGCTGGCAAAATCATTAATTTTAAAACTTGGAAGAACAGAGGGAAAATCTGCATGGGAATCCCCAGAAACTAACATTTGGTTCCAAATCACACTCTATTCTGACCTGCAAATAAATCTACAATATTCTTTCTCTGACAATGAACATTATGGAAGTAATGTGTTTGTGGCAATAGCTTTACCCGGCATAGGAAATGTTTCAAGAAAGTTTCCTCCAGCTTTTCCAGGGTGCTGATGGATGATAGTGTATGGCATCCCAGAGGATTTCATCAACATCTTCAAGAACCTTTACAAGGGATCCAGTTGTTGCGTCAAGGTTGATTCAGGCAACACAGAATACTTTGACATTGTCACAGGGGTAAGAGAAGGTTGCCTTCTAACCCCCTTATTGTTTGTTGTTACGATCGACTATGTCATGCGGAAGACAATGAACAAACCTGACTTTGGAATACCGTGGAAAACAGGAAGACGCCTCACAGACCTAGATGTTGCCAATGACATTGCACTACTTGTGGAGTCAAGATACAGCCTTCAAGAGATGACAACCGCTCTGGAGGTTGGATTAAAGATCAGCTGCCAGAAGATTAAGACCATGTAGACTGGAGACCAGCAGCCAATAGACCAGCTGATAATCAATGGGGAACCTGTCGAAAACATTACTAGATTTGCCTATCTTGGCAGCATGTTCACAGCAGATGGAGATGTAGAGGTCGCCATCAACTCCCGAATTGGTAAAGCTGCATCAGTCTTCAGAAGAATGCAGCCAATATGGTCTAGTGGCGAGATATCCAAGATGCTAACAGTCAAGCTCTTCCAGTCCGTAGTCCTCCCTACAGCGTTCTATGCCAGTGAGACCTGGAAAATCAATGTAAAGATGAAAAAGAAATTGGATGGATTCGAACAATGTTGCTTGAGGAAGATCCTGAAGACTAGCTACAGAAACCACATCACAAACGAGGTGACCCACCGGGAAATTGCAACAAAGCCTCTCAGCCAGGACATAGAGGTACGTAGGATGAAATTTGCAGGACATAAACTCAGAATGTCACCAGAACGTGCACCTAAGATAGCAATGACATGGCAACGGAAGAAGGAAAAGAGGCCGACCAAAACTAAGTAAAATAAGTATGGATGATAACCAAATGTTGACCATCCAGCCACACCCAAAGTCTATTGATCATTTAAAAATCATTTTTCGACCGCACTTCCTCCTTTGCCTTTTTTCTGACACTCCTTTTATCTCATTTAATCACCGTATGCTTATCCACAGTTGATGTGCCCTTTTGCTCATCCACGCACTATTCCTTCAGGGGCTGCTGACCAGCTGATTGAAAACTATCCTCTGCCCCTTAATAACAAGAGGGTTTCAGTACAGAAATAATGACATATCACTGTAATATTTAAGGGCCTTTGGTGAGACTCACCTGGAATATTATATACAGTTCTAGTCTCCTTGCATAAGGAAGAATACATTTGCCAAGGAGGGAGTGTAATGCTGGTTCATGAGATTTATAGCTGGGATGTGGTCTTGAATTGTGAGGAGAAATTAATCAAACTGGCCTGCTACTCTCTGGATTTTAGAAGAACGGGGGTGCCCTATGATTCCATGTTAATTTTAGTGGAGTTTGACAGGGTAGAATACGGGATAAAAATAAGGCAGAATAAGGGAATAAGGGATGATCTAAAACCAGGGATCAGTCTTAGAATAAAGGATTGGTCATTCAGGAAAGATATTTTGTCACCCAGAAAATTGCAAAAATGGCACTGAAACTAAAGATAAACCATGTGGTGGTCTAGAAGCGGAAGGGGAGATGGGGGTGAGGGAGTCAAATGGCTTACACTGCTTCTATTATGTTCTGGAGGATAACTGAAGACCTCTGGTTTTGGCTTCACACCACACCATCTTGATAGTAGTAGCAAAATGCATTATTTGGCCAAGTGGCAATAATAAAAGCTTCAGCAGGTGACAGTAGTATCTTGCTGAAATCTGAGTGTTGCCAGATTGACTATGTTCCATAAAACCATTGGCACGCCATGGGAACACCTCAGCAACCCTGGTTATCCCCTGGAAGGTAGTATGCTGCAGTACTGTGATTGATAATGCTTGTTGCATGATGATAAAATGTATTTATGATTTTTGAAATATTTCATGATGCTTTCAGAACACAATTTTTAAAAGGTGGGTACCGAGGACGTATGTAATGACTTTTACCATGCGCATGATGAGGTCATTATTGTAGAAGTCCAAGAGGTTGGAGGAATTCAGAGGTTGGAGGAATTCAGATTGAAGATATATGGTGTGATCAGCTACCTTGCAATAGACAATGTGGAGTCACAGAATGGATGCACCACAGAAAGAGGCCATCTGGCCTGTTGTCCATACTAGAAAGTTCAACCCAGCTTGTCCTACAACCGTACCCATAACACTGCAAATGCTTTCCCTTCACATACTTCTCCAGTTCACTTTTGAATGCTACATCACTCAAATCCAAATCAAATCAAATCAAACAAACTTTATTGTCATTTAGAAATACATCGATGTATGCAATTCCAAACGAAATTCCGTTGCATTTTGCTCCCCGTGCAACACGATAATAAACAGAAGGATAAAATGGATAAAATGGATAAAATAGACAATGGTGGCAGCCCATTACATGGCATTCAAGAGTCTGATGGCTCGTGGGAAGAAGCTGTTGCAGAACCCTGATGTTCTGCTCCTTATGCTATGATATATTTTGCCCGAGGGCAGCAGAGTGAACAGTCCATGATGGAGATATGTGGGGTCCTTTATAATACTACTGAGGGGAGAGAAGTCCCGATGATTTTTTCAGCTGTCCTCACCACTCTCTGCACGGACTTCCAGTCGGAGGCTTTACAGTCCCCAAACCAGATAGAGATACAGCTGGTCAAAATACTCTCTATGGTGCCCCTGTAGAAAGTGGTGAGGACGGGATGGGGGAAGTGAGCTCTTCTCATCCGGCGCAGAAAGAGGAACCACTGCTGCGCTCTCTTAATTGTTGATGAGATGTCATTTGACCAGGTCAGACTGTTAGTGATCTGCACCCCCAGGAACTTTGTGCTACTGACCAACTCCACATCGCTGTCATTGATGTGAAGTGGTGTGGGACTGTGCCAGTTTTTCCTGAAGTCGACGATGACCTCCTTTGTTTTTTCAACATTCAGGATCAGGTTGTTCGTATTGCACCAGTGCACCAGTTGTTTCACCTCCTCCCTGTAAGCCAGCTCATTTTCATCCCGGATGAGGCCCACCACTGTTGTGTCATCTGCGTACTTCATGATGTGGTTTGTACTAAACCTGGCACAACAATCGTGGGTCGTCAGGGTAAACAGCAGTGGACTCAGGACACAGCCCTGAGGGGAGCTGGTGCTGCGAGAGATTATGTTAGAGGTGTTGTTTCCAACCCTCACTGACTGGGGTCTGTCAGTGAAGAAGTCCAGTAGCCAGTTACACATGGGGGTGCTGAGGCCCAATGGACCCAGTTTGCTTATCAGGTGCTGAGGGATGGTTGTGTTGAATGCTGAACTAAAATCCACAAATAGCATTCGCACATAAGTGTTCTTCTCCTGTAGATGTTCCAGACTCAGATGGAGTACGGAGGATATAGCATCCTCTGTGGAGTGGTTTGGCCTGTAAGCAAACTGGTATGGGTCAAGTGTGGAGGGGAATCTGGAGGTAATATGGTCCCTGACCAGCCTCTCGAAGCACTTCATCATTATGGGAGTGAGTGCTACAGGGCGGTAATCTTTGAGACATTGTATTTTGGATTTTTTTGGCACTGGTATGATGGTGGCAGTCTTGAAACACAATGGGACGACAGCCTGGTTCAGCGAGGTGTTGAAGTTGTCCGTAAGGACATGTGCCAGCTGATCAGCACATTGCCTGAGCACCCGCCCTGGTATGTTATCAGGGCCTGCCACCTTCCGTGCATTCACTGCTTTTAGGGTCCTCCGGACATCCGCTATATCAGAGTGCCTGTTCATCACAGTGAGGAATGCATTTTCTCACATGTGTGTTATTTAATGCTTTGAACCGTCCAAAATAGTTATTGAGTTAATTGAGGAACCCAATGTTGTCATCACATGGTGGTGGAGCAGTCTTATAGTCCGTGATTGTTTTGATTCCCTGCCACATGCGCCTGGTGTTCATGGGGTCATGAAAGAAGCTCTGAATTTTCTGACCCTGGGCACGCTTTGCCAGCCTGATGACTCGGTTCAGGTTGGCTCTTGCGGATCTGAGTGCCACCACGTCACCGGATTTAAACGCGGCATATAGTGCTCTCAGCATTCCACGTACCTCTGG
Source organism: Raja brachyura (assembly GCA_963514005.1). Next base: position 18,943,589 of record OY740797.1, read on the forward strand.
GGTCATTCAGGGTTTCTGGTTCAGGGTTTCTAGTGATGGTTCTAGGTTACACAGATATCCTCTATGCACTTGAATCTACTTCTATACATTTGAATCTACTTCTGCTACTATGTAATGGGTGCTTGGTAGTTGGCATGGACCCAGTGGGATGAAGGGCATGTTTCAGTGCTGTATGATTCGATGATGCTAATACCTGTACTTCTGGCAAAATATTCCAAACTCTAACCACTCTCGGTGTGGAAAATTACCCACGTGTCCTTTATGGTCCTTTTGCCATATGTTCATTCTATGTCTCCAATGAGAAACCTTACTCTCCTTCTACGCTCTGAGATTTGTATACTCGTCTCTATATATATTGTTATTAGAAATTGTTCCATTCATTGTTAAGATGTATACTTCAATTTTTTTTCTTTTAGTATAATAATTGTTTGCCAGTAATATGTTTTTTTTCCTCTTTTTTTTCTCTCACATATAACCAAAATTATAATCAATATTAGTTAATCACACTCTTTAAATTAAACATCTATTATCTCTTTACTCTTTATTCTTTTCACTCTCAAAAAAAAATTGAGGCTTATATATATTGCTTTGTAATATTCATATAACTTTGGAAATATGTAATATGTATATCTGAAAAAACTGTTATATTATTTGTAATACGTATGGCTTCAAATAAAAATATTTAAAAAAAATGAATAAAAATAAGGGGGCAGATTATTATCTCAATGCGGTTAGGTTAGGTAAGGGGGAGTTGCAGCGAGATCTGGGTGTCCTTGTACACCAGTCACTGAAAGTTGGCGTGTAGATGCAGCAGGCAGTGAAGAAAGCTAATGGAATGTTGGCCTGCATAACAAGAGGATTTCAGTACAGGAGTAAAGAGGTTCTTCTGCAATTGTATAGGGCTCTGGTAAGACCACATCTAGAGTATTGTGTACAGTTTTGGTCTCCTAATTTGAGGAAGGACATCCTTGTGATTGAGGCAGTGCTCCGTAGGTTCACGAGGTTGATCCCTGGGATGGCGGGACTGTCATATGAGGAAAGATTGAAAAGACTAGGCTTGTATTCACTGGAGTTTATAAGGATGAGGGGGGATCTTAGAGAAACATATAAAATTATAAAAGGACTGGACAAGCTAGATGCAGGAAAAATGTTCCCAATGTTGAGTCCAGAACCAGGGGGCCACAGTCTTAGAATAAAGGGGAGGCCATTTAATACTGAGGTGAGAAAAAACATTTTCACCCAGTGAGTTGTGAATTTGTGGAATTCCCTGCCACAGAGGGCAATGGAGGCCAAATCTCTGGATGGATTTAAGAGAGTGTTAGATAGAGCTCTAGGGGCTAGTGGAATCAAGGGATATGGGGAGAAGGCAGGCACGGGTTATTGATTGGGGACGATCAGCCATGATCACAATGAATGGCGGTGCTGGCTCAAAGGGCCAAATCGCCTCCTCCTGCACCTATTTTCTATGTTTCTAAATGGGCAAGCAATAATTGTTCATAACCATCCCAACATTACCCACCACAGTCAATTTAGATCTTGTACTGCTTTTAGTATGAACATACACATAAATTTATTGATTGTGTTAAATCTGCCCCTCATCAATGTTATCTTATTTTCTTCAGTTTATAGTAAGTTATTACAACAATATTTGTTTCTGCGCAGCTGCAAAATTGCACCACATGTGAGATATCCACCATTCAGCATTAATCTGGCAATTACACCCAACAAAGCCAAATGTATAGTTGGTATGTGTTCTTCTGGGTCCCGACCAAAAACATTACCTATTCATGTTCTCCAGAATGGGCCTGACCCACTCAGATACTCCAACATTTTGTGTCTATCTTTGGTAAACCAGAATCTGCAGTTCCTTGTTACTTCACTGTGTATAATGGGGTTCCCTGTTGAGTTTTACATTAGGGATGTTGCTGGAACAAAGTCCAAAAGACTATTTATAACATGGCTTTACTTCGGAGTCACGTGAGTGATTCCATGAAGAAGACCCGCCAGGCCGCATGCACACCAGTACGTCAGCCGCATTGATGCATGGAGGCTGCGAGGAACAGAGCTCCTCCAGCGGTAAGTATTCAGACTCCAGGTAAGTGACAAAATCTTCACTGGAGTTGGAGTCCGTGCTGGCCGGTACGCTATCTGCCGATCGCTAGCATGGAAAAAACAGGGAAGGGAAAGCGGCGAGTCGCAACCAGCTGCGGCAGCTCAGGCATGGAAGCCCTGCCTCATACCCCTGTACAGTCGCTAGCTACAGAGTTAGCGACTGCAGACTTAGTGCTACACAGCACAGAGCCAGCGCCATTAGGGCGCAAGGCACCAGAAAAGTCTGCTAGGCCCACGGAGTCGGGGGATGATTCCTCACCGTGGCTGCATAGAGTGTGTTCACACCTATCCCAAGTAGAGGATAGTTGCATACAGTCCTCCAGAGAACTTCACTCCAAGAGAAGGAGTGTCAGCGCCTCTCAGAGACAGAGGCACCAGCAGCAACAGTGCTGCCAGATAACCCTTTTACTTTTGAAGGGAGTGCAATGGGTCAGATCAGTCCTGAGCCCGAATCTGATGGGGAAGTTCAGCCAGGAGAAACAGTGGAGTTACCAGATGTTCCACCACTAGCACTACCATTTGCAGTCCCATCAGGAGCAGGGGAGCCGCTAGGTGAAGAGCTGGCTCCCACAATAAATTATATGGTTTCTCATCAGCTCCAGGAGCTTACTATGGATGAGACAGCCAAAAAACATGAGCCTCCAAGCAACTGTGAGTTGTTAAAAGTTCCAACTGTGAATCAGGTCATATGGGGTCAAATTGGACCCGGCATGTGAAGTCAAGAGATTAAAATGCAGACGATCCTAAAATTATTGGCTGCTGGCATTACAGCGATCGCAAGAACAATGGATGGTGGTTATGTGTCCAGAACACACCAAGAGGCTCTAGGGTTGCTATGTAGCACCCATTTTGAGATCAATTGTCTCAGGAAAAGGGCTATTAGACCCACCATTAATCCCAGATATGCTGCACTTTGCAAGCCAACAAATATCCAACCACCTGATCTGCTATTTGGCGCAGACCTTACCAAGCAGGTCAAAGAAATAAATGAAGACGCAAAAACAATGGGCCTGATGAGGCCAACGATGCCCGGCAGACCGCTGAAGAGAAAGTATCCTTACAGAACCACCTCAGCGTCCGGGGCTACACCAGGGACAAGCCGGTCCTCAGCGCAGGGGCGCGGATGGTACCCTTTGGCTGGAGCACGAGCAACCATGGGGGCCACTGCCAGAGGCTGGAGTCAGCATGGTGCACCAGTTACCAGAGAGGTAGGTGGACCTGGTTCTCATAAAAACATATTAAATGTAACACAGAAAAAAGTTGGTGGTAGATTACGGCTTTTTTATAATGAATAGAAGCAGCTTACTTCAGATCTGTTTATCAGGAGTGTGATTCAAGGGTTTCGGATTGAATTCATTCCAAATGGTGATTTATCTCTCCAACATGTTCCTAGCAGAACACTTTATTTTTCACAAACATAGGTAATAGAGGTTCAAGCTGAACTCGTAAAATTATGTAACAAAGATGTAATTGAGAAGACAGTTCATCAAGTCCATCAATTTGTGTCAAATATATTTCCCCGTCCCAAAAAGGACGGATGATGCAGAATCACTTTAGATCTGACAAAATTAAATCCATTTGTACTCTATAGACACTTCAAAATGGAAACATTGGTTACCGCCAAGCAACTGATTTCCAGAGGTTGTTATATGGCAACCAAAGATCTGAAAGACGCTTACCACTCGGTGCCTGTTCATTGCGAGCATAGAAAGTATTTTAAATTCATTTGGATGAATCAATTATGGCAGTTTAAGGCACTGCCAAATGGGTTAGCCTCAGCTCCTAAAGTATTCACTAAATTGTTAAAACCAATTTTGGGGCTACTTAGAGGTCAGGGCCATGTAATTATGGCCTATCTGGATGATATTTTAATTATCAGACAAACAAAAGAGTTAGCTGAAACAGCAGTGGCAATTGTCAAATTCACACATGAAAAACTAGGGTTTGTTATTCATTTGGAAAAATCTAAATTGACACCAATTACCACAATTGATTATTTGGGGTTCACAATTGACTCATTTAAAATGGTAATTACCTTGCCCAGGGAGAAAAGTGTAGATCTAATTGAGGATTGTATAAAGCTTTTAAACAAACATCAATCTTCATTGCAAGGCTGCTTGGGAAAATGGTAGCAGTCTTTCCAGCAGTCCAATTTGGGCCTTTGCATTATCAGCAATTACAAAGAGCAAAGGGACAGGCACTCAGAGTACAATAGGGTCATTATGATAGGCCCATGCAATTACCAGCAGAAGCAATTTACTGATATTTTATGGTGGACTACTCCAGTAGTTTCAGCACAGTGGTGCTAGAACCACCTTTCATTTAGAGCTTTTAGGAGTGTTTTATGGGCTCAAGCCTTATTGTTCTAACAAAAGCAGTCTGCATGTTCAGCTCCAAATTGATAACACTACGGCAGTTGCATATGTTAATCACATGGGTGGTATCAAGTCGGTATCTTGTGACAAACTGGCAAACCAAATCTGGATCTGGTATATTGACAAACACATTTTCCTCTCAGCTATATATCTGCCAAGGAAATTCAATACTGTGGCAGACACCAGGTCACGAAAGTTCCATGACAACATAGAGTGGATGTTGAATCGGAATGTGTTCAAAGAGATCATTGTCAAATACGGAATGCCAAATGTCGACTTGTTTGCATCCAGACTTAACCACCAGCTTCCCAAATATGTGTCATCGTAACCAGATCCCGGGGTAGTAGCGATTGACGCTTTCCCGCTGCATTGGGGTGGTATGTGTATATATATATATGCATTTCCACCGTTCTGTCTCATAAATCGTTGTCTGCTTAAAATCAAGCAGGATGCTGCTTCAGGGGTACTGGTGATACCCGACTGGCCGACCCAGCCATGGTACCCTTTGATCCTACAGCTGATGACACAACCCTTGATGGCTGTTCTCAAAGGAAGAGATTTATTGGTGCATCCGGTAACTGGCGAATGCCATCTGTTGTATGACCGTATTGATTTGTTAATTTGCAGATTTTAAGAAGGCCATATCTGGGGCATGGATTGTCGGGTCGAAGGGTAGACATGCTTACTGCATCTTGGAGATCAAGTACTCAAAAGCAGTATATTTGTTATGTAAAAAAATGGGAAGTTTACTGTGTACAAAATAATATTGACTATTGTACAGCACGTATTTCACATGTTCTGGAGTTTCTGTCAACCCTCTACTATGATGAAGGATTAAAGGGCCTGTCCCACCAGCATGCAACTCGATGCGATTAGCGCGACCTAACGTGGTCGCTTGAGCCGTCTGGCGTCACGGGGCCGGTCCCACTTCGATCGCCGGAGCCGTGCGGAATTGTGCGGAGTTCGTCCCGACGCCGCGTGGGGCTCCGAAAAACCGACAATGTCCAAAAATCCCGCGCGGCAACGGTTTGTCGGCTCGCAGTCGCCGCGACATTTACACACCGCCCGGACATCGTGCCTCCGTGAAACTATTTGTAAGTGCCTCCGTGACCCTCTATGTGTGTGGCTCCGTGGCCCTGTATGTGTGTGTGTCTCGGTGCCCCTCTCTGTGTGCCCCTCTAAGTCCTGGCGAACTTACCTTGGACTTGCTTCAAGTTCGCCTCGCGTTGCGCCACTCACCCAACCTCCGCGCGGCCCCTACTGCCGGTTTAGTTGCGCTTGCCGCATGCAGGCGCATGCTGGTGGGACCGGCCCTGTACAGGGGATCACCCGACTTCCGCGCGGCCCCCACTGCCGGTTTGATCGCGTTCATCGCATATAGTTGCGTGCTGGTGGGACAGGCCCTTTAGTTATAGTACAATCAATACAGCAAGAAGTGCTTTATCATCATATTTAGTGATGAAGTCAGACAAACATTCGATTGGATCTCACCCTCTCGTTGTTTGATTAATGAAAAGGATTTTCAATTCCAGACCTCCCAAACCTAGATATACGGCTATTTGGGATGTGAGTATGGTCCTCAGAATACTACGTGAGTGGTTTCCTGTCTCATCTTTGTCTTTGACCAAAATCACCATGAAGGTGGCCATGCTTATAGAAACATAGAAAATAGGTGCAGGAGTAGGCTATTCGGCCCTTCGAGCCTGCATCATCATTCAATATGATCATGGCTGATCATTCAACTCAGTATCCCTTACTTGCCTTCTCTCCATACCCCCTGATCCCTTTAGTTGGCATTGGTTTCAGCACAAAGGGTACAGACGTTACAAAAATTACAGTTAGATAGAATGGAAACTGCTGCAAACAATGTTACGTTTTACATTTATGACCTCCTCAAACAAAGCAGGCCAGGTGTCACAGGGTTCAAAATAGTATTTTCAGCATATCCCACGGATCCATCCTTATACGTAAAAACACATCTGATGCAATACATTGCATCTACAGAGGGCTTACGTAACATGGAGACAGGATTGTTTATCAGTTATAAAAAAACACATAAGAGAGTGTCAGTTAACACTATTTTGAGATGGCTGAAACAAGTCTTGATTGATGCAGGTATTAACACTGATGTGTTTACATCTCATTCCACTAGGGCAGCAGCTACGTCGGTGGCCAAAGCGAGGGACGTGCCCGTCGACCATATTTTGGCGGCCACCGGATGGGCAAATGAGCTGATGTTTCAGAATTTTGATCATCGGCCGATTGTCGATCCAGGGCTGTTTGCCAATGCCATTTTAAGTTCTGTTTAAGTGCTCTGGGATTAAGGGGTACTGTTGTTTGTTTATATATTTAAATAAACCTTATTACTGCATTAAATGCAATGTTACTAGTAATGCATTAATTTCTCATTCGATTCAATCAATGCAGTGGGATGCCGAGATTTGTAATCTGCGGCATGAAATCACAAAGCTTTGAACTCTTCACGGAATCACTCACGTAACTCTGAAGTAAAATAGCAAGATTAAACGAGAACTTACCAGTTTGATCTTGATTTTATGAGGAGTTACGTTGGTGATTACGTGCCCGCCACGCCCAACCCTCTCTCATAAAGGATCATATGGTCGTTCTCGAGTCACGCATCTTACTATGTCACTTCGGTGTTGTTATTTGTGACTTCATACCGCTGCTTTGAAGATTGGTGCGCATGCCGCCTGCCGGGTCTTCTTCACGTAATCACCAACGTAACTCCTCATAAAATCAAGATCAAACTGGTAAGTTCTCATATAATCTTACTAGTAACTGTCATTTGGGAATGTTGAACCAATGCAGTGTTTATAACTCCATCAAATACAGGGTGTTCAGGATTCAATATATTCAGGGAAATAACTTTTGATATCCAACATCAACCTAATTATCCTGCAAATGCCATTCAGTGACAAATATCAGAGTGGACATCTTGTTGCTCAGACAAAGGTCAGATATAATTCCATAAAGGGAACAAGACTAAAAATATACATTTGCAGTCAACAGGAAACATAGGAAACACAAACTATTGACTTGCAAATTTTATTTCCCCAAAATGTTAAGTTTTTAAATAACCTTCGATTCTGCAATGTTTTGCTTTGTGCTCGTCAGCTATAACCTCAGTTTCCAAATACTATTTTCTTAATCTTAAATCCACAGTTATATAATTTTATTATCTGCAAATTTACTTAAGGCCGATTCTTGGATAGAGAAACTTGTTAACGATACTCAATAGTTTCAGGAAGATTTTATTTAACAAATTTTATCATATTTGTTGAAGCCACTATGGTAGTGGATTGTGGAAGCCATCAATTAATTGTGTAAGGCTTTTGATTAGGCACCATGCAAGGTTGAATAATCGGATATTAGTGATAATATGACTAAAAAACTCAGACAGAAAATAGTTGTTAATAGATTTAAATGAATTTAGAAATGGATCCCATTTGTGTCCCCCAGGAATCAATTATGCTAATACATTAACAAAAATCTTTAATATTTTTGTTAATGTATTTGACCATTGTCATCTTTGCACAAGAAACTGTGAGAATGTCCACATGCTTCGTGAAACCTGTTACAACTGAGCAGACAATTTAGATGTGTTGCAAGTGCATCACTGGCTTTATTTTTAAATTAAAATATTTCATAAAATAGACTTAATGAATCAAAGCTCCCAATGTCACAAGTTAGGTCTTTATTCTCTGGAGCGCAGAAGGTTAAGGGGGGACTTGATAGAGGTCTTTAAAATGATGAGAGGGATAGACAGAGTTGATGTGGACAAGCTTTTCCCTTTGAGAATAGGGAAGATTCAAACAAGAGAACATGACTTTAGAATTAAGGGACAGAGGTTTAGGGGTAACATGAGGGGGAACTTCCTTAGTCAGAGAGTGGTAGCGGTGTGGAATGAGCTTCCAGTGGAAGTGGTGGCGGCAGGTTCGTTGGTATCATTTAAAAATAAATTGGATAGGCATATGGATGAGAAGGGTATGGAGGGTTATGGTATGAGTGCAGGCAGGTGGGACTAAGGGAAAAAAGTTGTTTGGCACGGACTTAAAGGGCCGAGATGGCCTGTTTCCGTGCTGTAATTGTTATATGGTTATATGTCGTCAAGAGACAACAAACCTTGGTGATTGCTCTATAAGAAATGCACCATTCAATTTGTGCACACCAAACTCCCAAAAACATGAATGCGATTATGACCGGATAATCTGTGTTCTTCGTGTTGGTTGTGGTGTTTAAACCGGGAGGACATAGGTTAAGGGTTAGGGAGTTTAGAGAGGATCAGTGGAAGAACTTATTTTTTCCCAAAGGATGGTCGGATACTGGAATACCCGAGTTTATGTTGGGAGCAGATAACACTGACAACTTTTAATAAGTATCTAGAGGAGCTTTTGAATTTCCAATGTATCGAAGCCTGCGGTGTAATTGTGTCTGAATGGAAATAATGGTGGCATGGATATGGTATGCCTATTAAATATACCTGTTTATGGACTATCTATCTATACTATTACTAAAACACTCATCTTGACAACTTCCGGTCTGCATTGCACTTAAATCTGCACAAATATGCTACCTTATATTGCTAGGATTTTTGTGCCACCTTACTCACCGTTCTCCTCTGCTCCAAGACACCATGTTTTGTTCTGATCGGTGCAATATGAGAAAAATTATGAAGGTTTAAAAAATCGTGAGATCCGCAGATGGGTCTTCTCCCCAGTCAGTCACCATGAAGGTAACGCCCCTTCCAGCACCCGCTGTAGAAAGATGCCCGGAGGCGAGGCTGAGTAAACAGGCAATACTGATTGAGTCCGCAAGAATGGAGTCGGGAAAGCCGCTGCGTGGAGTCGGGAGGTGCAGTGTGGTGCCATGGCCGGTGGCCGCTGAGTGTAGTCCCTGCCCCCCCTCCACCCACACCCCATTTCCCCCCCCCACCAACACCCCCTTCCACCCACACACCCCTTCCCCCCCTCCACCCACACACCCCTCCCCCCACCACCCCATCCCCCCTCCACCCACACCCCCCTTCCCCCACCCCCCTTCCCCTCCCACCACCCACACCCCCCTTCCCCTCCCACCACCCACACCCCCCTTCCCCCCCACCCCCTTCCCCTCCCACCACCCACACCCCCCCTTCCCCTCCCTCCACCCACCCCCCTTCCCCCCCTCCACCCACACCCCCCTCCCCTCCACCAACACCCCCCTCCCCCCCCCCTCCACCCACACCCCCCCTCCACCCACACCCCCTTCCCCCCCTCTACCCACACCCCCCTTCCCCCCCTCTACCCACACCCCCCCTCCACCCACACCCCCCCCTCCACCCACACCCCCCCCTCCACCCACACCCCCCTTCCCCCCCTGCACCCACCCCCCCTTCCCGCTCACCCCCCCCACACCCCCCATTTACCCCTCCCCCCACACCACCACTTCCCCCCACACTAATCCCTCCCCAACAGCCCCTCCCCCCTTCACCAACCCCTCCCCCCACACCACCCCTTCCATGCTTCAGGCCTCAAACAGCACAGTGGCTGGGGGACGGTATCACGGTGGGAGGAGCGTGTGGGGGGACGGTGTCCGGGCGTCCGTCCCCGCACACCTCCCAGGGAAGGGTGTGGGTAGAGTTTGCAGTAAATTCCTCTCGCCCACCGGCCGAAAATCGTCATCCACCCACAAAACATTACCGCCCCCAGAGGTTGCTGTCCTGAGATTAGGTATGTTACAAAACTTACCTTGAGCAGCGCTGCAGTTCTGCCGCTCCCCGTGTGCGCGACTTTGGCGCCTTTCAGAGGGGGGCGGGCTTAAAGTGCCGTTTTTCCACAGGCAGGGAAAATCGATCCATGTCGGGCGATTTCGTTGCGGAAGAAAAATCGCTCCGACATTTCATGAATGAAGGTATTTTTAAATTACTCTAAATTATTTATTAACTAGAATAATTTAAAAATCGCCTTCAAAAGCCGTGAGCGCCGACAACGGGAAGGATTTTGCGTAGGGGAGAAAAAAAGGTAAATAGTTTGTTTTTATATTAAAAGTTGGTTTTTCGGGAGGCTTTAATAACATTTTCATGTTGCGAAATGGGGTCCAAAAAAATGTATGAACAAACAGTATTTTTCCTCCAGACTTCACCGCAAACCGCAACGTTCCAATCCACCGCATTCCACTAAAACCCACTCTCTAATTGATTTAAATGGCCATTAGTTTACAGGAATCAAACACTAAATTCCTTCTATTTGGCCCAGAAATTCATGAAAATGAGATTTAAAAATTATGTTATATTGTGGATTATTGTGTGAATGTTCTTTGGACACTTAGGCAATTTTTAAAAAGTTTATCATTTCTTAAGAAATGGATAGATGTTTAATCTACTCCTTGAATTTTGTAATTAGCTACAATTAGATAATTAACTAATTATATGCTTTAATTTCAGGTCATCCAAGTAAGATTGTTTCATATTTGTTTCAGAATGCTTCAATCTATAATAACTGAAAATTTCATTGAGTTCTCTTAATTTTTAAGAAAGCTATGGGCTTTTAACTGTTCCAGATCACAGCTTTTGAGTTCAGTCAATTGAAAGGCGATGGGGAACAAGATGCTAATTTCCGAGCATGAAAATTGCCATAACTTTCTTAATATTGAAGATATGAAAGTGAATTAGGTGTCAAATTAAACTTCTTTTTATGTTTTATCTGATGGGATAAATTGCAGACTTGATTTTTAAAATCTCAAAATTTTGTAACATTGCTACTGAGATGCTGACTGATCCGCTGAGTTACTCCAGCCTTTGTGTCTTCTTCTGCTGCCCGAGAGGGGGGGCCGGGACAATCCCCGCCCATTTTGCTTAAATACTGGAAACTTTAGCTGTGGCAGCGCGCGTTTCGTTATGGCTCTGTTCACACTGGCTGGGATATTCGTCATCCTCTTGAGGACCGCTGCTGCGGTAAGTCACTCTTTCCCCACTCCTTCCTGCACTCGATTATAATATATAAAAGCATTTTGCGGAGGTTTTGACTTGTCATCGTTCAACAGGTGGACGGCGATGTTCAGGGCTTGCCCCGAGTGGGGAAGAGGTGTTACTGCGACCTGCAGATGTCGGACGGAGTATTCCCCTGGCAACAGTTTGAGGAGCTCCATTCGCTCAGCGGCAACTGCAGCCAGGAACTCAATGCGAAGCAGGTGAGCGCGATGCCAACGCCCAGCCCCCGGTGTATGGGCTCGGCTCGCCAACGTTAACAGGGAAACCAACTATTTCCCGTAAGCTAACGGTTCCTCGGTTGTAATTTTCCTTGGCAGTTAGGAGGAGTTTAAAACAACCTTTTTAACATCGTGATACAGTACGGGTGGGCATAGACCTGTTACCGAATCGTGGGCTTAGATGTTACAATATACCACACGGGATGGTGGAGTGAGGGGGCGATGGGTGATGGTGTGAGGGGGTGGGTGGAGGAGTGAGAGGGCAGTGAGACTTGGAGCAATTAGCAAGAATGAGAGAGCAGCGATGAGGCAGTGAGTGAATCAATAGGAATTATGGCTTTCTTAAAATGCAAGCAGTCTGTTACAGTTAAAATAAAACTTTTTTAACGCAAGTAACCTTTGGATGTAGTTTGGATTGTAAATGTGGCTGTTGTTTCATGCTATTTTGTACATTAAGCAGTACATTGTCTCAAATTTACTAACCAGAAAAATGTACTCTTCATTCAACTGATAGTTCAAGGAACCTATTGATATTATCGCTGATATGGAGCAACGACTTCAGAAGCTTGCACAGCTGATTGATACACTTGAAGAAGAATATGATGGTGATCTATACAGCATCATCTCATATCGGATCATAGAGATAGAATATGCTGAGTTGATGGACTTGCTTGGACAACTTCAAACAATTAACTCAATGAACCAAGAGAAGGTGGATAATCTTTTTGTGAAGGTAAGCCACATGCAATGCTGGTGCACGAGATGAGAGAGGCAGAGTAAATAGGTAATTTTTAAGCTGGAAGGAAATAACTAATGGAGTGCTCCAAGGATCATTTCTTCTCCCTGAAGTTATTTATGATTTATATTAATAATGCAGGATAAAACTGAGTGCAAAGCATCCAAATTTACAAATGAGGCAAAAGGAGATAGGTGGGCAAGCTGCGACGACAATATTAAGACTACATTGGATAAAGATGGGTTGTGTGAGTGGGCATAACTTAGCAAATGCAGGCTATGTACGTCAGTAAGAGGAATTCAAGAGCAAACTGTTATCTAATTGGAGAAAGATTGCAGATGAGTGTAGTACAAAGGGAATTGAGTGTTCTTGTGCACAAATTGTGAAATATAAGTACGCAGACTCGGCAAGTAATTTGGAACAAGCACAAGAGCAAGACACCATTGTATGCAGATGCCGAGAAGTGTGTTCAGCTCTGGCAGAACAATTTCTAATCTTGTGATGTGGACTCAATAAGAAGCCAAACAGCATATTTTCATTTATTGCAAGGGGGGATATTTAAAAATAGGGAAGTTGTATTTCAAAGTGCTGGAGTAACACAGCAGGCCAGGCAGCATCTCTGGAGAACAAAAATAGGTGACGTTTCAGTTCTGAAGAAGGATCCCAACCCAAAACGCCACCTATCTCTTTTGTCCAGTGATGCTACCTGACCCATATAGGTACTCCAGCACATTTTTGAGAGTTTGGGTTATGAAAAGGTACTACAAAAATAAGCAAGTTGTTTTTTGTTTTCTTCCTTTGTCTAACAGGTGCAAAATATTACTGATGAAGTAGATAAATTGGAGGAATATGACCGACTTAAAGTAGTGAAAGAACATAGAAAAAACATGATCCTGAAAAGAAGTCTGTCTGTTTGTCAGAGTGCACTGTCAGCAACACCAGCACCATACATCACTTTACTACCAGGTGGGTATCATGTGCTCTCAATGATCCAGTTCTTACACACCTCACCAGGTTGATTTAGGAGATTGGGTTAAAACTGTGAACAAAAGGTTTGGGTGCAAAATCTCAGCTGATGCTCTGGTGGGAATGAGGGATTCCTGTATGACCCCAGGCTTAATATTTCAATTAAGAGGTTAAATTGGGACCCCATCCACTCTCCTCCAGTAGGATACAAAACATCTCATGGCATCATTATGCAGGAGGATTAGCACTGGAATCCGAGATGATATTTACACGTCAATCAATATCAGTGATAATGAATGATATTTGCTGTGTGCAAGATGGTTAACGTGATCCTTGCAACATTACTCTACGTTAAAAATGTTCTTTGGTTAGAGAAATCTCGAGGCCATTAAAGATGTGAATGAAAACCAAATTTACCTTTATTTATTGAATATTATTTGGATGAGGGAAATGAAAGCTTTGCGGCCAATTTTGCAGATGATACGAAAATAGGTGGAGGAGCCGGTAGTGTAGAGAAAGCGGGGACACTGCAGAATGACTTGGGCAGGTTGGGAGAGTGGGCAGAGAAGTGGCAGATGGAATACAATGTAGCAAAGTGTGGAGTCAAGTTAGTAATAGGAATAAAAGCACAGACTCTTTTCGAATTGGGGAGAGAATCCAGAAATCTGAGGTGCAAAGGGACCTGGGAGTGCTGGTGCTGTATTCCCAAAAAGTTTATTTGCAAGTTGAATAGGTAGGAAGGCAAACACTTCAAGAGGACTAGAATACAAAAACAGGAATGTAATGCTGAGGCTCTATAAGGCACTGGTCAGGCCGCATTTGGAGTAATGTGAACAATTTTGGGCACTGTATTTGAGGAAGGATATGCTAGCTCTGGAGTGGGTCTCGAGGAGGTTTACAAGAATGATCCCCGAAATTAGTGGGTGAACATATAATGAGCATTTGACAGCACTGGGCCTAGTACTCACTGGAATTTAGAAAGATGATGGGGGACCTCTTGAAACTTATCAAATAGTGAAAGACTTGGATAGAGAGGATGTGGAGAGGATGTTTCCACTAGTGGGAGAGACGAGGACTAGATGTCATAGTCTCAGAATTAGAGGACATTCCTTTAGGAAGGAGATGAGGAGGAATTTCTTTAGTCAGAGGGTGGAGAATCTGTGGAATTCTTTGCCTTTGAAGGCTGTGGAGGCCGTCAATGGATATTTTTAAGGAAGAGATAGATAGAATCTTGATTAATACGGACATCCAGGGTCATGAGGAGAAGGCAGGAGAATGGGGTTAGGAGGGAGTGATAGATCAGCCATGATTGAATGGCAGGGTAGACTTGAAGGGTTGAATGGCCTAATTCTGCTCCAATCACTTATGACCTTATGATTTCCTATTCCAACGTGAGGAAAACCAAAAATTAGGTAAAGATTTGAGAGCACAATTACAAGGCCTGAAAATGACTGGAGCTGACCAGTATAAACGTCATCAGGAAATTGAAAGGCTGAAATGGCCGCTTGATATTCAGAGGACATTCATGTGTGTTTATACATACAAAGTCATTAGTTCAATCTCTTCATAGAAAGTTGTGAATTTAAGTCCAATAAAGTTGTAGGTTGAAAGCAATTGGGAAGTGAACACAACAATCCCTATTTTGACTTGTGCACCCCATGCTTTGTAGCTTAGCCCATTGTGGTTCGTCTATTTGTCAGTGTTCAGATTGCAAGAATAAAGAAAAACTAAACAAATCTTCACAGTAAAGAAGTCTCAGTAATTCAGGGTGATTGTAGAGAAGGCACTTCTAACAACAAACAGACTCTACCACACGGCCACCAGGTATGGTAAGATGTTATTCAAGGCATTGTTCTCCTTCAGAATGTTCATAGTCATATTGTGTGGAAAAAGGCCCTTCGGCCCAACTTGCCTACATCGATCAACATGCCCCAACTACACGAGTTCCACTCGTGGCCAATTTTCTTCTAAACCTATTCTATCCATGTACTTGACTTTTAAATGTTATGATGGTGCCTGCCTCAACTACCTCCTTTGGCAGCTTATTCCATACCCCTTGCGTGTTTAAAAAAAAAAAAAAAGAAAAATTGGCTCTCAGGTTAATATTAAATATTTCTCCCCTAATAAGGGACATATCAGCCAATTATAATTAATGATTCATCTGGACAGGGCCAGTGAATGTGGATACAGGGAAGATTAGACTTTGTGGAAATGCCTTTTATAGTTGTTCTACTCACTATTTGGAGTTATAAAAGAAAATTGCTTATTTGAGTGACATACAATGGAACTATGCTTCAGTAGCAGTCAGTATAGACAGGAAAAAATAATTTTATGTTTGAAGTTCACTCCAGAACACACTCTCTTCATAATAAATTGGCCATCTCAGGAGGCACATGCAGTAGGGCAGATGCTCTTCAGCTTGAAGTCCACTCCTTTGTTGAATGACCTCGTGACTAATTGCCTTGCATATTTTGTTTCCACGTTTCCTTTCTCGTCTTGTTTGTTCCCCCCCCCCCCCCCCCCCCAAAACCCATAAAATCAAAGTCTGTTTGTCCAAAATCCCCTTTCATTACCACTATAGCGCATTATGTTGCTCCTCTGTCTCAAAACATTAGGAAGTTGTATCCCTTCCTAATGTGGAAGGAGCCTTCCACTGGATTTCCTACATACCTTTAGACTTACTTTTCGCTGGGATTAAAGCTACAGGCTATCAATTCTTGCAATTATTGCAGATTTACTGCTCTCTGTGGTTACAGTCTGTCAATGTCCCCCCTGATCTAATCCCTTGCAGACTCTCTGTTGGTTATGGCCTGCCCCGTCTTTTATTCTTTTAGTCTCGCATACGCCTTTCCATCAGAGCACAAAGCTCCGTTTGTCCAGCATCCTCTGCTCGCAGCACCAATTTGTAGACAGGAAAAATTCAGGTGGAATCCAGGGTTTACTTCCAGAATTTGATTCCTGCGATGTCAGGACTGTCTTATGAAGAAAGACTGGATAGACTTGGTTTATACTCTCTAGAATTTAGGAGATTGAGAGGGGATCTTATAGAAACTTACAAAATTCTTAAGGGGTTGGACAGGCTAGATGCAGGAAGATTGTTCCCGATGTTGGGGAGGTCCAGGACAAGGGGTCACAGCTTGAGGATAAGGGGGAAATCCTTTGGGACCCAGATGAGAAGGACTTTTTTCACACAGAGAGTGGTGGGTCTCTGGAACTCTCTGCCACAGAGGGTAGTTGAGGCCAGTTCATTGGCTATATTTAAGAGGGAGTTAGATGTGGCCCTTGTGGCTAAGGGGATCAGAGGGTATGGAGAGAAGGCAGGTACGGGTTACTGAGTTGGATGATCAGCCATGATCATATTGAATGGCGGTGCAGGCTCAAAGGGCCGAATGGCCTACTCCTGCACCTAATTTCTATGTTTCTAGAACAAACACTCTTTATTACAGATAGACACAAATGCTGGAGTAACTCAGAGGGACAGGCAGCATCTCTGGATAGAAGGAATCGGTGGCCATTTGGATCGAGACCCTTCTTCAGACTGTCTGGGGAGAAGATACAAGAGATAAAGTTATGTAAGATGTGAAAACAAGACAAAGTGGATGGCGATCAAGGAAAATGTAGAATGGATAAAATGTAATTGAGGACAGTCAGACTGGTCGGAGAACTGGGAACGGGGGAGGGATGGAGAGAGAGGGAAAGCAAGGGTTACTTGAAGTTAGAGAAGTCAATACTCTTTATTACAGATTGACCAATGAAGGAGACAATTATCCCAGTGTAGATGCTCTCCTGTCCTAGGGAAGATGTTCACTGATTTAAAAACACACATTTTATGCTACCCATGATCTACATTTCCTCTCCCCTGGAGATCGGTGGAGTGCTTGCTAGGCAGAATCCAGGCATGGTTAAGGTCTCTCTATTTGCAACTAATCACAAACACCAGTATAATGAAGGTCAAGAGTCATGTGTGTTTTATTGTCATATGTGCCAGGTATGAAATTCTTACTTGCTACAGCACACCAGAATATAAACATAGCACACTGTAAACAATATAATAAATGAGAGAGAAAATAAAAGGTCAGTGTGTACCCTAAAGCACACAGTATTGGGGGTTCAGTATTAATAATTCGGTATTCAGTATTGGGGATTCAGTATAGAGAACTGGCTAGCAGACAGGAGGCAAAGGGTAGGAGTAAACGGGTCCTTTTCAGAATGGCAGGCAGTGACTAGTGGGGTCCCGCAAGGCTCAGTGCTGGGACCCCAGCTATTTACAATATATATTAATGATTTGGACAAGGGAATTCAATGCAACATCTCCAAATTTGCAGATGACACCAAGCTGGGGGGTATAGTTAGGTGTGAGGAGGATGCTTGGAGGCTGCAGGGTGATTTGGATAGGCTGAGTGAATGGGCAGATGCATGGCAGATGCAGTATAATGTGGATAAATGTGAGGTTATCCACTTTGGTGGCAAAAACATGAGGGTAGACTTATCTGAATGGTGGCAGATTAGGAAAAGGGGAGATGCAACGAGACCTGGGTGTCATGGTCCACCAGTCATTGAAAGTAGGCATGCAGGTGCAGCAGGCAGTGAAGAAAGCAAATGGTATGTTAGCATTCATAGCGAAAGGATTTGAGTATAGGAGCAGGGAGGTTCTACTGCAGTTGTACAGGGTTTTGGTGAGGCCACACCTGGAGTATTGCTTACAGTTTTGGTCTCCAAATCTGAGGAAAGATATCCTTGCCATAGAGGGGGGTACAGAGAAGATTCACCAGATTGATTCCTGGGTTGTCAGGACTTTCATATGAGGAAAGATTGGATAGACTCGGCTTGTACTCGCTGGAATTTAGAAGATTGAGGGGGGATCTTACAGAAACTTACAAAATTCTTAAGGGGTTGGACAAGCTAGATGCTGGAAGATTGTTCCCAATGTTAGGGGAGTCCAGAACAAGGGGTCACAGTCTAAGGATAGGGGGGAATTCCTTTAGGACCGAGATGAGGAAAACATTCTTTACACAGAGTGGTGAGTCTTTGGAATTCTCTGCCACAGAAGGTAGTTGAGGCCAGTTCATTGGCTATATTTAAGAGGGCGTTAGATGTGGCACTTGTGGCTAAAGGGATCAGGGGGTATGGAGAGAAGGCAGGTACGGGATACTGAGTTGGATGATCAGCCATGATCACATTGAATGGCGGTGCAGGCTCGAAGGGCCGAATGGCCTACTCCTGCACCTATTTTTCTATGTTTCTATGTATATATGTACACACTCAAAAGTTCACATACATATATAGATTTTGATTCTCAGCAGATGAAAGAACTTGTTTAAAAAACTAAATAGACATTGAGTCTCTTTTTTGTTTTAAATAAGTTGTGTCGTAATGCTACGCACATGTTTTTTGTATTTTTTCACAGGTTCGTGTTCGTTTGGAAAATTAGTAGGAGTGTCCGATCCAAAAAAATCAATGCTCAATCATTTTGGGGTATCCTACCGATATGGTTCTTGGGGAATGGACCCATGGCCAGCTCCTGGAAAAGAGGATCAATACTGGTTGACAATTCTGTCCACCAGTAATAGATATGGAAATAAGATTCGAGTTTTCAGTTCTTATGGTAAACTTCTCACCCGCAGTGGTGCCGTTGATCTGACTTTTAAAACTTATAATGCTCAAGGCTCTGGTGGGATAATGTATAAAGATGCTTACTATTACAACTGTTATAATTTGGATCAGCTCTGCAGATTTGATATGACCACAGAAAGTGTTTTGTATGCCAAACTGCCATATGTTGGTTTTAATGACAAGTTTCCATACTGCACAGTTTCTTCCTGTTATGGCTACTCAGACATGGATCTGGCAACAGATGAAAATGGGCTCTGGGTACTTTATGCAACTGAGCAAAACTTTGGAAACCTAGTTGTTAGTCAACTCAATGCAACTGACCTGTCAATACTGAATAGCTGGAACACCACTCTATACAAGCGATCAGCAACCAATGCCTTTATGGTCTGTGGCATAGTTTATGCCACCAGATATTTGAACTCCGAAGTTGAAGAGATATTTTATATGTTTGACACAACCACTGGAGTTGAGCGCAATGATTTGGCTATCCAGATTCGAAAGATCTCATCTGGCATCCAGTACATGAACTACAACCCGCGAGATAGGACACTGTATGTGTATAGCGATGCCTATATTGTTAGTTACAGTTTATTATTCGCGTAAACTGTAGTGGGATTCCTGAGAATAATGCAATGATATGGAAAATCCAGCTAACAGCAGGAAACCATATGAATTAACATATCCTCTCGAGTACTTTCTTAGAAAAAAAGTGCACTTGGGAATTCTTTGCCACAGCTTTGAGGAAATTATATCTTAAATATTATTTCTTACTTTTCATCTTTTTAGTTTAGTAGTTGCACCAAAATGCTTAATGATTGTAGGGGGGAATTTTGTACTATATCCGAACCCTATATCTGACTTTACTCAGAAAGGCACAGACACAAAGACTTCCGGTGGCGCCATGTTCTAGGGGAGAACAGCGCCAGATCAGCTCCGTAAAAATCGGTTTAAAAAAACGGGGTTAAAGGAGGGTGCTAACGCTACTTACCGCAGGAGATCGATTTAAAACGGCTCCGGTGCGATTGAAGGCTTTGTGACATCATCAGGCGCGCGACTTCGGTAAGAAATTTAAAATGCAACCCTCCTCCCCCCCCCCCCGAAGAAAACGGGCCTTAGAAGAGAGGCTGGCCCCACTAAAGCCTCGGGCTCGAGTCTGACTTCCTCCCAAGAAGAAATCTCACAGAGGAAAGTGGAAATGGAAGAATTTAAAAATTATTTGATGGGTGAGATGAAGAAACTGGTGAAAGAAATAAAAGACCTGAAGAAGGAATATAAAGATGAATTTAAAGACATGTAGAAAGAATATAAGGATGAAATAAAAACTCTTAAAGCGGAGATTCTGGTGTCTCATGAGAGAACTAAAGTGGAATTAACAAAAGAAGTTACCGAGATGGTAAAGAATATAATGAACGAATGGAAAAGAAAGGTGGATGCTGAATTTCAAAACCGAATCTCTGAGGTAAACGACAAGGTTGCTGGGCTGGAACAAATGCTGAATGATAAGATAGATCCTATTGTCATCACACTCGACCAACAAAATGATGCAATTAAAGATTTGGCTGATTTTGCTGTAAAAAGTGCCAAGGAAACTGAGAAGTTACTTGCCGAGAATAAACGCCTCTCAGAGCTACTTCACAAAATAAATGAGAAATGTATTGATTTGGAAGGTCGACAAAGACGTAAGAATCTGCGAATAGTAGGATTGCCTGAGGGTCGGGAAGGAAATCAGGACCCGCGAAAATTTGCTGCAAAACTCCTAAAGGACATTCTGGATCTGGACCAAGAACCACTGGTGGGCCGTGCCCACAGGGCTTTAAGACGGGCCCCTGGGAGTGGTGCACCACCAAGACAAATGATTGTAAAAGGGGCTTACGATCACGAGTTTGAAGAAATGATGAAGATAATAATAAGAAAGAGGAATCTGAAATATGAAGGAGTTAAAATCAGTATCTTCAGAGATTACCCGGCTGAAGTGGCTAAGAGAAGATCTTTATTCTCAGAAACAAGAGGTATTCTTCGGAATATAAAGGATGTAAAGGATCTCAGATATGGTCTGATGTACCCAGCAACATTGAGAGTGACCTACGACAACAAGGAATTCCGTTTTGTTAAGCATACCAAAGCACTGGAATTCGCCCGAGGCATACAGAAGAAGGCAGAAGAGGAAGCAGAAGAAGAAGTAAGCGCTGAAGAAGAAGAAGAATGAACTTTTATTACCGACCTGCGGTTATGAATTATTCATTAAGAAAGAGGGGCAATAATGGACATGTTGTTATAGCTTGATATTAATTAGTAAATTTTTAATTGTCCCCCTAATATAGTATTACCTACTATAATATTAATTATATTAGAAATTAATAACTAGTAATTAGTAATATGAATAATAGAAATATTTACTAAGTACTTAAAGTTAGTACCCCACCCCAATATACATAGTATTATAGAAAGGAGCTGGAACACTTAACATCTCTTTTCTTTAAAAAAAACCGGAAGTCAGTAGATTAATAGCCACGCTAGTGTGGCTCTCACTAATGCACACTACACACTATACCAGTGTAGTTTCTTTTTTTTCTGGGCACCCTGTTAACACCCCTTTCTCTTTTTTTAATTACACTTTGTACTTTTTCTTATATATTAAATATTTGATTTTGCGTTATATTATATGAATGTAGTTATGAACGATATTGTATAATCGCTCTAAGAAGATATGTATATGGATTACTGAAGATAGAAATTCTCATCGGATTGGCGTTTGGGTATACTGCTGGGCTGGAGGGGTCGAGAAGGCTACTCCAAAAAAAACACCCTAATAGTAAAATGCAAGATATGAATGTGAAGACCGGGGGGGTGGAATTACCTTCTGTAGTTGGAATGTTAAGGGAATTAATGAACCAATTAAAAGGGGAAAGGTACTAGCACAGTTGAATAGATTGAAATCAGACGTGATCTTCCTCCAAGAGACTCATCTCAAAAGAGATGCTCAATATAGATTAACAGCAAAATGGATTTCCAAGGTATATCACTCTTCATTTATACACAAATCTAGAGGAGTTGCAATAATTATCCGTAAAGGTATACCTTTTAAACAAAATTCTATAATAGAGGACAAAGAGGGTAGATATGTAATAATTTTCCCCAGAGTTAACTTTAATCTTACATTTCCTCTTGTATTGAAACACTTTGCCTTTTGTTAACCTTCGGGAGACTTGCCTGCTAAACACAGTGATGAAGAGTAGCTGTAATCTCAAGGTTTCAATGGATAAGCAGCTGGACAGAATTGTGAATGACAACCCCCTCCCTCAATAGTAAAGTAAGCCTGTTTTTCAACAGAATATTTCAGCTTTGCTATTCTGATTACATTCTTGGCCATTTTTCCCTGTTAGACTTCTCCAGTATGTGAGGTCTAGGGTTAATCATATTATAACCTACTCATCTTATAATTCTCAAAATTTCCAGCAACAACAATGAAAAATCAAAGATTTATTTGGAGAAATAATACTGAATTGTGCAAACAATCTAACTATTTCTCTCTGTTTTGTACACACTGCAATATTGTAATTAATAGCTAATGTATGTATGGGAACGAACTGGTGCCCATAAATGCAAACAGAAATCACTTAACATTTACAGGAATTTACACCTGTTTTAATCATGTTTTGCGTCAACCTACATCTGTGTGAACCAGATTCATGCTTGAATTTGCTGGGTTGGGTTTGCTACCTTTGCAGCAAATACTATTGGATAGTATTGAAGTGGTTAAGTTACTGGATCAACAATCAGGGGGCTGGACGCTGATCCTGAAACATAAGTTCAAATCCACCATGACAGCTAGGAAATTTAAATTCAGGTAACAAATTAAATTTTGAATTGAAAAAAATTGGTTATGGTACAAACCTACCAGATTATTATGTAAAAATAAATGTCCTTCCAGAAGGGAATCCACCATCCTTACTTGGTCTGGCCAATTTTACCAGATCTTACCATAACTCATGACTGCCTCAACTAGGAATGGATTACAAATGTTCTCTACTGATATACACATTTTGTGAGGAAACGCAGTGAATACATTGCTAAAAATGCTGGAAAATTATCAATGGTCAGTATGTGAATGGAGAAACAGGTAATGTTTCAGGTTAATTACCTTTCTTTGGGACACATCTACTTGGGTCAGATAAATATATTTTTGAAGCAAACACTGGACTACCTGCACTGTTTGCTTGAGGAGAACTGACTAAATAAGTTGGGTTAATATTGAGTGGGTAGAACGTATAAAATATCTCAGTTCATGACCTATGCTGTATTCAGCTAATCTAACTCAATGTGTTATCGAAGACAGGATAGTTTACTTAATATCATTATTTCAAGAATCCCATTTTTAATCAATAATAGACTAAATGGGACCTGTTGGGTTCCAGTCACACAGGAGGCCTGGTCCCCCAACATAACCCATTCCCCAATGCAATATTCCACTGCTCACCTGTTCCCCCAATGCAACGGCAGGAGCGTTCTGTAACCGGGGACAGCTTCAGGCGGGAAGCGTGTAGGGGAGGGGGTTGGTGTAGAGGAGGGGGCTGGTGTAGGGAAGGGGGTCATTGTAGGGAAGGGGGGGAAGGGGTGTGTGGAAGGGGGGTATGTGGGCTCACCAGTTCCTGGCCCCAGCTCAGACTGCACTCCTGGCTCCAAGACCCCTCTCCGGACTGACTCAGCTGCTCCCATCCCCAGCACCTGTGGCGCTCACAGTCCCCGCCCGCGAACACAGCATGCCTCCGTCTGCGAAACACAGCCCACACTCCACTGCTTCAGCTTTATTCTCGGCGGGTTCTGGATGGACGGCTTCTGGACGTGCTCACAGACTCAGCCCTGCCTCTGAGGTTTATTTCCCAGTGGATCCCGGAAGGGGGCGTTATCTTCATGGTAACTGACAGGCGAGAAGACCAATTTGCTCACGATTTTGTACACCTTCATAACTTTTGTAATCTTCCACCGATCCGAACATAACGTGGTGGCTTGAAGCAGAGCAGAACGGTGAGTAAGGTGGCGAAAATATCCTAGCGATATAGCGTACCTTTTTTGCTCAAATTTAAAAACAACACAGACACAGAGTGGTCAATATGACAGTTTTAGTAATAGTACTGGACTCAGTGGGACCCATTGGGTCCCATGTTCACACAGGAGGGCTGGTCCCGCAATGCAATATTCCACCTCTCCACCAATTTCAATATTGGTGGCCAGTGGTGGGGGGGGTGGGGTGCTTTCTGGAGCGCTAGTATGGGTGTTGTGGGCTGAAGGGACTGGTTTCCAGAGGGCTAGTATGGATATTGTGGACCAAATGGATTCTTGAGCTGGCAGCTCAGTCACTCAAGCCTGGTGAGCTGGCTGCTCACTCACGGCTGACGGGCTGGCAGTTGACACCACTATTCCTTAAAATTCAATTTCAAGCAGGGTGCAAGGCCACAAAATGCAGTTTCCTACCTTTTCAAGCAGGGTGCAATGCCACCAAATTCAAGTGCAGTTTCATACCATTTCAAGCAGGGTGCAAGGCCACCAAATTCAAGTGCAGTTTCATTCCATTTCAAGCAGGGTGAAACCAACATAAAACCACATAAAAACCACAGTTCATTCAGTGTGTTCAGTTGATTCACAGCTCAGGAAGAGAGTCGTGACCTCTCCCTCCCCCATCTTGTAGAGACTGAGCCACACCCACACTTCTGGGGTTTATAGTCCCTCCCACCAGAAGGGGCGTGGCCTTCATGGCATGATTGACAGGAGAGAGAATCTCAACATTTTTAAAACACTAATAACTCTTATTTTTCATCGATGCGAAAAATCATCGGTACCTGGTGAGCGGAGGAGGACTCTGAGTAAGATGGCCAGAAATCACAGCCGTACGTGGTAGCGCTTTTTCTAAAATCAATGTGCAGCGCAAACAAGAAGTGGTCAAGATTAGAATTGTAATCTTTTGCATCTTCAAACCAACCACTTTTGCATTTTCAAACCAACCACTTTTGCCTTTTCAAACCAACCACTTTTGCCTTTTCAAACTGCATTTTCAAACTACATTTTCAAACTACATTTTCAAACTACATTTTCAAACCACATTAAGGGCACTCACAGGTCAGTAAACCACTCACTGTTTAGTAGACATGTGTCAGTGTTATTCACAGCTCAGTCTGAGAGTCGTGATCTTTCGCCCCCCCCCCCCCCATCTTGCAGAGACTGAGGCAGTCGACACTTCTGAGTTTTATAGCCCCTCCCCATCCCACTGGAAGGGGCATGGCCTTCATGACGTGATTGACAGGGGAGAGAATCTCAATATTTTTTAAACATTAATCTTTTATTTTTTATCGATGGGAATAATCCTCGTCCAGTGCAGCGGAGGGGGACCCTAAGTAAGATGGCCAAAAATCACATCCGTAATCAATATGCAGTGCCTACAGGAAGTGGGCAGTATTGATAGATAAGATAGAAGATTTGGTGTTACAACTGATATTGTTAAGTTTACAGGAACAATTGGGTTTCCAAGGAAATCAGAACTCCCTCCTCAGGCTCAGATCAGATTAAGGTCAGGATTCAATTCAGAGACCTAAACTGAACTACTTAGCCACTCATGTCTATCTGGACTGAGTTCACAATAGTTTCAGCAAAACAAATCTGTTCAGATTACATGCATAATGTTGGCAGAAAGTCAATTCAGATTAGTCTAGGTGTGACCAGAAAGAACCAATGCAAAAAAACCCATTAAGTTGTTGCATCGAATGGGATACAAAATGCAAGGTATAACAAGCAGGAGAGCAAATTGAGATTGAAAACAATGTTTACAACATTTGGAGTAACTGGTTGTTGCTTGGTCAGTCTGTAATTTGGCATTTAAGGGCCTGTCCCACTTAGGCAATTTCTTTAGGCGACTACAGGCTGTCGCCACCTGGTCGCAGGGGTGTTGCCTGTAAGGTCATGAGTAGTCTCCTCAGTCGCCCAAAAAGTCATGGCGTCTTTCTGGTCACCGCTGGATTTTTAACAATTAAAATTTTTCTGAGACAGTCGGCAGCAGTGGGTTTGACGCCAATGTGCTAAGCTTGACTTCTCCTGATGTAGGTGCTGTCATTGTTGCCGCCAGGTTAACGTAGGTTGTGCCAGGTGACGCAGGTTGTTGACAGGTGACGTGGGTTGTCACTGGTGCTGACTTTGTTTTTTTTTTGTTGTTAAAGTAATGATTCTATTTCAGATTTTATGTCGAAGGGGGGTCCAGTCGTCGGTTTTTCGGCGACCTGCTACAACAATGACAGTCAGTGGCAGTCACCTAAAAATAACTTGTGGGACAGGCCCTTTAAGGGCTTTACTGAAAACTTACTTTTAACCAACTGTATTAAAGGATTGCTGGTTTAATCACAATTATTCAGTCTTATTTAAAATGTACGTTGTTAAAATATGTTTACAAGTGTTTAAACATAAAAATCGATATCAATTTAGAAATTACCATGGCAAGCAAAATTTTAGCTTTGTACTTGAGGTCTAATTATGTGTTTATCACTTTTACAACAATGTGGCGGTAATATTGTTACGGTATCCATTTCACTAAGTGTAGTTGTTGACTGTTTGCTCTCCTACCTCCCCCCCCCCCCCCCCCCCCCCAACTTGTTTTCATCAGGAATCACACTGTAATCATCCATACTAGTCTTTCTCCACTGCTGAATGTGAAACGTCTTATACAAAGATTCTATAGCGAGCAAGATAGACCACTCCTGCGAAATACAATGGACTGACGTGTAGTACGTACCGGAGCGTAACTTCCGTCATTTCAGTAACCCCGACCCGATGCAACGCTCAGTGTAATGAGCGTTGCGGGGGGAAAAGTTTATATGTTTTTAAAAGTTTTAAATGTTTTTTTTAATTTTCTTTTGAAACAGCACATACCTTGTACAGGGAGGAACTGCAGATGCTGGTTTAAACCGAAGAGAGACACAAAAGGCTGGAGTAAATCAGCGTATCAGGCAGAATCTCTGGAGAGAACTAGGTGATATTTTGGGTCTACGTTTTCGGTACACTGTGCGTGTGTTTGTTAGGCGGAGTCTAAGGGGAGAAACGCTGGCACCAAGAGCGAGCGAACGCGCGGACAGACGGACAAAAGCAATGATCATAGAGCGGCACAGGTGGACATTTCGGGTCGAGACCCTTCTTCAGACTGACAGTCAAGGGAAAGGGGAGCTACAGGCATATCTTCCATTCATTTGTCCTTAGTACAGTCTATATCTCTTGCTCCTCTTTCCCCTGACATACGCACATGAGCACAGCATGTCTGGCAAATCAGTGCGGGCCGAGAGCAGGAGCAGGGCGAAGGATTACATCAAACGGGTCAGGGGAGCTATCGAAGATGTACGGAACTGGTAAGGGGTAAATTAAACCCCCCCCCCAGGTAAATAGATACAACATTTAACAAAAAAAAGGGGGGGGGGGTGGCGGCGATCGCTCCGAGTCCATGTTGGGGGGAGGGGGGGGGGTGGATGGTTTGAGTAAAGACTGCTCTCAATCTGAAATGTCACCTGTTCCTTTTGTCCAGAAATGCTGCCCGACCCGCTGCATTTTGTGTCTATCCTTCAATCTCTCAGCCTGATATAGCAAAATCTCCCTGAATTAGCTTGACGCCATGACAGAAGCCGGTTACGCAAATGGCGCTGAAGATTGCCCATGACCCTACTATGGCTTTTTAGCGGAGTGGACCATCTTGCTCGCTATAGGATCTTTACTCTCTTCTGTGAAAAAGCAGCAGTACGTCAAGATCTTTGGTGTCGACGGTTGGCGTGTCCGTGGAATGTTAAACCACCCGACTACTGCAAACATTACCCCTTACGGGCCTTACGATGAATGTAATTGTGTAGGAAGGAACTGCTGAAGTTGGACACAGAAAGCTGGAGTGACAGCGGGACAGTCAGCATCTCTGGAGAGAAGGAATGCGTGACGTTTCGGGTAGAGACCCTTCTTCAGACTGATTAGGGATAAGGAAAACGAGGGATATAGACGATGATGTAGAGAGATAAAGAACAATGAATGAAAGATATGCAAAAAATTAATGATGATAAAGGAAACAGTCCATTGTTAGCTGTTGGGCGAAAACGAGAAGCTTGTGTAGGAATGTTTAAAAAATGGTGAGATTTTAAAAATCAAGCCTGTAATTTACCCTATCAGATAAAGCATAAAAGAACTGACACCTAATTCACCTTCATATCATGGCCATACTCGGAAATTAGCATCTTGTTCCCTATTGCTTTTCCATTGACTTAACACAAAAGATGTGATCGAGGACAGTCAAAAGCCCAAAGCTTTCTTAAAAATTAAGACAACTGAATGAAATTTTCAGTTATTATAGATTGAAGCATGCTGAAGCAAATATAAAACATCTTACTTGGAGGACCTGAAATTTAAGCATATAATTAGTTAGTTACCTAATTGTAGCTAATTACAAAATTGACTGTTGTGACGGAAATAGTAATAAACACCCAGACTGCCTTGAAAATTCAAAAATGTGATATTCTCAAGATCAGAACTTTAATATTATTGTATGCTGTACGTCCGTAACAGATAGGTAAATAAATCACAATTTCTAGCAATAGACCAAGTCTTTATGGAGAAGATCAGTTGCTAGCTGGTACATTGGGATATCATAATCAGTAGCATCATCATACCTCTGTAACCAATAAGCAACTCTGTACACCTTGTTTTTCCTCAACTTTTCAATTTTGGCATTGTAAACAACTGGGTTTTTGCTCTTAACATAGAAACATAGAAAATAGGTGCAGGAGTAGGCCATTCGGCCCTTTGAGCCTGCACCACCATTCAATATGATCATGGCTGATCATCCAACTCAGTATCCCATACCTGCCTTCTCTCCATACCCCCTGATCCCCTTAGCCACAAGGGCCACATCGAACTCCCTCTTAAATACAGCCAATGAAGTGGCCTCAACTACCTTCTGCGGCAGAGAATTTCAGCGATTCACCACTCTCCTGTGTGAAAAATGTTTTTCTCATCTCTGTCCTAAAAGACGTCCCCCTTATCCTTAGACCGTGACCCCTTGTTCTGGACTTCCCCAACATCGGGAATAATCTTCCTGCGTCCAGTCTGTCCAACCCCTTAAGAATTTTGTAAGTTTCTATAAGATCCCCCCTCAGTCTTCTAAATTCCAGCGAGTACAAGCCGAGTCTATCCAGTCTTTCTTCATATGAAAGTCCTGACATCCCAGGAATCAATCTAGTGAACCTACTCTGTACTCCCTCTATGGCAAGAATGTCTTTCCTCAGATTAGGAGCCCAAAACTGTACGCAATACTCCAGGTGTGGTCTCACCAAGACTCTGTACAACTGCAGTAGAACCTCCCTGCTCCTATACTCAAATCCTTTTGCTATGAATGCTAACATACCATTTGCTTTCTTCACAGCCTGCTGCACCTGCATGCCTACTTTCAATGACTGGTGTACCATGACACCCAGGTCTCGTTGCATCTCCCCTTTTCCTAATCGGCCACCATTCAGATAATAGTCTACTTTCCTGTTTTTGCCACCAAAGTGGATAACCTCACATTTATCCATATTATACTGCATCTGCCATGCATTTGCCCACTCACCCAACCTATATAAGTCACCTTGCAGCCTCCTAGCATCCTCCTTACAGCTAACACTGCTTCGTGTCATCTGCAAACTTGGAGATGTTGCATTCAATTCCCTCGTCCAACTCATTAATATATATTGTAAATCGCTGGGGTCCCAGCACAGAGTCTTGTGGTACCCCACTAGTCACTGCCTGCCATTGTGAAAACGACCCGTTTACTCCTACTCTTTGCTTCCTGTCTGCCAGCCAGTTCTCTATCCACATCAATACTGAACCCCCAATACCGTGTGCTTTAAGTTTGCATAGTAATCTCTTTTGTGGGACCTTGTCGAAAGCCTTCTGAAAGTCCAGATATAACACATCCACTGGTTCTCCCTTATCCACTCTACTAGTTACATCCTCGAAAAATTCTATAAGATTCGTCAGACATGATTTACCTTTCATAAATCCATGCTGACTTTGTCCAATGATTTCACCACTTTCCAAATGTGCTGCTATCCCATCTTTAATAACTGACTAGCAGTTTCCCCACTACCGATGTCAGACTAACTGGTCTGTAATTTCCCATTTTCTCTCTCCTTCCCTTTTTAAAAAGTGGGGCTACATTAGCTACCCTCCAATCCTCAGGAACTTCTCCAGAATCTAAAGAGTTTTGAAAAATTATAACTAATGCATCCACTATTTCTGGGGCTACTTCCTTAAGTACTCTGGGATGCAGCCTATCTGGCCCTGGGAATTTATCGGCCTTTAATCCATTCAATTTACCTAACACCCAGGCTAATCTGGATTTCACTCAGTTCCCCCATCTTATTTGCCCCTACGGTCCCCTGCTATTTCCGGCAGATTATTTATGTCTTCCTTAGTGAAGACAGAACTGAAGTAGTTATTCAATTGGTCTGCCATGTCCTTGTTCCCCATGATCAATTCACCTGTTTCTGACTGCAAGGGACCTACATTTGTTTTAACTAATTTCTTTCTCGTCACATATCCGTAAAAACTTTTGCAGTCAGTTTTTATGTTCCCTGCCAGTTTTCATTCATAATCTATTTTCCCTTTCCTAATTAAGCCCTTTGTCCTCCTCTGCTGGACTCTAAATTTCTCCCAGTCCTCTGGTAGGCTGCTGGTTCTGGCTAATTTGTATGTAAACTACGCATGACATGCCTTTTTGCCCACTACATTCTCATTAAGAATGTCCTGTAGATCATCACATTTGGAGTAGTCCAACTTCGGATAATCTCTGTGAATGCTGTCTAAATCAGTGTATTTTGTTGGGCATTTGGATTGACAAGTTTGCATTTCTTCTTTGGAAGAAATCTGTTTAAAATGTAAAGGAAAAAAAAACACTGAACAGCATTAACAGAAACAAGTTATTATTTGCAGTTTTAGAAAAAAAGGTAGAAATGATAAAGTTAAACGCTAAAACAAATAGTAAATACCCAACAAAAAATTCATATTCATCAGTTTCATCAAATCAATTAAATTAATCTAAATTCAATTACTAGATCTAAACATCTATCCATTTCTGAAGAAAAAGCCAAACAATTTAAATAGCCTAAGTATCCAAATAACAAACTGATCCCAATCACACAAGAAATACATAATATAACATGAGTTTTAAATCTCACTGTCATGAACTTATATGCCAAATGGAAGGAATTTAATGTTTAATTCCCATAAATTAGTCTAGAAACATCCACTCTCAATATAATCAAAATTATTATTTTTTGCACTATACATGTGACTAAAACTGTTGTGGATATTTTGTATAAAAACATTGAATATGGATAGACGATTTAGATGCACTTATGACATGATTGTCCAAACAAAATGAGAATTTTAATCATCTTGCGAGTGGGTGTTCTGGAATGCGATCAATTGGAACGTTGCCGTTGCCATACATTTTAAGCCCATATTGGTAGGCAAGACACGGCCGATTTGTATGGGGCCTATATAACATTTTTGCATCGTAAAATTAGACTAAAGCCACCCCAAGAAGCAAGATTATATGTGAAATACACGATTTACTGTTTGTTTTCTCCTGATATTGTGATCCGTGACGTTGAAGGTGTTGAGGGCGTTAGAAGTCCTTTACTTTAATCCAGTGATTAAATTTTCCAGCGATTTACGTTTGCAGGCAGTTAATTGAGACAATACATAATACTTTCCAAGAAATTATTCTGCTCTTAGTTATAGCACCTCTACATCTCAATCAAGATTAATTTCCTCCTTTGCTTTTCAAATGAAACCCCACTTGTGCTTTCAGTAGGACTTGTATGAATCTATAATCTTTTCAAAGAGCATTCAAAGATAGGAGTTATCCTTGATGGTATTCATCCTGCACCAATAGCACTGCATTATTTTAAAGGATCTGATTGCATGGAAATATGCTGCTGAATTATGTTGCTCCAAGAGCTACACGTCCTTTATTCGTTCTCATTACTTGCATTCACTTTATTCTCCTTTATTCTTTCTCATTACTTGCTTTATTCTTTATCTCATTTATTCTTTCTCATAACCTGCATCTCCTTTATTCTTTCTCATTACTTGCATTTACTTTAAGGTTGGATCTCTATTTTACTTAAATGAATTTGGCAGACACAATTGGATATAACAAAAGATTTTATTTAGACATTAAAAAACAAGTTATTCAAATATCCGCAGCCCAATTCCCAGAAAACATTCTGATGCACCATGTGAATCGCCTCATTAACCTCTGTACATGCATGCAAGCTTCAAAAGTCTTTGTTCTAGATACAGATGTGCAAGATAGAGTCAGACATTTTTTTGGAACATTCTGCAGCCTGAAAGTTTCTGATTTATGTGGTGTAAATCAATAATGTTTTATTATTAATGTTTAATGTGTTATGTATCATTCTTAACTGTCACTGTTTATCATGTAGTCACTTGCGGGCGGAGCACCAAGGCAAATTTCATGTATGTGAATACTTGGCCAATAAACTTATTCATTCACATTGTTGACATAACATCAAATCACATAATGTGTGCAAATCCATAGGCCAAACTACTATATTTTACACAGATATTAGATAAATTGCAGCCAAAGGGAACACTCTGTAGAACAATATTATTATGCTTCTTCCTTGGTCTTGCCTGCCCTACTGTCAGCTATTCAAATATTTTCTCCCATATATTCAGTCCAGGGTCTCCTGCATATCTAATGTGCTAAATTAAAGCTGAATAGTAATGTTCTTACCACTGAACATAATGGATTCATTCCCACTGCAGAGATTCCAGTTTAGTATATATCTGAGTGTCTGCTTGAGTACTTTTAAGACTTGAGTTTGAAAGTAAAGGAATACTGCATTATCTATTTCATTGCAACAATGGCTATTTTCCAAAATTATTCCAACTATCTATATCGTATATATATTAAAACTGTGTGTGTGTGTATAATCATACTGTTTGAAGACACGACACACTAATGGTGAGATTTTTACATATTCCAATAGAGGTTTACACCGTGAAGTCAAAAATCGCCTTATCTGAAAATTTCATGCATTATTTCTCGAGTTATTTATGAAAATGTTCACAAATTTCAAATGACTTAGAAATTGAAAACCGCTGGCTTTGGCTGATGATGTGATGATGTCACAATGGCTGCACGTTGTGTCACGCGCTGCGAGTCTGTTCTCTTGACCGTGCTGCTCGCAAGACCTTTGAACAAAATGACTTCTTGCTCGCGCTGCGAGTCATTTGGTCGCCGTCCGCCCCGCTCGCTGAGTTCAAGTCTGCCCTTTCTGTCTCTCTCCCCCCTCCCTTCTCTCACCCCCTCTCTCTCTCTCCTGCCCTGCCACTCGCAAGCCCAGCTACTGCCGGCCACACCACCCCACCCCTGCCATATACGGGCCCTGGAGCCGGAAGCCGCCAGCGGGACCGTTCAGGAACCAACCGTCCTCTGTGATGACCCCACCCCGGGCTCTGGATTGAAGCCGCTGAACATGCAGTCCTATGGTTGACGTGAGCCCCGCTGCCCGCTCCCTTCCTCCTCTCCCCCTCCTCATCCTCTTCCTTCCCTCTTTCGCCCCTTTATCCCACTCCTTCCCCCCTCACCCCATCTTTCTCCCACCTCCCTGTCTCCGCCCTCTCTCTCCCTGTCTCTGCCCTCTCTCTCTCCATCTCTGCCCCCTCTCTCTGCCTCCTCTCTCTCCCCCCTCTCTCTGCCCCCTCTCCCTCCCTGTCTCTGCCCCTTCTCTCTCCCTGTCTCTGCCCTCACTCTCTCTCCCTGTCTCTGCCCTCACTCTCTCTCCCTGTCTCTGCCCTCTCTCTCTCCATCTCTGCCCTCTCTCTCTCTGCCCCATCTCTCTCTCTCTCTCTCTCTGCCCCATCTCTCTACCCCTCTCTCTCTCCCTGTCTCTCCCCCCTCTCTCCTTGTCTATCCCCCCTCTCTCTCCCTGTCTCTGCATCCTCTCTCTCCCTGTCTCTGCCCTCTCACTCTCCCTGTCTCTGCCCTCACTCTCTCCCTGTCTCTGCCCTCACTCTCTCGCCGTGCCTCTGCCCTCTCTCTCTCTCAGCCCTCCCTTTCTACTCCTCCCTCTCCCCCTCTAGCTGCAGGCCGCCCAACTCCCCCCCCCCCCCCCCCCACCCCGCGTTGAGGGAACGGGGCCCAAAGGATCGCACTTAGTCTGGTATACTTATAAAATTCTGATCTTGAATGTGTGTGTGTGTATATATAATCATACTGTTCGACGCCCTGACGATAAAATGTGTACATATTCCTGTAGAGATTTATCTGGTGTAGTCCAAAATCGGCTTACCTGAAAATTTTGAGCTTTATTTCTGAGTTATTAATCAAAATGTTCAAAAAAATTTCAAATAACTTATAAAATAAAACCGCTTTGGCTGATGACGTGACAATATCACAAAGGCTACACGTTGTGTCCACGCGCTGCGAGTCACGTAGCCCGGCCTTTAATGGTTCGCAAGACCTTTGAAAACGCTATCTTCTTGCCCACCCCCCAAACTCTACCCCCCCTCCCCCTTGGCCCCCCTCACTCTCTGCGCCCCACTCCCTCCCCCACAATAGGGGACAGGTGCATTTTGCAGCCGAGAGCGAGGAAGCGAGGGATTATCGCCTTCGGGAACCAGCCCTCACTTCTGATGACGCGCCCCCCCCCCCCCCCAACCCCTCAAACTCTACTCCCCTCCCTCTCCTTCTCCGCCCCCTCACGCTTCCTCTCTCCCCCTCTCTCTGCCTCTGTGTCCCTCTCTGTGCCTCTGCGTCCCTCTCTGTGCCTCTGCGTCCCTTTCTGTGTCCCTATGTGTGCATCTGTGTCTCTCTGTGCCACTGTGCCCCTCTCTGTGCCTGTGTCCCTCTCTGTGGCTGTGTCCCTCTCTCTCTACCCCCTCCGTCTCTAGCCGTGCCGGCGAGTTGGGGCCTATGCATGAGCGGATAGGGCGGGGGATGGGATAAAAGGAGTGAATGAATTATATTAATAAAATATCAATGGGGTGGTTAGTTTGTGTGGGTGTGGGTGTGGGTGGGGTTGGTTAGTGTGTGTGATGCCGCACAGCCGCGTGTTGAGTGAACGGGACCCAACGGGTCCCACTTGGTCTAGTTAACTATAAAATGCTCTTTTTGTTTTGAGGCATTGATTGGCTTAGGTGCAAAATACTTTCTTTCAGAATTCATTAACTGTAAAATATGTTAGATCCAAAAGTGAGGTAATCAATTTAACAGCGTAGGAAGGAACTGCAGATGCAGGTTTAAACCGCAGATGGACTGAAAAAGCTGGAGTAACTCAGCGGGACAGGCAACATCTCTGGAGAGAAGGAATTAATGACAATTTGCGTCGAGACCCTTCTTCAGACTTAAAAGCCCTGATTTATTTTCTTCTCTCCCTTTTACAACAGTTGTGTACATTATACAGAGACAATAGTCATTACAGTAATGAAAAACAAAAAAAGCAGTAGATGTGATAACTTTAAACCAAATCAGAAAATGCGATGAATACTCAGGAGGTCAGGCAGCATCAATGCAGACAGAAGCAGAGTTAACTGATACTGATGAAAGATGATTGACCTGAAAAGTCAGTTCAAATTTTCTCTCTGGAGATGCTGCTTGACATGCTGAGTACTGACAACAATTTATGTTTTTAATATAGTTTTAAATGCTTTTTTCAACAAGGTTCTGGCTCTTGGACTTTAACAAACCATTATTTGAATTTTAATTTGACCTTGGCCATTCTTAGATTGTTAGGTGAAGAACTTCAACTAAATATATTTTAATTGCATAAAATAATTGTTTTAGTAAATATGCTGTAAAGAATTATTAGCCTGCATTTCTTAGGAAAACAAGACACCATAGGATAACATGTAGCCACCATTAAAAAGATAGAGCTTCCTATCGACTGGGTTGTAATGAAGGCTTGCCACAGCTGGAGAGAATTTGATGAGGCGGATATTGAGATTTTTAGCCTCTTGATTAGTGACGGTGTCAAACATATAAAATATCTCCTCCTCATTTGTGCTAACAAATCGCGTGGCATAAAGCACTCCACAAACCATAAAGGCATTGGTTGTTGCTTTCTTAAAGAGCTTTGTTTTCCAGGTCTGTAATACAGCCAAATTATTGCTGTTTATTTTACTCAGTACAATATTACCGTAATTCTCTTCAGTGGCATAAATGACCCAGATTCCATTTTCGTCCACAGAGAAATCTATATCTGTGTAACCATAACAATCATAGTAACAGTAAGGGAATTTGTTTGAATGGCCAGCATTGGGTAGGTTCACATTAATTATATTCTTTGTGTTTAAATTAAATTTGCACATTTCTCCAGTCTTATAACAGTTATAATACAAAGAACCATTATAAAGCACAACACCAGGACCCTGGATCGAATTGGTTGTGGTGTACGATGATCTCACTGTAAAATCTACGGGAGTGTTTGACATGAGAAAGGTTTTGTAAGAGGAGTATGTTCGTATTGAATTTCCATAGATGTTAGAAGACATTAGTGCCATAACCCAGTACAATTCCGGGCTTCCGGGCATTGAATCCATGCCCCAGGCTCCGTAAGGGTATGACGAACCATAGGGGTTGAGTTGTGCTATTAAAGGCCTAGTGACGTTACGTAACATTCCTCCAGAACAATTTCCTGTAAGAAAGATAATTATTCTTATTTCATATTCTCAAATTATTTTGAAAATGTTTTCTTTAATCAATCAACAAAGAAAATAAGCTTTACACAAAAAGCTGGAGAAACTCAGCGGGTGCAGCAGCATCTAAGGAGTGAAGGAGATATCTCCTTCACTCCTTAGATGCTGCTGCACCCGCTGAGTTTCTCCAGCTTTTTGTGTAACCCTCGATTCTCCAGCATCTGCAGTTCCTTCTTTAACAAGAAAATAAGCTTGTCTTCTTGACCTACTGATCACACCCTATCATTCCAATGAAACCAATCGATTTACTTAACCTAAATATCCTTCACATCATTCTTATTAATCACTGCCCATGAACATTTAATTAGACTTACTTGCAGTCATTAGACTTACCTTGCAATCATAGTATTTCCCCAGATTCAAACCCACATCATCTCCCTTATCATTCACAAGTGATTTCTTCCCCTTCCTATCAGAAGCAACTCGTGGTTTGTTTCATTTTAATTAGATTCAGTACCATCTATTTCTGTTGCCACATATGACATATATGTAAGAGTGTAGGAAAGAACTGCAGATGCTGGTTTGAATTGAAGGTAGACACATATGTAATGTGTGCATACATGCACACAGCACAGAGCAGCTGAATTAACCATGTGCTAGTAGCTCTATGCATTCCAGATTACCCGGTTCAGAAATAAAACACCTTGAGTAACAAAAAGGTGTGTTAGTAAGTGAATTTGATAAATGTAATCTCACCAATCTTCACATTGCCATAGACAGAAAAGCTCTCCAGTCGGTTCTTTATTTTCTTCAAGCGGTCTTTCATGTTCAGTAAGTTATGTTTGTCATATTGCTGCAAGTTTAGCACACTGACATAGGAATTGTTCAGCTAGATCAAAAATTACATTAATTAGACTGCGCATTCATTATAAAGGGTAAAAGACAGTTTGCATTAGTAATACCAGTAATGTACTTAATGTTAATACACTCACTGTTCATAATATATTGTTAATTTATTATTAGGAGTTATGATTAGTTCTATTTAGTGTGATAAACTGCTTATTATCAGTTATTGGGAAGGGGGGGACGAGGGGGGGAGAGTGAGGAAGAGGGGGGGCGGGTGGAAAGGGGGGAAGAGGAGGAGGAGGAAGGGAGTGGGTAGGGGGCGCGCATCAACCATAGGACTGCGTGTTCAACGGCTTCAATCCAGAGCCAGGGGGGTGGGGAGGGGGGGGGGGGGGGGGGGTGGGGGAGGAGGGATCGACACAGAGGAGGGCTTGTTCCCGAACGCTCCCGCTGGTGGCTTCAGGCTCCCGGTTCCAGGCCTCAGGCTCCAGGGCCAGAATACGGGGGAGTGGTCGGCAGCGGCCGGGCTTGTGAGCGGTGGGCAGGAGGGAGAGAGAGGGAGGGGGTGGACGTGAACTCGGCGATCGGGGAGGACGGCGACCAAATAATTTGCATCGACAGCAAGAAAACAGTGTGTTTTTTTTTTCAAAGGTCTTGCAAGCGGCGCAGCCAGGTGACATAATGTGCAGCAATTGTGACATCATCACGTCATCAGCCAAAGATAGCGGTTTTCAATTTCTAAGTTATTTGACATATGTGAACATTTTCATAAATAACTTGAGAAATAATGCATGAAATATTCAGATAAGACGATTTTTGGCCACGGCGTAAATCTCTATCGGCATATATAAAAATTTCACCATTAGCACATCGTGTTTTCGGGCAGTATGATTATACACACATACATATCCCAGATCAGAGTTTTATAAGTATATAGATAGATAAATTGTTCATATTTTCTTGGGGTTAATGGACAGTTTATTTGTGATTAAAGATGATGTGTAAGGGTGTTTGGGATAATAAGCAGCTTGTTCATTATTTGGCTATTGGAATTATTATTTTCAGCTGTAGTATTATTTATGACAATAAGCATGCATATAAGAATATTAACTGCTCTGTTTATTAGGAAAGCTGATAGTTCACCTTTTTGTTTCATGGATTAAAGAATAGCCTGTTTTGTTTTCATTAGAGGTAACGATTCATCTGATTTCCCAGGCTTACCAATGAAATGCGAGGTGTTCAAAGTGCGAATAGTTGAACGAACAAGGTGTGGTCTGGAACCCACTCTGATACTTAAATACTGATTTGATCCTGAACAGGGGTTTTGCATGGAGTTTGTACATTCTCTCCATGACCTACGTGGGTTATGTCCAGGAACACTGGTTTCCTCCCACATTCCTGAGGCATACAGGTTTGTAGGCTAATTGGCTTGATTAAATTGTAAAGTGTTGCTAGTGGGTGTAAGATAGTGTTGGTGTACAGGGATCGGCACCGATTCAGTGGGCCAAAGGGCCTGTTTCTGTGCTGTATCTCTAAAACTAAAAACTAAATCTGCAGTCTCTTGTTTAGCCTTACTTCTTGCATCTAAGCGGCTTGATCACAGACAGAAAATGTGGCAATTTTAAGTATATAATTAAATCTAATCAATCTTACCTCAGAGGAGATCGTTTGAAGTGCCTTAGTATTTGGCAAGGAAACATTCTGCACCTTTGCAATTTCTGAATGTAGTTGTTTCAGGTCCCAACGAAGCGGCCAGAAGTTAAGTGGATGGTACAGCTTCTGATTCTGCATTGCCTCAAACTGTTTAAGTCGAGCAGTCTCATTCTGCATTTCTTCAAAGAACACTTGGCTCTTGAAGTTAATCGCTGTTATCTTGAAATTGACAGCACAGTTTAAATAAATTAGCAAAAGGCACAAGGAAGACCCCAGTCGCCAGGTTATAGGGAACACATGTGAAGAGAGATGGATTGAAAATACAATGTCTCTTGTCATTGGCAAGTCTAATATCGGAAATCTCAAAATGCAAGGAATAGAAATGTCTCAGAAAGGGAAAAATGTTCTGATGCAGAGTTCATTTAGATAATATGCCAGGGTTCAACCGTTTAGTTTAGACATAGCTGAAGAGGTTAAGTAAGTTGATAAAAAGAAAATGAAAATTATAAAACACCAATCTAATAATAAATAGTGTTACATCAGATATATTTAGTATATCTGTGTAATGACTGATGAGCCATGCAGAAAGCCAGTCAGACACCATTGAAAGGAGGCCTTTATTTCTATTGCTTCCAGAGCTTCCTGGCCCTCCTTCCGGGGTCTCACTGATATGGAACCTCGTTGCCATGCCCTGGGGTTACTTTAAGTTGGTGCCCCATTGCCTTCTTCCTAGTGCCTCATAGAGCTCTTTGCTTTGCTCCAGGAATTTCATTATGAGTGAGCTCTGTCCCACATTTCAAAAAAACTAGTGACACCAAATCCCTTTCCATTCCCTGGTTTACTTTTTATCTAAACCAACTACTTGTGCTCCCATTCTGACTCATTTCCACCATGGGATCAAGGGAGACACAAAACCAGCTATTTTACCTGATCCCTACATAGCAAGTTCCTTCTGTGTATTTTAAGCCAAAGGCCTGATTCAAATGTTCAGTTTATGTTTGCATCTTACATATTGGATGATTGTGTAATGGTGCTTATGTTTTGTTCTATTCTAATGAACTATCTTTTACTCGAAATGTGAACTGTATCTCTTTTCCCTTGATGCTGCCTGACCCGCTGAGTGTTTCCTACATTTCACATTTTGATTTCAGATTTCCATCTTCTACAGTTTTATTGATTTTTCTGACA
Source organism: Raja brachyura (assembly GCA_963514005.1). The sequence continues at coordinate 18,984,002 of OY740797.1, forward strand.
ATTAGGCAAATGAGCTTTGCAGTTTGAATAGCATTTGGTGTCTTTCTGCCTGGATGAGGGTCTCGTCATTCCTGAGTCTTGTTTTCCTGGTAAATGGGCAATAGGTTTGTGTATCTCAGTCAGGATGTGTGAGCAGATAGAATGAACACAACTGCCCAGCAAGCATTGCAGCTGCCTCACAGCTTCGGTGACCAAGGTGCGACCCTGACCTCTGGTGCTATATATGTGAATTTTGCCCATTCTTCCTGTCACTGCATGGATTTCCTCCAGGTGCCCAGGTTTCCTCCAGCATCCCAAAGCCATGCAGGTTAGTACATTGATACTGGCCACTGTGAATTTCCCCTGGTATGTAGTTGAATGGTAGAATCTGGAACGAGTTGATGAGAACTTGATGAGTATATGGTGGGGTTAGTATAAAAAAGATGCTTCATGGTCAGCATTCTCTCAATGGGCCAAAAGGCCCTTTTCTGTGCTGGACAACCTTATGACTGAAAATGGCTTCACCAGGATGACGGACATAGAAACATAGAAAATAGGTGCAGATGTAGGCCATTCGGCCCTTCGAGCCTGCACCGCCATTCAATATGATCATGGCTGATCATCCAACTCGGTATCCTGTACCTGCCTTTTCTCCATACCCCCTGATCCCTTTAGCCACAAGAGCCACATCTAACTCCTTCTTAAATATAGCCAATGAACTGGCCTCAACTACCTTCTGTGGCAGATAATTCCAGAGACTCACCACTCTCTGTGTGAAAAATGTTTTCCTCATCTCGGTCCTAAAGGAATTCCCCCTTATCCTTAGAATGTGACCCCTTGTTCTGGGCCTCCCCAACATCGGGAACAATCTTCCTGCATCTGGCCTATCCAACCCCTTGAGAAGTTTGTAAGTTTCTATAAGATCCCCCCTCAGTCTTCTAAATTCTAGCGAGTACAAGCCAAGTCTATCCAGTCTTTCCTCATATGAAAGTCCTGACATCCCAGGAATCAGTCTGGTGAACCTTCTCTGTATCCCCTCTTTGGCAAGAATGTCTTTTCTCAGATTTGGAGACCAAAACTCTACGCAATACTCCAGGTGTGGTCTCACCAAAACCCTGTACAACTGCAGTAGAACCTCCCTGCTCCTATACTCAAATCCTTTTGCTATGAATGCTAACATACCATTTGCTTTCTTCACAGCCTGCTGCACCTGCATGCCTACTTTCAATGATTGGTGTACTATGACACCCAGGTCTCGTTGCATCTCCCCTTTTCCTAATTTGCCACCATTAAGATAATAGTCTACCCTCCTGTTTTTGCCACCAAAGTGGATAACCTCACATTTATCCACATTATACTGCATCTGCCATGCATTTGCCTACTCACCCAGCCTATCCAAGTCACCTTGCAGCCTCCTAGCATCCTCCTCACACCTAACACTATCCCCCAGCTTCGTGTCATCCGCAAACTTGGAGATGCCAGTGTTGCTCCACTGGTAGTTTGAAAATGCTGCACATCATCTCAAATAAATAGTTGAAAGGGTTTCCTGTCCCTGAATGTCCATGCACCGTTCCTGTGGATTCCACCATGACAGTGACACCTGATTTCCAATGTGAAACTGGAGTAACCACTTCATACCTGGGCCATTACATCGATCTGTTTCCTGTGCACAACCAATGCACACCTGGGCACATGGCTGCCACAAAATGACACTGCGTACAGAATGTCAAAGTACAGACAATGGCTGTGCACAGAGCTTCTGAGGTAACATTCCCATGTTTCTGCTTTCTGTTCCCTTCATTCTGTTACTGGCTATCACAATGCCTTTTGACACCAGTGCAAGAGTTAAAGCCACCACATAATAAACATTACAGACCAAGACTATTTGACATATCAAAGCGAATCATACAATTTTCACCCATCTATCCCGGTGCATTTCTTGAAAGCCTGCCTTCCTTTGCCTGTCCCTGTTCTTCCATTTCTTCCCTCTCCCTGACAGGTGGAAGGCTGCTAACAGACGGCAGTCTCTCAGTCATGGACAACTCTTTACCAGCGCCTCAATTAATGGCAACAATGGAATATAGGAAGAGCGTAGAGTTGCCCATGTTGAGCCATGCCTGCTTGAATAAGTTACATGCACCACTGTACTGACTCAAAAATTCATAAATCACAATCATCCACCTGCTGGAGGAAGTCAGCGGGTCAGACAGCATCTGTGGGATTTAATGGACATTGTCATCTGTCCATTTCCTTCCATATATGCTGCCTGACCTACTGAGTTCCTCCAGCAAATTATTTTCTCCAAGAATTTAGCATCAACAGTCTCTTATGTCCACAATTCATAAACCACACTTCCTTTGAGAAGTGATGTCTGGTTTTAAGCAGTATTGTAGGCAAGATTCAACAAATGGTAACCACTCCCAAAATAAGGTTCCTGTTGGAGTATGCAAAAATGTACATGTTACTTGCTCACCTCTGATAATCTTTCATTCAGTGAACTCGAACAGTTCTGTGACAGGTCTTGGAGCTCTTTAAATCTTTCAACTGGAAACTCCCATTCAGCAAAATGCACTGTGCAGACACATTGATTCCCATTCTTCTGCACTCCATGAAAGCGCTGCTTTTGGTGTTCTGTCTCCTGTAAAACACAATATCTAGTCTCTTAATATTACACTTGGATATCTTCCCACCGTATGGCAGTACACCCCTAAAGTGATATTATCATCCATAAAACTAATTTTGTCCCAACACTCATGAAAACCAAAGGGGCAAATTCATAAACAAAAGATTAAAGATCATTATCAATTCCCTTGGAGCAACCACCCTTTCTTTAGGTAACAATTTAATGAAACAATATAATTGTATTGCTAACAAATGGAACATTTAAAATATTTATAACCTAAATTCTCCCTTGATATCCTTGGGAATTAGCTGTACTTTGGAGGAAATGGGCATGATGTTCAACCTCTATCCCCACTCAGCTCAACAAACATGAACCAACTTCAACATGCAGCTTGAAAGAATGACCAACATCAAGTTGTTAAAGTCCTTGAGTGTTTTTTACCGTTCACTTAGATTCAAAGCTTATTTCGCCATGAGTAAAAGTGCCCCAGAAAATCTGGATTGCTGCCAGAGTGTGATCCAGCTTCCTTCAGGTAATTATTTGTGATAGTCCCCCTTCCCCATTGTTACCAATCTCTTTAACCCCCACTTCATCCACCACCCCTCCCCCTCCCATCCTCCCCCCCCAACCCACACAATTGGCTGCACACCCCAATACTCCTCCAATCTGTCCAATCCCATTGACAGGGCTGGATTTACGTATTGGCTTCATAGGCTTAAGCCTAGGGCCTCGAGATCTAGGTGGGCCTCGCGGAGCCGGATTTACCATTAGGCTTCATAGGCTGAAGCCTAGGGCCTCGAAATGTAGGGGGCCTCCGGCCAAGGCAGGACACCTGCCGTTCAACTCTGGGTGGGCCCCCTCTCTCTCTCTATCTCTCTCTCTCTCTGTCACTCTCCGTCATTGCCCGCCATCCATATCTGTGTCCAGGCCGCCGGGCTCCGCTCTTCGCTCGCTCCTCATCCGCTGGCACGACGGGCCGCCTTGCACATGCGCACTGCTACGGCCAGCACATCCTCCGTCCTGCACATGTGCACAACCACGGCCAGCACATCATCGGCCGCCCTGCACATGCACAATGCCACGGCAACTGGTCGGCGCTGGGCACTTTCTCCCTCGCTTTGAATTGTGGGAGATCTGGCCAGCATTGCTGTCTGGTCGCCGCCTCACCGCGACCTCTGAAAACCAACGCAGAATTCCTCCCTGACCCTGGAGCTGGAGTAACTCCCCGGAGTAACTCTTGCTTCTGGTTTCCTGGTCCTCCAAAAATATTCTAAATGTAATTTAAACTGGTGGTGGAGGGCTGAACAATAGCAGCCTATTGCATTTTATCTGTTTATTTATTGTGTATATCCAGTCTATGGTATATAAACACACTGAACATTTATCTCCTGTTCTGTATTATGTTTACATATTCTGTTGTGCTGCAGCAAGCAAGAATGTCATTGTCCTATCTGGGACACATGACAATAAAACTCTCTGGACTCTTGACTTGGACTTAAGCAAAAAAGGGTTATTTGGGAAAAAGCTACCTTAAATTCATTTGCGTCTGGTTGGGTAACTATGGTAGGTTGAAGACTATTCCATGGTTTAATTGTACAGGGGAACTCCATGGAGCAGCCAGCAACTCTGGATAGAAGAAATTGGGTGACGTTTCGGGTAGAGACCCTTCTTTAGACTCCCTCTGGTTTTAGTGTTTTTAGTTTAATTTAAAGATACAGCGTGGAAACAGGCCCACCGAGTCCACGCCGACCACCCGTACACTAGTTCTATCCCACACAATAGCGGAGTAAGTCGAGTGTTTTATTTTCTCATGTCCCAGTTAGAACAATAAAATCCTTACTTGCAGCAGCACAACAGATTATGTAAACATAGTACTCTGTAAACTATGTTATAAACGAGAAAAAACGGTGTATTTGTGTGCGTGTGCGTGTGTGTGTGTGTAACATATATACCCACACACACACACACACTTTCCCTCCTGGGATTAATAACATTTCTATCGTATAGTATCGTATGTGTAGGAAGGAGCTGCAGATGCTGGTTTAAACTGAAGATAGACACAAAAAGCTGGAGTAACTCAACAGGTCAGACTGAATCTCTGGACAAAAGGAAAATATTACTTTTTGGGTTGAGTCTGAAATAGGTTCCTGTACACCTTTGGAATGTGGAAGGAAACAAGAACACCCAGAGAAAGCCCATGCGATCAAAGGGAAAGGAGCAAACTCCATACAGACAGCACCCATATTCAGGATCAATTTCTGGCACTTTTAGGCAGCAACATTATGGCCAATGTACTGCCCCATAGTTTTGAACTGAATTAACACATACAGTAGCTGTAAAGGGGGACATAGGTCACTTGGAGATTTAAGACTAAAAATGGATATTTTAATTTTATTAGTAACCAAAGTTATCGACGTATACTTTTTAGTGTGTTGGAAAACAAAATATATTGGCACAGCTGGTAGACTTGCTGCCTCACACACCAGAGATCTGTGTTCGATCCTGTCCTTAGGCACTGTCTGTGTTGAATTTGCACATTCTCCTTGCAAGCGTGTGGGTTTCCTCCCACATCCCAAAGACACATTGGCTTTGTAGGTTAACTTGTCTCTGTAAAATTGCCCCTAACATGTAGGGAGTGGGTGAGGAAAGTGGGATAACAGAACTTGTGTGAATGGGTAGACAAAAATGCTGGAGAAACTCAGCGGGTGAGGCAGTATTTATGGAGCGAAGGAAATGGGCGACGTTTCGGGTCGGGACCCTTCTTCAGACTGATGTGAGGCTGGGGAGGACGAGAAGAAGAAAGGAAGAGGCAGAGACAGTGGGCTGAGGGAGAGCTGGGAAAGGGAGGAGAAAGCAGGGACTACCTGAAATTGAAGAAGTCAATGTTCATACCGCTGTGGTGTAAACTGCCCAAGCAAAATATGAGGTGCTGCTCCTCCAATTTACGGTGGACCTCACTCTGGCCATGGAAGAGGCCGAGGACAGAAAGGTCGGATTCGGAATGGGATCGGCAGTTAAAGTGCTGAACCACCCAGTGCTGGGGGATCAGGTTGGTTATTGTGAACCGAGCGGAGGTGTTGGGCGAAGCGATCACCAAGCCTACGCTTGGTCTCACCAATGTAGAGCAGCTGACACCTAGAGCAGCGGATGCAATAGATGAGGTTGGAGGAGGTGCAGGTGAACCTCTGCCGCACCTGGAAAGACTGCTTGGTTCCTTGAATGGAGTCAAGGGGGGAGGCAAAGCGACAAGTGTAGCATTTCCTGCGGTTGCAAGGGAAAGTGCCAGGATAGGGGGTGGTTTGGGTGGGAAGGGACAAATTGACCAGGGAGTTACTGAGGGAGCGGTCTCTGTGGAAAGCCAACAGGGAAGGAGATGGGAAGATGTAGCCAGTGGTGGGATCCCATTGGTAGACAAAAAAGCTGGAGAAAATCAGTGGGTCAGCATCTATGGAGCGAAGGAATAGGCGACTTCGAGTCGAGACCTTTCTTCAGATTGATTTCGGGGGGGGGACACATGAAAAAGAAAGTAAGAGGCGGAGACAGTAGGCTGTGGGAGAGCTGGGAATGGGAGGGGAAGGAGGGAGAAAGCAAGGACTACCTGAAATTAGAGAACACAATGTTCATACCGCTGGGGTGTAAACTATCCAAGCAAATATGAGGTGCTGCTCTTCCAATGTGCGATGGGCCTCACTCTGACCATGGAGGAGGCCCAGGACAGAAAGGTCGGATTCGGAATGGAAGGGGGAGTTGAAGTGTTGAGCCACCAGGAGATCAGGTTGGTTATTGCGAACTGAGTGGAGGTGTTGTGCGAAGCGATCGCCAAGCTTGGTCTCACCGAGGTTGATCATACACTGAATAATCCAACCACATTTTTGTTTGGAAGTGGAAAGAAATAATAGAAATTGCATTGATTGCAACATGTAAAAAGAGTTGAGATACTGTATTATAATTTTGCTGCATGTCATTGTGGTATATATCATGTATTGATTGGTGAATATGTTTAGTTTGTGACTTTATTTGAAGCAGAAATAATATGTGAATGCTTCATTGAGCATAATTCTGACTGGTAACTACGCACTTCTTCCGATGTTGAGCATTATCGCACGTTGTCTTAAATGACCACCTAAACTGTTATTTGGCAACATAAAAAGATGTCAAGGTTTTTTTCTCTGTTGCCTCTGACAACAGAGAAAAAAAATTAAGTGAGATCCCTGCAAGATGTATAATATTATTGACACTGACATAGGCCTTTCTTACATATGCTGTCACAACGCACTGTAGTCTCTAAACAATCCTTCAGTAATTTTCCTTGCCATCCATTTCAAAATAATAGTGTTTTAAGCTGAAAACTCGACACTAGCAATAAATAAATAAATAAATAAGCACAGCTTTCTAGCCCCTTATCTCAATGGCCACTCTCGGCTGCAAATCGGTGTCTATCTGGTGAACCATCTTCCTCTAGTCATGGGGGTGGGGGATTGGGAGTGGCCTCACAAGTGAAACAGCTTAGGGCCTCTCTTCATCTAAATCCGGCCCTGCCCATTGACCTCAAATATCAGCTTGAACCACATCCCTCTAGACAACTACTTGACATCCTCCTCCCTTACCCATGTAATTCTCCCTCCAGTCTCCCTGCCTTGCATCTCCTCCCAACTTCATCCACACTCCAGAATGTTGAGAGGCTGCGGAGAAATGGATTATCTCACTTGCACATACTTTTAGACACAATATCAGCACTATTCCATAGATTAGTCCACAAGAGCCCACAGTCTGGTTCAAAATTAAATTCAAATGCTCAACATTGGAAAATCTCACAGGGTTCTAATTGATATTTGGCTAGTCTCTCCCATTCTCCTCTTCATAAACTTTCAATTCCACCCATGGCTTTGCCCCTCTTTAAATAGGCAATTGAAAGCAAGGTCCATGTCAGCAAGGTGTAGGCTGAACAGAAATTCATGTGATCTGGATCACTTCAGAGATTTTGGTCAAAACCTATATAAGCATTGTACAAATAAAATGTAAAGATAACTAAAACAGATTTAGTCAGACAGGAACAGACATATAAAAAAAAAAGTGAGCCAGACACATTAAAAGAAAAAGAGGTCAAATATGACATTAGACTTTGGCACTAATATTGTGAGCAGTTAATAACAAAGAAGGATGGACTTAGTAGTAACAACCAAAGACAATATTGGAGAAACCCTCTGCTCATTCAGAGCAGAATTTCAGACAAACAGATTGGCAAACTAAAGGAGGGAGTGACAGATGTGATGTCGAGGTCATCGTCATCGTATGTTTGGAAACTAATGCTGGATTTCTGGATGAGAGGTCAAGGGTGTATTCCTGGTGAACATCAGAGGTGATACACTAGAATGGTAAGGAGAATCATTGCAGCTAATTCTCTGGCTTTGACTGAGCAGATAAAACTGAATGCAAGTGGGTACAGACTCTTGGCAGTGGACCACAGTGGGGATGTCTTACCATGGAGTGAGGGGAAATATGGAGACGGGTAGCACAGCAGTGTCCAATTTGATTGGCCATCCTACTCCCAATGCAATGCACTGCTTAAGTTATGAGCCAAAAATTGCCCCCTTGCCACTGTGTGGTACAGGCCTATCAGCATGGCAGACATTACATTGAGATGCATAAAGGTTGACTAATCATTGAAAGAACAAACCTTTGAAAATGAGCTTGGGTCAGGTTGTGAGGTAAACCTTCATCTCGCCACCTTTAGAGGGTGCCAAATCTTTAGAATTCTCCACCCCAGAGAGCTGTGAATGTTCAGTCAACAAGTTAAGTTAAAAAAAAAGACTTGTGAATTTCTGGCCATTAAGGGGATAGAAGTGCTAACTCAGGAAAATGCCCCCTAATCAGGTCAGCCATGGCCTTGATGAACGGAATGGAAGGTCCGAGGGGTTGAATGACCTATTCCTGCTTCTATTTACTTTATATCAATGTAGGTATGTTACAAAACTCACCTTCAGCGGCGCTGCAGTTCTGCCACTGGCCGTGTGTGCGACTTTGGCGCCATTGGGGGGGGGGGGGGGATTAAATGCCGTTTTCTCCTGCCTGTCCGAGATATATTTTCTCGGGCTACTACCTGATGCTGAAAAATCGTTCCGATTGCCATTCTCTGAAGTTTTTTTGGAAATCCGCTGGACAATTTAATCCCTCGAGTACAATAAAAATCTACTTCTAACACCGTCAATGCCGACAACGGGACGGATCTCACGTAGGGGACATAACATAAGGTATGTCGTTTATTTTACATATAAACTTGCTTCTTAGGATTACTTTAATCAAAATTTCATTGGCGAAAATGTGATTATGGCCCCATACGAACCGGCAGTGTTTTTCCTGCCGATATGGGGTTTAAATTCACCGCAACCGCAACGTTCCAAATGATCGCATTCCACAAAATCTCACTCGCATGATAATTTAAATGGCCATTAATTTACGGGAATTAAACACTAAATTTCTTCCATTTGGTGTATAAATTCATAACAATGGGATTTTAAAATCATGTTATATTGTGAATTCTTGTGTGAATGTTATTTGGGCACTTAGGCTATTTAAAGATGTTAACCTTTTCTTAAGAAATGGATAGATGTTTAGATCTAGTAATTGAATTTTGTAAATAACTACAATTAGGTAACTAATTATATGTTTTCATTTCAGATCATCCAAGTAAGATTGTTTCATATTTGTTTCAGAATGCTTCGATCTATAATAACTGAAAATTTCATTCAGTTCTCTTAATTTTTAAGAAAGTTATGGGCTTTTGACTCCTCGATCACAGCTTTTGAGTTAAGTCAATGGAAAAGCAATAGGGAACAAAATGCTAATTTCCGAGTATCAAAATGGCCATAAACTTTTTTAATACTGAAGATATGAAAGTGAATTAGGTGTCAAATTAAACTTCTTTTTATGCTTTATCTGATGGGATAAATCACAGACATGATTTTTAAAATCACAAAATGTTGTAACATTGCTAATCAATGGGCCCCTTATTCTGCCAATCTGCTGCACGGTCGATCTTGTTTCTTGTGTGCCGAATAAAGGCATAATCCCGCTCAGGTTGCTGGTGGGAAACGACATCCGTGCGGGTGATGAAGCCGCTGGCGCCGGGCGGGGGTTCGCGGTGCTGAGGGAACACCCCCCGCAATGGCGCTCGATCCCATTCCTCGATACATGGAAATGGTCGCCGGTGTGACCATGCCCGCGGAAATTGTGTGCAATCTCCTGACAGAAAAAGCGGCCAATCTCTAGCCTCACGCAGAAGGAAGGAGTCTCCCGGCCTCCTCCCCTTCCCACCTCTCCCTCAGCCCTCGGGCCCTGGCATTCCTTCTCTCTCTATCTCTCCCCCACCCAAGTCACACTAGCTTCTCATTTTCACACTACAAACAGCTTACAATGGCCTGTTTCCTTTATCGTCGATACTTTTTTGCATATCTTTCATTCATTGTTCTTTATCTCTCCACATCACTGTCTATATCTCTCGTTTCCCTGATCCCTGACCAGTCTGAAGAAGGGTCTCGACCTGAAACGTCGCCTATCTCCTTCGCTCCTTAGATGCTGCTGCACCCGCTGAGATTCTCGAGCTTTTTGTGTAACCATCGAGTCTCCCTCCGACCGTTTCGTAAATGGGAAACTGAACTTTCATAAGTGGCCCCGCCAAATATTCGGTTGGTGCAATCATGAGAGGAAATCTCCATATTCACCAAATGACACTCAAAACACTCGAGATAAAATACCTTTCCGTTTTGACAAATGTTCTTTCCAAATTCTACTGTAGAAGTGCATTTTTTTAAATGTGGAAGATCCCCCCACCCCTGTTACATGTGTGGGGCCGACCCTGGGTCAGACACACTGTCCGGAGCGACAATCCGGATCGCACTGTTTATCATGTCTCCCGTGGTAGGACATCCATCGCCTTTTCCCAAGCCCCATCCGTGACGTCTTGGTGGCTCTGGAACGGGATCTTTTCATTCCACATAACATCTTTGATGTGGGTTTCCCCCGCTCAAGGCAGGGGACGCGAACCAAAGCAAACGGCGCAACAGTTGGTAAATGGGAGATGGGGATTGATGCGAGGGGAGGGAAGGAGAGGAGATGCGAGAAGAGAACTGAAGGATGCCTGAGATGGGGAGTGAGGGGGAGATGAGAATGAAGAATGGGTGAGAAAAGTAGACTGAAAAGGGATCGAAAAGGTAAAACTAGTTCGAAGAAGGGTCTCGACCCGAAACGTCACCCAATCCTTCTCTCCAGAGATGCTGCCCATCCCGCTGAGTTACTCCAACTTGTTGTGTCTTTCATGGTTTGTTATGTGTAGGAAGGAACAGCAGATGCTGGTTTAAAACGAATATAGACCCCAAAAGCTGGAATAACTCAGTAGGACAGGCAGCATCTCCGGAGAGAAGGAGTGGGTGCCCCGAAACATCACCCATTCCTTCTCTCCAGAGATGCTGCCTGTCCCGCTGAGTTACTCCAGCTTTTCGTCTTTCCCATCGTTTGTTATTGCGGTTTTAAGATGAGTACATCAGGGTATGTACGTACGGAGTGATACTCACAGCAGAAGACGAGGCCATGATAGGCACAAGGAGCGCCGCAATCACCAGATCAATGACAGTCATTCTGAAAACGTTACGCAGCCTGCGCGGGAAATATTCCTTTATACAAAGTGTCAAAGGGGTGTGGACAAAGAGGAGGGGAGATGGATAAGGGAGGAACTATAGCGCGGAGAGATAGAAAGGAAATTGTGACGAGCAAGAGATAAGCAATTCCATATAAACAGGAGCATCCGAACCGAAAATACATGGGTAACTTTAAAGATAGGGTATGTCAGAGGAGACATGGTTACAATGACAATGTGCATGTGGAATAAAGGAGGTGTAAGGTGGCAGAGATAGGGGAGGGGCACCAGAGGAGGCGACTAAACCAGAGTGGAGAATAAGTATAGAAGCTGTAGCATGAAGAAGTCCGGTGGGGCGATGAGGATAATCGTAAAAGGGATAGGGAAGTGTGGTGTAGTGGGAAGGAAAGAGGAAGACGAAACATTCAGCGAGGATACAGGAAGATCTAAAACAATGTTGGGGAGTAAGGATGCGTGAAGAAATTTGGAGGAAATAGATGAGATGATGAGCAATAGAGTTTTCCCAACAGCTCAGAGAAACGTTGACAATATCTAGCATTATTATTTCATTTGACTTGAGCTCAGCTTTAAACTTGCACATGACACATTCACAAACCCATTTACCACCAACCTAATGAGCACCCACACTGCTGCTGGAAACATCAAATGCATCTCCTTCAGACCCATGCTTGGCAATTCCAGTGCTTCTAAAGCCTCTAATCCATTTTGAATGGGTATTCGTTCAAATTTTCCATACATTTCCTGCAGTGAAATTCACTCTCATTTCCTAATCTAACATTTCACCTTCAATTAAAGATGCATTCTCATTTCACCCACCCATACAGTAATCTTTCTACCATGTTTACCATCTCACATCCTCTTCTAATTCTGATTTATTACACACCCCCTCCCATTCATTCCTTGCTTCCTTCCTTCATTCATTTATTCATTTCCACCAGGATTAGCAGTCATATTGCTTTTGCATTTCGATCTTACAAAGAGTACAGATTACTCTTACAAAAAGTAAGGGTTAACGGGTCCCTTTCAGAATGGCAGGCAATGGCTAGTGGGGTACCGCAAGGCTCGGTGCTGGGACCACAGCTATTTACAATATATAAATGATTTAGATGAAGGGATTAAAGGTAACATTAGCAAATTTACAGATGCAACAAAGCTGGGCGGCAGTGTGAACTGTGAGGAGGATGCAGGGTGACTTGGACAGACTAGGTGAGTTGGCAGATGCATGACAGATGCAGTTTAATAAATGTGAGGTTATCCACTTTGGTGGCAAAAACAGGAAGCCAGATTATTATCTAAATGGTGTCAAGTTGAGAAAAGGAGAAGTACAATGGGATCTGGGGGTCCTTGTTCATCAGTTGCTGAAAGTAAGCATGCAGGTACAGCAGGCGGTGAAGAAAGCGGGACTGTCATATGCTGAGAGAATGTAGTGGTTGGGCTTGTATACTCTGGAGTTTAGAAGGTTGAGAGGGGATCTTATAAAAACATAAAATTATTAAGGGTGTGGACACGCTAGTGGCAGGAAACATGTTCCCAATGTTGGGGGAGTCCACAACCAGAGGCCACAGTTTAAGAATAAGGGTAAGCCATTTAGAACAGAGATGAGGAAATACTTTTTCACACAGAAAGTTGTCAGTCTGTGGAATTCTATGCCTCGGAGGGCGGTGGAGGCCAGTTCTTTGGATGGTTTCAAGAGAGAGTTAGATTGAGCTCTTAAAGATAGTGGAGTCAAGGGATATGGGGAGAAGGCAGGAACGGGGTACTGATTGTGGATGATCAGCCATGACCACATTGAATGGCAGTGCTGGCTCGAAGGGCCAAATGGCCTACTACTGCACCTATTGTCTATTGTCTTTTTGCAAATCTTTATATGCCTCATGGCTTCATGAGCTTTTTCAAATCTACTTATCTTCATTCACTTACTGAAAATGAGTGGCCAGTGACACTGGCCCAGCAGTCAGTATTACTGTCTCAGAGTTCCAAGAACCTGGATTTGTTTCTCACCTTGAGTACTACCAGTGCCGAGTTTGTACATTCGCATGATCATTGCGTTTTCTCCAGCTTTGCTGGTGGGTTAAATGGCCACATTGTGTAGATAAATGGCTAAATGATAAAAGAGGAATTGCTGGACATGAGAGAGAACAATTTTCAAGAGGAGAGGGAAAAGAGGGGCAAAATGGGACTGTTCCCAGGGCCTGGTGTGGATCCAATGGACCAAATAGCTTCCTCCATGTCAATATAAGCATATGATAAGCTGAAAAGTTTGAGTTTATTAAGATTAAGGCAAAAAAAACAACTGTTAAAGGTAAGAAAATGTAAGATATGCACAAAGAGACCAAGATTTTGATAAATTAATGAAGATTTTTGGCAAAGGCATACAAAAGATGCATAAGAAAGAGTAAGATGGTGAGAAATGTCATAGATAAATTAATATAAGGAATGCGGGTTAAAAGTGAAGAAATGGGAGAGGAAGCAGAATCAGTAGAAGCTCCAAGGGAAGAATTGGTCAAGACAAGGAAAGGTATGTAACTTCAAAAGAGGAACATGTTACAAAAGATGAAGATGTATAGAAGGGAGTTGATGGAGAAGAAATCAAATTTCAGAATATGCGGGTAATCAGAATCGCAACTATTTGCACAGGCGTTCCCTTTAATATATGACTAACATTATCTCACTGCGGGTACTTTATTAAGCAATATTAGAGGGTAGTTCTCCTTTCTCCATATTTCATATGCATGAGTAAATCTCAAAAGTACTTTTATCAGCTGTAAAACTCTTTGGCGGCTCCTGATTTATAAATGCCAAGTCTTTTCATTGCTGTGAAGTTCCTCTGTTGTGTCTTATTGTGGTATTGTGGTCAGATGTCACGTCTGCAAAGGATAATTCTGCAATCTCAGCAGAAGTTCATTTATTCCATGTGAGTTTTCAAAGAACATGGGTTCTCTGGATTGGAGTTTAATAAAGCCATCATGGATATGCCTTAGCTTATAACATTTAGTTTTATAACTAGACTAAGTGGGACCCGTTGGGTACCAGCTTCACACAGGGGGGCTGGTCCCCCCAAGCAATATTCCACCTCTCCACCAATTCCAATACACACACACACACACACATACACTCACACACGCACTCACTCACACACGCACTCACTCACACACAGACACACACTCACTCACTCACACACTTACACATACACTCACACAGACACACTCACACAGACTCATACACACACACAGACTCACACACACACACACACACACAGACTCACACACTCATACACACACACATATACGCACACACACTCACTCACTCACACACACACATACACTCACACACACATACACTCACTCACTCACTCACTCACACACTCACTCACTCACTCACACACTCACACGCTTACACATACACTCACACATACACTCACACACTCATACACATACACATACACACTCAGACATACTTATACACACACACAGACACACACACATACACTCACACACACATACACACATACATTCACACACATACATACACACACACACACACACAAACACACATACACTCACACAGACCCATACACTCAGAGACTCACACACATACACTCTCACACACACACTCACATACATACTCATACACACACACACACACTCGCCCCGAAACGTATTTGGAGGATACATGGTTACAATGTGCATGGGGAATAAAGGGAGGTGGCAGAGATAGGGGAGGGGCACCAGAGGTGGCGACTATCAAAGGGTGGCAGAGTGGAGAATAAGTATAGAAGCTGTAGCATGAAGAAGTCCAGAGGAGCGATGAGGATAATCGTAAAAGGAATAGGGAAGTGTGGTGGAGTGGGAAGGAAAGAGGAACACAAAACATTCAGTGAGGATACAGGAATATCTAAAACAATCTTGGGGAGTAAGGATGTGTGAAGAAGATTGGAGGAAATAGATGAGATGATGAGCAATAGAGTTTTCCCAACAGCTCAGGGTAACGCTGACAATATCTAGCATTATTATTCCATTTGATCTTGAGCTCAGCTTTAAACTTGCACATGACACATTCACAAGCCCATTTACCACTAATCTAAGGAGCATCCACACTGCTGTTGAAAGACAAGGAAATAGTTTTTCACACAGAAAGTTGTCAGTCTGTGGATTCTTTGCCTCAGAGGGCGGTGGGGGCTGGTTCTCTGGATGCTTTCAAGAGAGAGTTAGATAGAGCTCTTAAAGATAGCGGAGTCAAGGGATATGGGGAGAAGGCAGGAAAGGAGTACTGATTATGGATGATCAGCCATGATCACATTGAAGGTGCTGGCTCGAAGGGCCAAATGGCCTACTCCTGCACCTATCGTCTATTGTCTTTTTGCAAATCTTTATATGCCTTGTGCATTCATGAGCTTTTTCAAATCTACTTATCTTCATTCACTTACTGAAAATGAGTGGCCAGTGACACTGGCCCAGCAGTCCGTATTACTGTCTCAGAGTTCCAAGAACCTGGATTTGTTTCTCACCTTGAGTACTACCAGTGCCGAGTTTGCACATTCGCATGATCATTGAGTTTTCTCCAGCTTTGCTGGTGGGTTAAATGGCCACATTGTGTAGATAAATGGCTAAATGATAAAAGAGGAATTGCTGGACAAGAGGAGAAGGAAATTAGGGGCAAAATGGGACTGTTCCCAGGACCTGGTGTGGATCCAATGGGCCAAATAGCTTTCTCCATGTCAATATAAGCATGAGATAAGCTGAAAAGTTTGGGTTTATTAAGATTAAGGCAAAAATGTAAGATATGCACAAAGAGACCAAGATTTTGATGAGAAATTAATGAAGATTTTTGGCAAAGGCATACAAAAGATGCATAAGAAAGAGTAAGATGGTGAGAAATGCCATAGATAAATTAAGATAAGGAATGTGGGTTAAAAGAGTGAAGAAGTGGGAGAGGAAGCAGAATCAGTAGAAGCTCCATGGGAAGAATTGTTCAAGACAAGGAAAGGCATGCAACATCAAAAGAGGAACATTTTACAAAAGATGAAGATGTATAGAAAGGAGTTGATGGAGAAGAAATCAAATTTCAGAATATGCGGGTAATCACAATCGCAACTATTTGCACAGGCAGTGCCTTTAATATATGACTAACATTATCTCACTGCGGGTACTTTACTAAGCAATATTAGAGGATAGTTCTCCTTTCTTCATATTTCATATGCGAGAGTAAATCTCAAAAGTACTTTTATCAGCTGTAAAACTCTTTGGCGGCTCCTGATTTATAAATGTCAAGTCTTTTCACAGCTGTGAAGTTCCTCTGTTGTGTCTTATTGTGGTATTGTGGTCAGATGTAATGTCTGCAAAGGATAATTCTGCAATCTCAGCAGAAGTTCATTTATTCCATGTGAGTTTTCAAAGAACATGGGTTCTCTGGATTGGAGTTTAATAAAGCCATCATGGATATGCTTTAGCTTACAACTAACTAATTATATGCTTTAATTTCAGGTCATCCAAGTAAGATTGTTTCATATTTGTTTCAGAATGCTTCAATCTATAATAACTGAAAATTTCATTGAGTTCTCTTAATTTTTAAGAAAGTTATGGGCTTTTAACTGTTCCAGATCACAGCTTTTGAGTTAAGTCAATTGAAAGGCAATGGGGAACAAGAGTATGAAAATGGCCATAACTTTCTTATTACGGAAGATATGAAAGTGAGTTAGGTGTCAAATTAAACTTCTTTTTATGCTTTATCTGATGGGATAAATTGCAGACTTGATTTTTAAAATCTCAAAATTTTGTAACATTGCTACATTTTGTCTAAAATACACGGCTTGAATGAAGGGTTGTTGGCAATTGGTGAGAGAAGTGATACATTTCTCAGTTTAAGGGTTGACTTCACTTGTTTCCAGATTCGTAGGGTACTGTGGATAATCGGATCTTTCTCATATAGTGTTTTCTTCAAATTTATTGGAGAGAGAAGAATCGCGCCTATATTAAAAGGCGAGCAATCCTCTCTTTCCATTATTAACCAATTCTACCTGTTGGCATGTGTTGTCCATCCAATAGATTACATTTTTAATATTCGTAGCCCAATAGTAGTATAAAACATTGGGGAGTGCCAATCCACCAATTTCTTTGGGTTTGCATAGATGTCATTTATGGATTCTATGTGTTTTGTAGTCCCAAATAAAGTTTGTGATCAGAGATTCAAGTTAAAAAATATATATTTTAGGAAGGTAAATCGGTATTGACTGAAATAAATACAAGATTTGTGGAAGGAAGATCATCTTTATGGTGTTTATTCTACCTATGGGAGACATCGGAAGCGATTTCCAAAATTGAGTAAGGGCATTTAGTTTGGTAGTTTGAAATAGAGAAGTGTATTTTCTAGTTACGTGAACTCCAAGATATTTAAATTTTTCCGTAGCAATTCTGAAAGGGAATTTTAAGAGGTGTGTTGGCTCTTGAGGTTTTATTGACATAATTTCACTTTTGTTCCAATTTATTCTATATCCTGAAAAGGAACCAAATTCCTCTATAAGCTTTAGTATACTTGGAATGCTAACTTGAGACTTGGTGATATAAAGTAATACATCATCTGCATATAATGATATTTTATTATTGGAATATTTAGTGTCATAGCCGTGAATATTCAGATGTACTCTTATATTTTCCGCTAAAGGTTCGATCGCGAGGGCAAATAACAGGGGTGATAATGCACAACCCTGTCTATTGCCCCTGGATAGTTGAAATTTAGGTGAGAGTACCTGATTAGTCAGTATTCTGGCATGCGACGTCATATAGCAATTTTATCCATGAAATAAAATTTTCTCCCAACTGGAATTTTTGCAATACTGTATAAAGATATTTCCATTCTACTTGGTCAAATGCTTTTTCTGCATCTAATTAAATAATTCATAAATCTTCTTTAATCGTTCTATGTGAATACATTATCTTAAACAGGCGTCTCAAATTGTTAAACGAGTGTCTCTTGGGTATAAACCCAGTTTGATCAGAATGTATTAATTTATTAACGTATTTAGTTAATCTTCTTGCCAGAGTTTTAGCTAATATTTTCTGATCTGTATTTAACAGGGTCTTAGCTTATAACATTTAGTTTATAAAGTTATTTCTGTTGCTGGGTACTGGTGAATGCTAATTGATTTTTTTCTCTTTATTTGGACCATCAAATAAATGAGAAGCCTAGATACCTATAGATTTGCTGTATACAATGGTTTGTATTCCTTCAGATGAAATTTATCAGACTGACTCAAGGGGTGCAATTTAATTTTGTCTATATTGTAATTATTTTGTCTTTGATTGGTAATTAAGAAAGTAGAAGTCTTAATGTTAAGCCACATTCTGCTATTGTTCACCCATTACTCCTGTGCTCTTTGACCTATGTTTGCTCCTAGTTAAGCAATGGATTGATTTTTTTAATGTTTAATCCATTACTTTTGCTCCCTTCCATCAATGTAATCTGCTTCAACTCCATGACCTTCCCTGTATTCACACATCTCATAATAAAGTTCATTGAGCATCACTGATTTTTAATCACGTATGATTGATGCATATGTGTAGGAAGGAACTGCAGATGCTGCTTTAAACTGAAGATAGACACAAAAAGCTGGATTAACTCAGTGGGTCAGACAGCTTCTCTGGAGAAAAATAATAGTTGATGTTTCGGGTGGAGACTGTTCTTCAGACTGAGAGTCGGGGGAAAGGGAAAATGAGAGACGTGTAGAGAGATATAGAGAGATGTAGAGAGATATAGAATAAATGTACGAAAGATATGCAAAAAAGTAACAATATATATTTTTTCAGCAGGACCATAAACTCTGGAATTTCCTCCCCAAATCTCTCTCTCTCTTTATGCTGCTTTCCTCATTGAACTGCCCCCTTGAACAGTTGTAGTCCTTATATTTAGCAGTGGATACAACATTTAGAATCATTGCTGACAAATAAATGGTCATACATTTTTAAATCAGGATGCAGGATAGTATGGTTTTGTGATGCATTTATTGCCTTAATCTTCTACAGTAAAGGCCAAGGTTTATAATGACAAAGCAAATGAACTGCAGGTATACATCCATTAGGAGGTATATACTGGAGCCATGATGAGTCTAGGGTGAAAAAGTAAAGTATGCATGCTTTCTCTTGGATGCCATGTTGTTGCTGCATTCATCCAGGCAAAATGAGAGAATTCTTCACAATCTTGCTGTTTATGGACAATGGAAAAACTGTAAGAAGAAAAGATAACCACAGAATAATTGGTTTGTAATCTGCACTCATAGCTTTAGTATTTATCTGTGTGATTCAGTTACATTTTTGTTAATGGTGATCCTCAGAATTAGGATGTTGAGAAACATAGCACTGTTGCAATAGGTAATGGTAAGACATTCTCTTGTAAGATGTAGCCATTTGTCTGGCACATGTTGTGCGACTGTTCCTTGTCACTTATCATTCATAAACTGAACTGCTGTTTACCGACACGGATTGCAAAATTTTGTGAGGAATTGAAAATGGAACTGAGCGTTGTGCTGTTATCAGCAAACATCCTAATTTCAAGATCTAGTGACTGATTCTATGCAAATCTCACTGCACTATGGAACACCTGCTTGGGTTGAAATGCAGGCTAATATATGCACGCACATATTACAACTTCACCACATTGGCACTGCTCCAACATATTCCTTGCTTTAACTCCAGTGTGAGAATTTTCCATTTATTCAGAATTGACAATAAATTTACTAGGCCTAAATGCTATACACGATGAAAATTCAAAGTCTTCATTAGGTTGGGGTTGAAAGGTTTGGCTGTCTTCCTGAAGGTGAAAGCAAGATTTGTTCCCATGCGGCATCTCACCCAACTTGCCAGCTATGTCATTCAGTGTTCGTCTTGTTCTGCTAGTCTTTACATTGTTTTTGCAGATAGCGTTCGTTTTGACCAGCTGTAGCCACGCACACTTCACCAGTGGAATTCATCTCTTTTGTCCCAGTTGATATGCTTCAAAAGTAAATGACCTTGCTAGAAAAGAACAATGCATAAATTAGCAAATACATGCAATTTCAAAGTACCAGCTACAAGAATTGCATCTCTTTGCAGATCATTGAAAATAGGTTCAATGTTTGGGAACGCAACCCCCCTTTAAGAGCAGTGTTTGGCTGGATTGACTTGGTTGCTCTTTGTGGTCAAGATGTACCTAAGAAATATTCTACTTTGTGAGGCTGTACTAGAGCAGCTTGGCTAAAGGAACAGCCCACATTGGAACCCTAACCTTCTGTATTATGTTCGCAAACCTCTCAGTCTTAGCTCGAATATTCTGCTCGAGCATTTAGGAACATTATGTCAGATAAATCACATCAGCTCTGTACTGGCATCAGTGATGGTGGAGACCTAGGTTGGATTATTTTGGCTGCAGCTAACTCTGAAGGCTTTCTGTTGTGTACTCACATATTGGATTTTGCATTCATTGAAGAATAAAATGTGATTGGACCTTCTGCTCACTTTGGTTGCTTAATTGTACAACTGTTCATGGCAGGATATGTCAAGACTGCATTTCTTGCCTCCAACTGCAGAATTATGTTCCCTCGGTTTAGCACGCACATATTACAACTTCACCACATTGGCACTGCTCCAACATATTCCTTTCAATTCCTCATCATGGTCACAAATAGTTTGTTGGTAATGTTTAAGCAATCGTTATACCAGCTCATGACTTTAGAAGATCGAGTGGAATACAGCTGGAGTGAAAATGGAATGTCTCCTGGTCCTTATTGTTTTATTCATACATAATGCTGTTAGCAGTTTGATACAACTGAGTGACTTACTCATCCTTTTCAGTGTGCAGTTAAGATTTTTCCACGTTGTACTGAGTCTGGAATCACATAGACTGCAGATCTGTACAGGCAACACTCGTGTTACGGGGAGGAAAGGGGGGTTGCGTTACCAAACAAAGTTTGTATCATGATTTTCCATAACACGAAGCTACATCATCTGGGCATGTGTCAATAAATGTAATTTGAAAAAAACATAATGACATAAATTCCATGAGAACGCGATGTTTGTCGTATATTTTAAGTGCATGTTTGTATTTTGCATGTGCAATGTGCTTAAATATTTGATGAATGCAGTCTCAATGGTTTTAGAACTTTAAAACATTTTGAATTTAGAGATATAGTTAAATAAACCAGACACACATGACAAAATTAGTCTTAAGCAATAGCATTAAAGCAGACAATAGTGATTTAGCAACCTATATTATAATGTGCTCAAGCAAATAGAATCAGGGTATATTCAGAGTCCGAGGATCATCTGTGGAAATAAAAACAGATAAATCTGAATATTGAACAATACAATTTTCATACTGTTGTGAGCTATGCAAACAAAATATAAGGTGTTATTCCTCCAGTTTGTGAGTGGCCTTGTCTTTTGTCTTCCTGCAGCCTTCCATCACCTGCAAGACATTTCAAGTGTGAGGTGAAATATTCTTCACCTACCTGGAAACAGCCTGAAAGCAGTTTTACATTATCCAGGGAAATACAAAACTGTTGTGGTCAACCACAATTATGGTTGTTATTAACTTCCTGGACTTTTCCTCCATCCACTATTGACACACAAAAACTGTACTGAGGGCCGCCCACACATTGCACTGCTACAAGGCGCTACTGTTTCTTCAAAATGTAGCTGGCAAAATCATTAATTTTCAAACTTGGAAGAACAGAGGGAAAGTTTCATGGGAACCCCCAGAAACTAACATTTGGTTCCAAATCACACTCTATTCTGACCTGCAAATCAATCTACAATACTCTTTCTCTGACATTGAACATTATGGTAGTCATGTGTTTGTGGCAATAGCTTTACCCGGCAGAGGAATGTTTCAAGAAAGTTTCCTCCAGCTTTTCCAGGGTGCTGATGGATGTTAGTGTATGGCATCCCAGAGGATTTCATCAACATCTTCAAGAACCTTTACGAGGGTTCCAGTTGTTGTGTCAAGGTTGATTCAGGAAACACAGAATACTTTGACATTGTCACGGGGGTAAGACAAGGTTGCCTTCTATCCTCCATACTGTTTATTGTCACGATCGACTATGTCATGCGGATGACAATGAACAAACCTGACTTTGGAATACAGTGGAGAACAGGAAGACGCCTCAAAGACCTAGATTTTGCCAATAACAATGCACTACTTGCAGAGTCGAGATACACCCTTCAAGAGATGACAACTGCTCTGGAGGAGAATGCATCAAAGGTTGGAATAAAGATCAGCTGCCAGAAGATTAAGACCATGTAGACTGGAGACCAGCAGCCAATAGACCAGCTGATAATCAATGGGGAACCTGTGGAAAACGCCACAAGGTTTACCTATCTTGGCAGCATGTTCACAGCAGATGGAGATGTAGAGGTCGCCATCAACTCCCGAATTGGTAAAGCTGCATCAGTCTTCAGAAGAATGCAGCCAAGATGGTCTTGTGGCAGGATATCCAAAAAAAGGCAAGCTCTTCAAGTCCATAGTCCTCCCTGCAGCCCTCTATGCCAGTGAGACATGAAAAATTAAATGTGAAGATGAAAAAGAAATTGGATGCATTCCAACAACGCTGCTTGAGGAAGATCCTGAAGGCTAGCTACAGAGACCACATCACAAACGAGGTGATCCACTAGGAAACTGCAACAAAGCCTCTCAGCCAGGACATAGAGGTATGCAGGATGAAATTTCCAGGGCATTTACTCAGAATGTCACCAAAACATGCACCTAAGATAGCAATTACATGGCAACCTGACAGAAGAAGGAAAAGAGTCCGAGCAAAACTCATATTCCAGAAGGATTTGGAAGCCTGTGCCCTTGACATCCAAACCATTAACATATATACTGGGGAAGCACTTGTCCCTGTAATAATTCTTAGGGAACTCCAATTTTCACAACCCTCCAGTCTGAAGAATAACCTGTTATTATCATTTTCTGTTTACTGCTAACATCACTCATGTTAGAACCCTTTTAATTCCAAGGCCTAGGTAGGTAGTTGTGATATTGAGGCAGGAGCATGAATTTTGAACTCCTAACCATATCAAATGGGCAAGCTATAATTGCTCATAACCATCCCAACATTTCCCACCACAGTCAATTTAGATATTCTACTGCTTTTAGTATGATCATACACATAAAGATTTGTGCTTTTTATCTTATTATTTGTTCAACTAATTTATTGATTGTGTTAAATCTGCCCCTCATCAATATTTTCTTCAGTTTATAGTAAGTTATTACAACAATATTTTTTCTGCTCAGCTGCAATATTGCACCACATGAGATACCCACCATTCAGCATTAATCTGGCAATTACTCCCAACAAAGCCAAATGTACAGTTGGTATGTGTTCTTCTGGGTCTCGACCCAAAACATTACCTATCCATGTTCTACAGAATGGGCCTGACCCGCTCAGTTATTCCAGCATTTTGTGTCTATCTTTGGTAAACCAGTATCTGCAGTTCCTTGTTACTTCACTCTGTGTAGAATGGGGTTCCCTGTTGCGTTTTACATTAGCGATGTTGCTGGAACAAAGTCCAAAAGCCTATTTATAACATGGGTAATTGTCATTTGGGAATGTTGAACCGACACAGTGTTTATAACTTTATCTAATACAGTGTTCAGGATTCAATATATGCAGGGAAATAACTTTTGATATCAAACATCAACCTAATTATCCTGCAAATACCATTCAGTGACAAATATCAGAGTGGACATCTTGTTGCTCAGACAAAGACCATATATACCACCACAAGAGGAACAAAGACTAAAAATATATATTTGCAGTCCACAGGAAACACAAACTATTGACTTACAAATTTTATTTACCCAAAATGTTTTTAATAACCTCAGCTTCTGCAATGTTTTGCTTTGTGCACGTCAGCTATAACCTCAGTTTCCAAATACTAGTTTCTTAATCTTAAATCCACAGTTATATGATTTTATTATCTGCAAAATTACTTAAGGGGGATTCTTTGATAGATAAACTTGTTAACGATATCGATAGTTTCAGGAAGATTTTATTTAACAAATTTTATCAGATTTGTTGAAGCCACTATGGTAGTGGATGGTGGAAGCCGTCAATTAATTGTGTAAGGCTTTTGATTAGGCACCATGCAAGGTTGAAAAATCAGATATTAGTGATAATATGACTAAAAAACGCGGACAGAAAATAGCTAATAGATTTAAATGAATTTAGAAACTGATCCCATTTGTGTCCCCCACGAATCGATGATGTTAATGTTGCTCTTTAATATATTTTTTAATGTATTTGACCATTGTCATCTTTGCACAAGAAACTGTGAGAATGTCCACATGCTTCGTGAAACCTGTTACAACTGAGCAGACAATTTAGATGTGTTGCAAGTGCATCACTGGCTTTACTTTTAATTCAAAATATTTCATAAAATAGACTTAATGAATCAAAACTCCCAATGTCCTCAAGCGACAAAGAACCATGGTGACTGCTCTATAAGAAATGCACCATTCAATTTGTGCACACCAAACTCCCAAAAACATTAATGAGATTATGACCGGATAATCTGTGTTCCTCAAGTTGGTTGTGGTGTTTAAACTGGGAGGACATAGGTTAAGGGAAAGGGTTAGGTAAATTAGAGAGGATCAGTGGAAGAACTTATTTTTTCCAAAAGGGTGGTTGGAATCTGGAATGCCCGAGTGGATGTTGGGAGCAGATAATACGACAACATTTAATATGTATCTAGAGGAGCTTTTGAATTTACAATGTATCGAAGCCTGCGGTGCAATTGTGTCTGAATGGAATTAATGGTGGCATGGATATGGTATGCCTATTAAATATATGTGTTTCTGGACTATCTATACTATTACTAAAACTCTCATCTTGACCACTTCCGATTTGTGTTGTAATTAAATATGCGCAAAAATGATACCCTATATTGCTAGGATTATTGCGCCACTTTTCTCACCGTTCTCCTCTGCTCCAAGACACCAAGTTTTGTTCTGTTCGGTGAAATAAGAGGTAAGTTATGAAGGTTTAAAAAATCGTGGGATCAGCAGATTGGTCTTCTCACCTGTCACTCACCATGAAAGTAATGCCTCTTCCGGCACCCGCTGCAGAATAAAGTCCCGGAGGCGGGGCTGAGTAAACAAGCCATGTTGATTGAGTCCACAAGAGTGGAGTCGGGAAAGTTGCTGTGTGGAGTCAGGTAAGACGCTGTGTGGAGTCAAGAAAGCCGCTGTGTGGAGTCGGGAAAGCCGCTCTGTGGAGTCAATAGACAATAGACAATAGTCAATATAGAATAGGTGCACGAGTAGGCCATTCGGCCCTTCGAGCCAGCTCCGCCATTCAATGTGATCATGGCTGATCATCCTCAATCAGTACCCCGTTCCTGCCTTCTCCCCATATCCCCTGACTCCGCTATTTTTAAGAGTCCTATCTAGCTCTCTCTTGAAAGCATCCAGAGAACCTGCCGTTGTGTGGAGTCTGGAAAGCCGTTGTGTGGAGTCTGGAAAGCCGCTGTGTGGAGTCTGGAAAGCTGATGTGTGGAGTCTGGAAAGCCGCTGTGTGGAGTCTGGAAAGCCGTTGTGTGGAGTCTGGAAAGCCGCTGTGTGGAGTCTGGAAAGCTGATGTGTGGAGTCTGGAAAGCCGCTGTGTGGAGTCTGGAAAGCCGCTGTGTGGAGTCGGGAAAGCCGCTGTGTGGAGTCGGGAAAGCCGCTGTGTGGTGCCGTCGCCGGTGGCCGCTGAGTGGAGTCCCTCCCCCCCCAAACTCCCCCCGCTCCCTCCCACATCCCCCTTCCCCTCCTCCCCACACACCACCCTTCCCCCCTCCTCCCCACACACCCCCCCTCCTCTCCACACCCAAACCCCACCTTTACCCTTCCCCCATTCCTCCCCCTTTCCCCCATCCCCCACACCACTTCACTCCACCACACTACCCCTCCCCCCACACCACCGCCTCCCACCTTGCGCCACCTTACCCACACTCCAAGACACCAAGTTTTGTTCCGATTCAGTGAAATATGAGCAAAGTTATGAAGGTTTTAAAAATCATGAGATTAGCAGATAGGTCTTCTCGCCTGCCAGTCATCATGAAGGCAACGCCCCTTCCGGCACCTACTGGAGAATAAACCCCCAGAGGCGGGGCTGAGTAAACAAGCCGTGCTGATTGAGTCCGCAAGAGTGGAGTCGGGAAAGTCGCTGTGTGGAGTCAGGTAAGACGCTGTGTGGAGTCAAGAAAGCTGCTGTGTGGAGTCGGGAAAGCCGCTGTGTGGAGTCAATAGACAATAGACAATAGTCAATATAGAATAGGTGCACGAGTAGGCCATTCGGCCCTTCAAGCCAGCTCCACCATTCAATGTGATCATGGCTGATCATCCTCAATCAGTACCCCGTTCCTGCCTTCTCCCCATATCCCCCGACTCCGCTATTTTTAAGAGCCCTATCTAGCTCTCTCTTGAAAGCATCCAGAGAACCTGCCTCCACAGCCCTCTGATGCAGAGAATTCCACAGACTCACCACTGTGAGAAAAAGTGTTTCCTAGTCTCCTTTCTAAATGGCTTTCTCCTTATTGTTAAACTGTGGCCCCTGGTACTGGACTCCCCCAACATCTGGAACATGTTTCCTGCCTCTAGTTTGTCCAATCCCTTAACAATCTTATATGTTTCAATGAGATCCCCTCTCATCCTTCTAAACTCCAGAGTGTACAAGCCCAGCTGCCTAATTCTCTCAGCATACGACAGTCCCGCCATCCCGGGAATTAACCTTGTAAACCTACACTGCACTCCCTCAATAGCAAGAATGTCCTTCCTCAAATTAGGGGACCAAAACTGCACACAATACTCCAGGTGTGGTCTCACTAGGGCTCTGTACAACTGCAGAAGGACCTCTTTGCTCTTATATTCGATTCCTCTTGTTATAAAGGCCAACATGCCATTCGCTTTCTTCATTGCCTGCTGTACCTGCATGCTTACTTTCATAGACTGATGTACAAAGACCCCCAGATCCCGTTGTACTTACCCTTTTCCCAACTTGACGCCATTTAGATAGTAATCTGCCTTCCTGTTTTGCTACCAAAGTGGATAACCTCACATTTATCCGCATTAAACTTCATCTGCCATGCATCCGCCCACTCCTCCAACCTGTCCAAGTCACCCTGCATTCTCATATCATCCTCCTCACAGTTCACACTGCCACCCGACTTTGTGTCATCTGCAAATTTGCTAATGTTACTTTGAATCCCTTCATCCAAATCATTGATATATATTGTAAATAGCTGCGGTCCCAGCACCGAGCCTTGCGGTACCCCACTAGTCACTGCCTGCCATTCTGAAAGGGACCCGTTAATCCCTACTCTTTGTTTCCCGTCTGCCTACCACTTCTCCATCCATGTCAGCCCTCTACCCCAAATACCGAGTGCCCTAATTTTGCCCACTAATATCTTATGTGAGACCTTATCAAATGCTTTCTGAAAGTCCAGGTACACTACATCCACTGGCTCTCTCTTGTCCATTTTCCTAGTTACATCTTAAAAAAATTCCAGATTAGTCAAGCATGATTTCCCCTTCGTAAATCCATGCTGACTCGGACCGATTCTGTTACTGCTATCCAAATGTTCGGCTATCTCATCTTTTATAATTGACTCCAACATCTTCCCCACTACTGATGTCAGGCTAACTGGTCTATAATTCCCTGTTTTCTCTCTCCCTCCTTTCTTAAAAAGTGGGATAACATTAGCTACCCTCCAATCAACAGGAACTGATCCTGAGTCTATAGAACATTGGAAAATTATTACCAATGCATTATTACCAATGCCACTTCCTTAAGTACCCTGGGATACAGACCATCAGGCCCTGGGGATTTATCAGCCTTCAGTCCCATCAGTCTATCCAACACCATTTCCAGCCTAATGTGGATTTCCTTCAGTTCCTCTGTCACCCCAGAACCTCTGGCCACTACAATATCAGGAAGATTGTTTGTGTCCTCCTTAGTGAAGACAGATCCAAAGTACCTGTTCAACTCATCTGCCATTTTCTTGTTCCCCACAATAAATTCACCTTTTTCGGTCTTCAAGGGTCCAACTTTGGTCTTAACTAATTTTTTCCTCTTCACATACCTAAAGAAGCTTTTACTATCCTGCTTTATATTCTTGGCTAGTTTACCTTCGTACCTCATCTTTTCTCCCCGTATTGTCTTTTTGGTTATCTTCTGTTGTTCTTTAAACATTACCCAATCCTCTTGTTTCCCGCTCATCTTTACTACGTTGTACTTCTTCACTTTAATTTTTATACTGTCCCTGACGTCCCTTGTCAGCCATGGTCGTCCCTAGAAACACCTGCCATTTTTGTTCCACTGTCATCTCTGCTAGTGTATCTTTCCAGTCAACTTTGGCCAGCTCCTCCCTCATGGCCCTGTAGTCCCCTTTATTCAACTGTACACTGACACCTCCGATCTACTCTTCTCCCTCTCCAAATGTTGATTAAACCTGACCATGTTATGGTCACTGCCTCCTAATGGTTCATTAACCTCGAGGTCCTTTATCAAATTCGGTTCATTACATAAATCGGGTAATCCGCTGTGTGGAGTCGGGAAAGCCGCTGTGTGGAGTCGGGAAAGCCGCTGTGTGGAGTCTGGAAAGCCGCTGTGTGGAGTCGGGAAAGCCGCTGTGTGGAGTCGGGAAAGCCGCTGTGTGGAGTCTGGAAAGCCGCTGTGTGGAGTCCCTCCTCCCCACTCACCCCCCCATTCCCCCTCCTCCCCCCACACCCCCCCCCCCCTTCCCCTCCGCTCCCTCCCCCCCACGCACCCCTTACCCCCCACCCAGGGGTGGAGTCGGGTGAGCCTCCCAGGGAAGGGTGTGGGCAGAGTTTGCAGTAAATTCCTCTCGCCCACCGGCCGAAAATCATCATCCACCCACAAAACATTACCACACACCCCCATGGCCAGCCCCAGAGGTTGCTGTCCTGAGATGCTGACTGATCCGCTGAGTTACTCCAGCCTTTGTGTCTTCTTCTGCTGCCCGAGAGGGGGGGCCGGGACAATCCCCGCCCATTTTGCTTAAATACTGGAAACTTTAGCTGTGGCAGCGCGCGTTTCGTTATGGCTCTGTTCACACTGGCTGGGATATTCGTCATCCTCTTGAGGACCGCTGCTGCGGTAAGTCACTCTTTCCCCACTCCTTCCTGCACTCGATTATAATAAGCATTTTGCGGAGGTTTTGACTTGTCATCGTTCAACAGGTGGACGACGATGTTCAGGGCTTGCCCCGAGTGGGGAAGAGGTGTTACTGCGACCTGCAGATGTCGGACGGAGTATTCCCCTGGCAACAGTTTGAGGAGCTCCATTCGCTCAGCGGCAACTGCAGCCAGGAACTCAATGCGAAGCAGGTGAGCGCGATGCCAACGCCCAGCCCCCGGTGTATGGGCTCGGCTCGCCAACGTTAACAGGGAAACCAACTATTTCCCGTAAGCTAACGGTTCCTCGGATGTAATTTTCCTTGGCAGTTAGGAGGAGCTTAACACAATCTCTTTAACAGTACTGGTGGGCATAGACCTGTTACCGAATAGTACTCGGGTGCCGTCCAGGCGGCCACAGATCTGACAGAGTTTTACACTGGGGCACTGTACTGGTGGCCTTAGATGTTACAATATACCACACGGGATGGTGGTGTGAGTGGAGAATTGAGGGGGAGGGTGGAGGAGTGAGGGCAGTGAGACTATTAGCAAGAATGAGAGAGCAGCGAAGAGGCAGTGAATGATTCAATGGGAATTATGGCTTTCTTAAAATGTAAGCAGACTGCTACAGTTATTTTTTGTTAAATCGCAAGTAACCTTTGGATGTGGTTTGGATTGTAAATGTGGCTGTTGCACACCACTTGTTTTATGCTATTTTGTACATTAAGCAGTTGATATATGGTCTCAAATTTCCTAACCTGAAAAATGTACTCTTCATTTAACTGATAGTTAAAGGAACCTATTGATATTTTTGCTGATATGGAGGAACGACTTCAGAAGCTTGTGCAGCGGATTGATACACTTGAAGAAGAATATGATGGTGATCTATACAGTATCATCTCATTTCGGATCATAGAGATAGAATATGCTGAGTTGACGGACATGCTTAACCATCTTCAAACAATTAACTTGAGGAACCAAGAGAAGGTGGATAATCTTTTTGTGAAGGTAAGCCACATGCAATGCTGGTGCACGAGATGAGAGAGGCAGAGAAGTGTGTTCAGCTCTGGCTGAACAATTTCTAATCTTGTAATGTGGATTCAATAAGAAGACAAAATATGCTGTTTTTTTTATTTGCAAGGGGGTTTGTTTAAAAATAGGGAAGTCGTATTTCAAAGTGCTGGAGTAACACAGCAGTTCAGGCAGCATCTCTGGAAACAAAAATAGGTGATGTTTCAGTTCTGAAGAAGGATCCCAACCCAAAATGCCACCTATCTCTGTTACCTGACCCACATAGGTACTCCAGCACATTTTTGAGAGTTTGGGTTATTAAAAGTTACTCCAAAAATAAGAAAGTTGTATTTTTGTATTCTTCCTTTGTTTAACAGGTGCAAAATATTACTGACGAAGTGGATAAATTGGAGGAATATGACCGACTTAAAGTAGTGAAAGAACATAGAAAAAGCATGATCCTGAAAAGAAGTCTGTCTGTTTGTCAGAGTGCACTGTCAGCAACACCAGCACCGTACATCACTTTACTACCAGGTAGGTATCATGTGCTATCAATGATCCAGTTCTTACACACCTCACTAGGTTGATTTAGGAGATTGGGTTAAAACTGTGAACAAAAGGTTCAGGTGCAAAAACTCAGCTGATGCTCTGGTGGGAATGAGGGATTCCTGTATGACCCCAGGCTTACTATTTCAATTAAGAGGTTAAATTGGGACCCCATCCACTCCCCTCCAGTAGGATATAAAAAATCTCATGGCATCATTATGCCGGAGGATTAGCACTGGAATCCGAGATGATATTTACACGTCAATCAATATCAGTGATAATGAATGATATTTGCTGTGTGCAAGATGGTTAACGTGATCCTTGCAACATTACGTTAAAAATGTTCTTCGGTTAGAGAAATCTCGAGGCCATTAAAGGTGTGAAAGAAAACCAAATTTATCTTTATTTATTGTATATTAATTATTTGGATGAGGAAAATTAACGCTTTGCGGCCAATTTTGCAGTTGATACGAAAATAGGTGGAGGAGCCGGTAGTGTAGAGAAAGCGGGGACACTGCAGAATGACTTGCGCAGGTTGGGAGAGTGGGCAGAGAAGTGGCAGATGGAATACAATGTAGCAAAGTGTGGAGTCAAGTTAGTAATAGGAATAAAAGCACAGACTCTTTTCGAATTGGGGAGAGAATCCAGAAATCTGAGGTTCAAAGGGACCTGGGAGTGCTGGTGCTGTATTCCCAAAAAGTTTATTTGCAAGTTGAATAGGTAGGAAGGCAAACACTTCAAGAGGACTAGAATACAAAAACAGGAATGTAATGCTGAGGCTCTATAAGGCGCTGGTCAGGCCGCATTTGGAGTAATGTGCGCAATTTTGGGCACCGTATCTGTGGAAGGATATGCTAGCTATGGAGAGGGTCTCGTGGAGGTTTACAAGAATGATCTCAGGAATGAGTGGGTTAGCATATGATGAGCAATTGACGGCATTGGGCTTAGTACTCGCTGGAATTTAGAAGGATGATGGGGGACCTCTTGAAACTTATCGAATAGTGAAAGACTTAGATAGAGAGGGTGTTTCCACTAGTGGGAGAGACGAGGATTAGATGTCATAGCCTCAGAATTAAAGGACATTTCATTAGGAAGATGAGGAGGAATTTCATTAGTTGGAGGGTGGTGAATCTGTGGAATTCTTTGCCTTAGAAGGCTATGGAGGCCATCAATGGATATTTTTAAGGAAGAGATTGATATAATCTTGATTAATATGGATATCCAGGGTCATGAGGAGAAGGCAGGAGAATGGGGTTAGGAGGGAGTGATAGATTAGCCATGATTGAATGACAGGGTAGACTTGAGGGCCAAATGGCCTAATTCTGCTCCAATCACTTATGACCTTATGATTTCCTATTCCAACGTGAGGAAAACCAAAAATTAGGTAAAGATTTGAGAGCACAATTACAAGTCCTGAAATCGGCCTGAAAATGACTGGCGAGCTGACCAGTATAAACGTCATCAGGAAATTGAAACGTTGAAATGGCAGCTTAGCATTCAGAGGGGATTCATGTGTGTTTATACATACAAAGTCATTAGTTCAATCTCGTCATAGAAAGTTGTGAATTTAAGTCCAATAATGTTGTAGGTTGAAAACAATTGGGAAGTGAACACAACAATCCCTATTTTGACTTGTGCACCCCATGCTTTGTAGCTTAGCCCATTGTGGTTCGTCTATTTGTCAGTGTTCAAATTGCAAGAATAAAGAAAAACTAAACAAAGCAGTAAAGAAGTCTCAGTAATTCAGGGTGATCGTAGAGAAGGCACTTCTAACAACAAACAGACTCTAGCACATGGCCACCAGGTATGGTAAGATGTTATTCAAGGCATTGTTCTCCTTCAGAATGTTCATAGTCATATTGTGTGGAAAAATGCCCTTCGGCCCAACTTGTCTACATCGATCAACATGCCCCAACTACACGAGTTCCACTTGCCTGCATTTGGCCAATATTTTTCTAAACCTATTCTATCCATGTACTTGACTTTTAAATGTTGTGATAGTCCCTGCCTCAACTCCCACGTTTGGCTGCTCGTGCCATACCCTTTATGTGTGTGTTTTTAATTAAAAAGTTGCCTCTCGGGTTTGTATTAAACATTTCTCCCCTAATAAGGGACATATCAGCCAATTCTAATTAATGATTCATCTGGACAGGGCCAGTGAATGTGGATACTGGCTACAGGGAAGATTAGACTTTGTGGAAACGCCTTTTATAGTTCTACTTGCTGTTTGGGGTTGCAAAAGAAAATTGCTTGTTTAAGTGACATACAATGGAACTATGTTTCAGTAGCAGTCAGTATAGACAGGAAAAAAATCATCTTAAGTTTGTGGTTTACTCCAGAACACACTCTCTTCATAATAAATTGGCCATCTCAGGAGGCACATGCAGTGGGGCAGATGCTCTTCAGCTTGAAGTCCATTCCTTTGTTGAATGACCTTGTGGCTAATTGCCATACATATTTTTCCATGTTTTTCCATGTTTCCTTTCTCATCTTGTTTGTTTCCCCCCCCCCCCCCCCCACTCCCCCCATGCCATAAAACCAAAACCTATTTGTCCCAAATCCCTTTCATTAGAGCATTATGTTGGTCCTCTGTCCCCAACTCATTGTATCCCTTCCTAATCTTTTTTATTTGATATTTTGAAGGCACTCATTTGAACTCCTTCTCCTCCCCCCTCCCCCCTCCCAGATACAAGAGATAACGATATGTAAGATGTGAAAACAAGACAAAGTGGATGGAGATCAAGGAAAATGCAGAATAGATAAAATGTAATTGAGGACAGTCAGACTGGTCGGAGAACTGGGAACGGGGGAGGGATGGAGAGAGAGAGAGAGGGAAAGCAAGGGTTACTTGAAGTTAGAGAAGTCAATACTCTTTTCTATTACAGATTGGCCAACGAAGGAGACACTTATCCCAGTGTAGATGCTCTCCTGTCCTAGGGCAGATGTTCACTGATTAAAAACACATATTTTATACTACCCATGATCTGCATTTCCTCTCCCCTGGAGATCGGTGGAGTGCTTGCTCGGAAGAATCCTGGCATGGTTAAGGTCTCTCTATTTGCAACTAATCACTGACACCAGTATAAAGAAGATCAAGAGTCATGTGTGTTTTATTGTCATATGTGCCAGGTAGAACAATGAAATTCTTACTTGCTACAGCACACCAGAATATAAACATAGCACACTGTAAACAATATAATAAATGAGAGAGAAAATAAAAGGTCAGTGCGTATATATGTACACACTCACAAGCGCACACACTGTATAAACATATATAGATTTTGATTCTCAGCAGATGAAAGAACTTGATTAAAAAAGTAAATGGACATTGAGTCTCTTTTTTGTTTTAAATAAGTGGTGTCATAATGCTACGCACATGTTTTTTTTTTCACAGGTTCTTGTTCGTTTGGAAAATTAGTAGGAGTGTCCGATCCAAAAAGTTCAATGCTCAATCATTTTGGGGCATCCTACCGATATGGTTCTTGGGGAATGGACCCATGGCCAGCTCCTGGAAAAGCAGATCAATACTGGTTGACAATTCTGTCCACCAGTAATAGATATGGAAATAAGATTCGAGTTTTCAGTTCTTATGGTAAATTTCTCACCCGCAGTGGTGCCGTTGATCTGACTTTTAAAACCTATAATACTCAAGGCTCTGGTGGGATAATGTATAAAGATGCTTACTATTACAACTGTTACAATTTGGATCAGCTCTGCAGATTTGATATGACCACAGAAAGTGTTTTGTATGCCAAACTGCCATATGTTGGTTTTAATGACAAGTTTCCATACTGTACAGTTTCTTCCTGTTATGGCTACTCAGACATGGATCTGGCAACAGATGAAAATGGGCTCTGGGTACTTTATGCAACTGAGCAAAACTTTGGAAACTTAGTTGTTAGTCAACTCAATGCAACCGACCTGTCAATACTGAATAGCTGGAACACCACTCTATACAAGCGATCAGCAACCAATGCCTTTATGGTGTGTGGCATCGTTTATGCCACCAGATATTTGAACTCCGAAGTTGAAGAGATATTTTATATGTTTGACACAACCACTGGAGTTGAGCGGAATGATTTGGCTATCCAGATTCGAAAGGTCTCATCTGGCATCCAGTACATGAACTACAACCCGCGAGATAGGACACTGTATGTGTATAGTGATGCCTATATTGTTAGTTACAGTTTATTATTTGCGTAAACTATAGTGGGATTCCTGAGAATAATGCAATGATATGGAAAATCCAGTTAACAGCAGGAAACCATATATATTAACAGATCCTCTCGAGTACTTTCTTAGAAAAAAAGTGCACTTGGCAATTCTTTGCCACAGCATTGAGGAAATTATATCTTAAAAATTCTTTCTATTACTGTTCATCTTTTTAGTTTTGTACTTGCGCCAAAATGCTTAACGATTGTAGGGGGGAATTTTGTACTATATCCGAACCCTATATCTGACTTTACTCAGATGGGCACAGACACAAATTAAAACAGCTCAGTCTATTGAACAACTCGGTTTATTAAAGGCCTTGGTGATGTACAATGGGAAACAGTGTGAGCAATCCCAAACTGCTTCAAAAGCTACAGTAACCACAACATTTTTATATCCCCATGACACAATTGTTACTTGTGGAATTGAAATAAATCATTAATCAATGTCTCTGTAACATTCCATCTTTGCCTTTCCCCATAGTTAACTTTAATCTTACATTTCCTGGTGTTTTGAAACACTCCCTCCCATATATCTAAGTAGATGCTATGAATATCAAGATTCTACTCGCTAGATGGGAGGCCCTTCATTAAGGAAGTCGTTTGTTAACCTTCGGGCGACTTGCCTGCTAAACACAGTGATGAAGAGTAGCTGTAATCTCAAGGTTTCAATAGATAAGCAGCTGGACAGAATTGTGAATGACAACCCCGCCCTCAATAGTAAAGGAAGCCTGTTTTTCAGCAAAATATTTCAGCTTTGTTATTCTGATTACATTCTTGGGCATTTTTCCCTGTTATGCTTCTCCAGTATGTGAGCTCCATGGTTAACCATATTATAACCTACTCATCTTCCTTATAATTCTCAAAATTCCCAGCAACAACAATGCAATGCTACAACAAGATGATTTATTTGGAGAAATAACACTGAATTGTGCAAACAATCCAACTATGAGTGTCTGCTTTGTACCCACTGCAATATTGTAATTAATAACTAATGGGAACAAACTGGTGCCCACAAATGCAAACAGAAGTCACTTAACATTTACAGGAATGTACACTTGTTTTCATCAAGTTTTGCTTCAACCTGCATCTGTGTGAACCAGATTCATACTTTAATTTGCTACGTTGGGTTTGCTGCCTTTGCAGCAAATGCTATGAGGCTACAATATTGAAGTGCTTAAGTTACTGGATCAGCAATCGGGTCTGGACCTTGATCCAGAAACTTAAGTTCAAATCCACAATTACAGCTAGGAAATTTAAATTAGATTTTTAATTGAAACATTTTTTAAAAAATTGGTTATTGTACAAAACTACCAGATTATTATGTAAAAATAAATGTCCTTCTGGAAGGAAATCTACCATCCTTACTTGGTCTGGCCAATCTTACTAGCTCTTACCATAACTCTTGACTAACTCAACTAGGAATGGATTACAAATGTTCTCTACAGATATACACATTTTGTGAGCAAATACAGTAAATACATTGCTAAAAATGCTGGAAAATTATCAATGGTCAGTATGTGAATGGAGAAACAGGTAATGTTTCAGGTTGATTACTTTTCTTTGGGACACATCCACTTGGGCCAGATAAATATATTTTTGAAGCAAACACTGGACTACCTGCACTGTTTGCTTGAGGAGAACTGACTAAATAAGTTGGGTTCATATTGAGTTGGGTAGAATGTATAAAATATCTCAGTTCATGACCTATGCTGTATTCAGCTAATCTAACTCAATGTGTTATTGAAGACAGGATAGTGGATAGTTCCCCCGACGTAACGGTGGGAGCGTTCTGTAGCCGGGGAACGGGGACGGCTTCAGGTGGGAAGCGTGTGGGGGAGGGGGTGGGGGAGGGGGGTTGGTGTAGTGGAGGGGGGGGGGTGTAGGGGACCGGGTTGTAGGGGAGGGGGGGGGGGGTGTGGGAGAGGGGTGTGTGGGCTCACCGGTTCCTGGCCCCAGCTCCGACCGGACTCCTGGCTCCAAGACCCCTCTCCGGGCTCACTCAGCTGCTCCTGTCCCCAGCGCCTGTAGCGCTCACAGCCCCTGCCCGCGAACACAGCCCACACTCCGTTGCTTCAGCTTTATTCTCGGCAGCTTCTGAATGGGTGGGTTGTGGACGGCGGCTTCTGGACGTGCTCACGGGCTCAGCCCTGCCTTCGGGGATTTATTCTCCATATGGTGCTGGAAGGGGCGTTACCTTCATGGTGACAGACAGGCGAGAAGACCAATCTGCACACGATTTTTTAAACCTTCATAAGTTTTGTAATCTTCCATCGATCGGAACAAAACTTGGTGGTTTGGAGCAGAGCAGAACGGTGAGTAAGGTGGCGAATAAATCCTTGTGATATAAGGTGCCATTTTTGCTCAAATTTAAAAACAACGCAGATGGGAAGTGGTTAAGATGAGAGTCTTAGTAATAGTATAGATAGATATAGATATAGACGATAGAAGATTTGGTGTTACAACTAACACAATGTTTAAGATTGTTAAGCTTGCAGGAACAATTGGGTTCCTAAGGAACTCCCTCCTCAGGCTCAGATCAGATTAAGGTCAGGATTAAATTCAGAGACCTAAACTGAACTACTTAGCCACTTGTGTCTATCTGGACTGAGTTCACAATAGTTGCAGCAAAACAAATCTGTTCATATTACATGCATAATGTTGGCAGAAACTCAATTCAGGTTAGTCTAGGTGTGACCAGAAAGAACCAATGGAAAAAAACCCATTAAATTGTTACATCAAACGGGATATAAAATGCAAGGTATAACAAGTAGGAGAGCAAATTGTGATTGAAAACAATGTTTACAGCATTTAGCGTAACTGGTTGTTGCTTGGTCAGTCTGTAATTTGGTATTTAAGGGCCTGTCCCACTTGGGCAATTTTTTGGGCGACTACAGGCAACTAGGCTGTCGCCACCTGGTCGCAGGGATGTTGCCTGTTTGGTCGTGAGTAGTCTCCTCAGTTGCCCAAAGAGTCATAGCTTCTTTCTGGTCGCCGCTGGATTTTCAACGTTGAAAATGTTTCAGAGACAGTTGGCAGCAGTGGGTTTGACGCTAATGAGCGTAGCTTGACCTCCTGATGTAGGTGCTGTCATAGTGTTCGCCAAGTTAACGCATGTTGTCGCCAAGTGACGTGGGTTGTCACTGGTGCTGACTTTGTTTCTTTTTGGTGTTAAAGTAATGATTCTATTTCAAATTTTATGTCAAAGGGGGGTCCAGTTGCCGTTTTTTTTCGGCGACCTGCTACACCAATGACAGTCGGTGGCAGTCACCTAAAAATAGCCTAAGTGGGACAGGCCCGTTAAGGGCTTTACTGAAAACTTACTTTTAACCAACTGTATTAAAGGATTTCTGGTTTAATCACAATTATTCAGTCTTATTTAAAATGTATGAATTGTTAAAACATGTTTACAAGTATTTAAACATAAAAATCAACATCAATTTAGAAATTACCTTGTGGTCTAATTGTGTGTTTATCACTTTTACAACAATATGGCGGCAATGTTGTTATGGTATCCATTACACTTGCTGTAGTTGTTGACTGTTCACTATCCCCCCCAACTTGTTTTCATCAGTAATCACACTGTTATCATCCATATCAGTCTTTCTCCATTGCTGAGAGAATGTGAAACGTCGTATATTTTGAAGAGTAGTTTGAGACAAATCTCCAGAGCAGGCACTGTTTGATTGATTGATTGCACGAACGATCATACAATGTTTAATTGTCTTTTGGCTTAATCGGCAAACTCCCTGAAGAAAGTTTACTTTGCGAAATGAAGAGGGGCTATGAAGCTTTGTGAACAAACATTATAGATACAGAGTCAGTCACCTTTATGAGAATGGTGCACAAATAAGTTGGGGAACAATACATTAACTAAAACTGTATAAAAGCCCAATTTATGACCCGTGATTATTTCCTATTAGTATTATTCATATTATAACTGGATTATTCCAGAGACACTTAAAAGCCACAAAGTTTTACACATTCCATTGGTTACCCAATTATGGCTAAGCAAGTTTACATGGATTATTGCAAATGTCTGAACCAAGCCATTATTTTTAGCTTTAAGTTTAAGTTACCATTCTAAGTTAAAGGGCCTGTCTCACGGTGCGAGTAGACCCACGAGGTACCCCGTGTGAAAGACGCGTGGTTATGTACGAGACTCCAAGTGTATGAACAAGAGTTTAACCGAGTTCCCACGGGTATGACTAAGTTTGCCATTTATGCGATGTTCCATGTTCCTCTCCCGAGTTACCAAGTTCCTCTCATGGGTACTCTTGAGTCAACCGTGAATGAAAGCCTGTTTTAAAAGTATCAAATAGAGGAGCTGGACAGAGTATATTATTCAATTTCATAACTTAAAAAAACTAGGCATGATCTCGGCCCCGCACTCGCTGCCATTGTGCAGCAAGGAGGAGGTGGCGGCGAAGCAACAGTGTAAAAAGAAGACAACTCCATCCTGCGGCTTTGAGTTAAAAATAGAATTCAGCGCGGCCGCGTCTATTGACGTGACCTACAAAGGGGAATTGCGCACCATCCAGTGCCAGAGCTAGGCTGGGATCATTCTCTGCTCTCATCTCTCTCTTTCTGTGTGTGCATTAGCAGGGGGAAGAGCGGTCTACCTCACTGGGGCACAAGACCACTGCCGCCTGTCCCTTGCAGCCATCAACTTGTTTGTTCCTTTGGTGCGCCTCATCTGCGCAGCTCCCATCCCAGCGCTGCCCCAGCTCTCTGCCCCATTCTCTTGGAAATGTCACGTCAGCTGCTGTAACGAGGAGGGGTCCGGCTGGCTTGGTGGGTGGGTGAGCAGGGAGGAGGAGTGGGTACAAACCACCGAATCCATTCTCAAACGTCGGGCAGAGCCATGTAGAACTCATGTTTCTCTCTGCTTCATATACGTGGGAATTCCCTCAGTATGGTCACTCAGCGGGCAGGCAGCATCTCTGGAGAGAAGGAATGGGTGACGGGATGATGTTTCAAACCATCTTGCCCCAGGCTGCTTTACATTATTTGTTGAGTTGTTTCTGAGGCTGGGACTTCTCTGAGGGTTGCCACCTTATAGTGGAGACATATGCGTGTGCCTTAGATCCTGTAAGCTGGCCTCATGGCAGGAAGGTCGAGGGGGAGGTCCCTGACAAAGCGCGTCCCAAGAAGATGACCTCAGTGGAACTTGCCGAGATGGTGTTTGGCCAGCGGCTGAGAAGGTGGAAGAAGGCTGCAGCAGGGAGAGGCTCCCAACCGTGGTGGAGCCCATATCATTGGACCCGGGACTGTCAGTGAATGTTGTTCGAAAAGTGTTACCGATCTCTTTTGTTGGAGATGGTCATTGCCTGATAATAGAATTACAAAGTCAAACAGCACAGAACCATCCCTTCACATCCTTTTTACCCATCCGCACTAATCGCATTTGCTCAAATTAGGTCCTCATCCTTTCCCTGCATTGTCTATTTAAATACTTTATAGAATACAGCGCGGAAACAGGGCCTTTAGCCTTCCGGGACTGTGCCGACCAACGATCCCTGCACATTAACACCATCCTACCCACACTAGGGACAACTTTTACAAGCCAATTAACCAGCAAACCTGAACATCTTTGGAGTGTGGGAGGAAGCCGAAGATCTCGGAGAAAACCCACGCAGGTCACGGGGAGACATACACAAAAAGTAATTCACATCAAGGTCCTTTTTATTTTGATGCTCGTTTTTTGAGCTGATGAAACTGCAATGTTACAGTTCAATCACAATCACAGGAAGCACAGAACACATTGTGAGCTTTCCAAACCTTGCTGCAACAAACAATGTGAAATCAAGAGGGTAATACAGAGAGTGACAGTAATAATTCCAATCAGCACAATCTAAATCAAGACAGGTTCAGCCTCCACACAGGGACTTTCCCGCAGTCTGTGTCTGCCCATCACCACCACCCCCATGCCCCTGACGCTTTCTTGTCTACCTGTGTGTGTCAGGGAGATGGCACCGAATGCCCTGGACTCTGTACTGCTGCACCTTTCAACTGTGATGCCCAACTGTTCCCGGTGGGATTTGAGGAAGGGCTCCAGCAGAATGCCACTTTAAAGTTGGTGCTTTACCATCTGAGATGGAGTACT
Source organism: Raja brachyura (assembly GCA_963514005.1). Next base: position 19,025,275 of record OY740797.1, read on the forward strand.
AGGACGCAGCAGAAATTTGGAAACTTCATCCCATCACCCATTTCTTCTCTCCAGAGATGCTGCTTGTCCCGCTGAGATAAAGAGTTCCCACGGTAAACTCACGAATCACAAAGGTAAACGCATGGGCCACTACGTTATTACAACGAGTTTAAATGTTTCAATTTTAGACTTGAACACTAAATTTGACTCGTGGAAAAAAATCAAACATGTTTGACTTTTTTCACAAGTTCACAAGTTTCACGGGTACCTGCCGTTAGCGCCACGAGTGGACAAGTTGATCACGCGATTTCCGATGTTCCCGCTATGTTGGTTGTACGTGATCACCACGAGTGAAAACTCAGGGTCACTCGTGGGCCAACTCGCACTGTGAGACGGGGGTTTAAGTTACTTTCCACTTAGAGGCACATGCAAGTAAAGATAGTGGTTACCATGGTTAAGAATGAAGGTGCAAAGGTATGAAAACGGGGAAGGAGGAGACACAGCAAGAGTGTAAGAAACAAAGTTCCCCGTCTTACATTTACTTTCGCACTCCCCTTTCAACCCTTCCAAATAGTGGCTTTAGTGCTTAATAAATGAACTATTGATATCCCTTTTTGCAGGAGTCCAATTGAACACAATTGGAAAAAAACAAAATCAATTTATTGAAATATGTCAATAGATTCGGAAAATACAGTAGGCTTCATTCTGTACATCACAGTGAATTAGCTAAACAAATGTATTATATCGTCTGTGATTCTCCCCCAGTAGACGCTTCAAGAAAAGCAATGACTCTTCAAACGAGTACTATTAGTCATAGTTTATTAAGAGAGAGGGAGGAGGACTAGGCCAGATACAGCTGATGGTAATCTGTTCAGCCCATAATGATACTGGATACATCTCATCTATAATTCCCGCATTAAATAATGCAGGTGTTGAACTAGCACCTAGAATTTAAAGAGCTATATTTAAAGGCCTCACTGTCTATCCTGCAATGATTTTGATGAGGATTTATTTCCAAAATAAATCAATGTAAATGTTTTTCCCTCTGAAGCTATATCAAGAGAGTGGCATACCAGGGCATAACATGTTTCTCTGCAAACCTGTTCCCCTATTACAGAGAGGTATTCAAAATCTTTGAAACTAGGTGATAATCCCTGTTGAAATAGTAGGAGGATATTCAAACATTCAAATAGTGGTGACTCACTACATATTTTCAGGCCTTTATTAAACACCATTTATTTCTCGTGGACCAGTTTTAGACTTTACCAAAAAACTAGTTTTATTTATCTAGGCTATACCTTCCACCATTCACTATCATTTACAGTGACCACTAATGCAAGTGACAGCTGACTAAAGTATCATGGCTAAGCTCTGTCATGCTGCTTTTTCTATAGGGAAAGAGAACATTTTAAACAGACCATTTTTAATTGGTCGCAGTAACTCTCAACAAAATGGCAGCATCTGTTATACTACATGATACACTCAACTCTTAAAAGTGAACTCACATTTTATAGGGAGTACGTACTGATGGGGTAATCAACCATGTCAGATGATGCTTAAAGTTTCAAAGTGGATTAATTGATCTTAGTGAACATCCTATGTGAATTTTGTTGTGCTATTGCTTCTTTGCAATTATCCCACAGAGTGGGCTGAATTTTGATTGATATGGATGGCGGTTCCAAAGGGAATCATTCCCTTTTAAATGGATGCAAGTCCTGTAGTCTTTAACTGAGTGGTAGATGGTGCCACATAATTCCCTCGACTCCAAATGAGATACAAGCTAAAGCCAAGTCTGGATAGGATTCACAGCATTATGAAAGATAAATCAGAATCACCCTTACAAATATTGCACCAGGATTTGAAACCCCATTGATTTCAATGTAGATGTTAGACATGTGGATCTAATGGAAAAATGGAAGATGTTTATTTTTACTTTGTTAAAAATATTAAATTTTAATTTGATTAACTTTAGTTAAATAATTAATTCACAGATTATTTATTTTAATACTAATTTGTTTTAAATGCCGCTGAATGTCAGAAGCGTTCACAATCTGTTAAAATAATTCACAGACATGACCAACAACATAGCCATGTCCTGGCTGTGATTTCAAAGAAAGCAATAAGGAGCTATAGAAATGGGGCTCTGCAATACAATACAAGAGGTTAGGTCATCATTAGGACCTCATTGCCCAATTCAAGATGCTGTGGACCAGCAAATTGGATTTCCATATACAACCCAGTTTGGTGGGACCATGTACAATGATTCCAGGTAGTGGCAGGTCCTTGCAAGACATAGTGCATAATCTTTGACAGTTGCGTATCCATTCTACAAATTATTTAATGTATTTTTGTACTTTGTTGAAGTCATCCATAGTATTAACTACTGTGCACTATCTCCACATTTTATCATTAATAATTATGATTTGTGGTACAGCACAAAACTCTTGCAGAATTATATATATAACAGTTTATCAATCTAACTGCTTTTAAACCATATGGAAACAGCAGCGTTAAAGAGCTTAGCTTTTGTGTTCATATTCAGCTTTGTCCTGCCGCAACAATCTTCAGAATTTCATCCATGACCTAAACTTCCATTATAAGATTAGAAGGACAGCCATTTGCTGATTCAATTCCATTTGCAAGTTCCCAATGAAGCTTTTTGTGCCCAGATGAAGCAAGACCAGTACAAAGTCCATACTTAAACTGGTGAGTGCCATTTAACATTTGCTCCACCCGTGTTAGGCAACAATCATCTCCTAACAGAAGAAAGTTAAACCAAACACTTGCGTTAATACTGAAATATTTCAGATAAGTCTTTCTTTTTCTTTCCTGCTTACAGCCTATCAAATCTGACCTGTGGATAGTACTTGCTTAGTTAATTTCTATTTGTTTGATCTGCAGATAATCTTTAATCATGTCTTCTGTACCCATAAGCACACTCTTGTGTCAGGCATGGTAAAATAATGACCTTTGTTTCACTTCTATTTCACATTGTTGCTTCCCCTTGGCATTATCAAAAACATAGCATCAGTTTCTACATAAAGGCTGAAATCCTCAACCATGCCTTTCATTCTTCTAGGTTTGATTATTTCATTGTATTCTTAACTGAATTGATCTTTTTCAAAAACAAACCTGATCAACCACAAACCTTCCCTGAATCTCAACTCAATTAAGACTCATTTATGCCTGTGCTTGCTAGCTCAGTCCATGTTGATTTCAAATCCCCACCACAGCCTCACCCTACTTATCTCTGAAATGTCCTCCATTCCTAATGTGTTCGTTCAAACACATCAAAGCACCTTTCCATCAAGGCCCCAAGTTCAGAAGTCATACTGAAATTGTCTTGATGTATTTACCACTTAAGAGTCATATAGCACGAAAATAGTCTATTGTCTTAAATTATGGCTGCCAAAAAAGGAAAGAAGTTGCCTCTTGATTTTCTAAAATCATACCATCATCTCCAGGTCAAATCAATAATGTGATTAAATACTCTCCACTTTTCTAGATGATACCCCTGAAAGTCAACTCCATCCAGTACAAAGAAGCACACTTAATTGGTATTTCCTCCATAACTTAGAGGATACAAGATTAATATATAGAAAGTTAACATGGATTCATTTGTAGGAGTACAGTTAGAAAGATTAAGGTATTTGTTAGAATAAAAATATTAATAATCTAACGCGATAGTAATGGTCAAGGTAGGACAAGCTGCATGGATAACCATGAAAACAATTTACATAACACATTGTATCAGGCACAAACAAAATATTGAGATGCATGATTTCTAAAAGAAATTACAAGCACAGGTCACTTCCATTACACTGCTTACTCAGTGCGAAGCAAAATATGCTCTTCCTATTGAATGAGAATTGTTTACTTCTTTGAAGTTGTATTAACAGCTTCAGATCCTATAGCAAATCTGGTCACGGATTCCATGCCGATAACTTCTGCTCAAAGCTTCCAAATTCAAGATGTACTTTAATACCAAGGTCGCTGGGAAGAAGAACGGCTATAAAACAGAATTAACCATTACATTTACAAAAATAGACATAAAAGCATGATTGTATAAGTAATACTTACTATTGCTTAGATTTAAAAAGCTGGACTGATGCAGGGACACGACCTGAAATGTTAACTTATCATTAACCGCTGCAAATGCTGCTGGACCTGCTGGGGTGTTTCAGCAGTTTGTTTTTGGCTCCACAATCCAGCAGCTCTTGTGTCTATGTTTAAACTAAGATGCAATTTGACAATAGACAATAGGTGCAGGAGTAGGCCATTCGGCCCTTCCAGCCAGCACCGCCATTCAATGTGATTATGATCAATGTGATCATTTGGTGGCAAGTATGGATCACAGCTACAGAGAGTAGAGGGTTTGCTGTCACTTTGCTGGTTTACCAACAGCTTTAAGGAGGGCCTCCCATAGCCGGAGCAGTCATGTAGTAACCATGAAAACCTATTTCTCAGTCTAAATCAATATCAAACATCCTTCATACCTCTCTGCACCCCTTGAGGATCCATGAATACCATGGTGCCTGCCATTCAAATTCTCCATCTCACTCAGAACTATAGTTCAATGGACTCCTGCACTGTACCAACGGGACCCAACATAAGTTTGAAAAATAGAACCTCATCTTGTGCCTGGGCATTTTGCAGCCTACCAGACCTCAATATTGAATTCAACCATTTCAGGTAATTTGTTGTTTCCATTTGCATCAGAACTAATTAGTTCATTGTTAATACTAGCTCAGGCATTCCTCGTTGCACCAGATGGCATTTCCTACACATGGGTATTTCACAGCTTTTACTTTACCTGGTTTGTGTTGTCTAATTTTTCTCAATGAGCTACCAGCTACAGTGCCCTCCACAATGTTTGGAACAAAGACCCATCATTTATTTATTTGCCTCTGTACAATTTGAGATTTGTAATAGAAAAAATCACATGTGGTTAAAGTGCACATTGTCAGATTTTAATAAAGGCCATTTTTATACATTTTGGTTTCACCATGTAGAAATTACAGCAGTGTTTATACATAGTCCCCCCCCATTTCAGGGCACCATAATGTTTGGGACACAGCAATGTCATGTAAATGAAAGTAGTCATGTTTAGATTAGATTAGATTTTATTACTTGTCATTCGAACCTCAGAGAGGCTCAAATGAAACTCCGTTTCTACAGCCATACTAACAAAACAATTCCTACATGACAAACAATTCAATTTACAGAAAACATCCAACACAGTGAATCTCCTCCTCACTGAGATGGAGGCAAAGTCTTTTCTCTCCCCTACACGGGCGATGTACGGCCCCGCTCCAGGCCCAAAAGTCACAAAATTGGAGCCCGCGGTGGGCGCTCGAATGTCCTGCGGCCATTAAAGCCGGGCGATGTACGGCCCCACTCCGGGTCGTTCCAACCTTGTGACACGGGTGCGAGAAGTCGCGTTGCGGGAGCTCCGGAAAGTGGTATCTCACCTGAACCCGCGACCTCCCGATATCACAGTCCACCGGTCTGCAGCTGGAGCTCCGGAGTTGGGCCGCAGCAGCGAGCCACCACCGCTCCCCACGCTCCGAGGCCGGCCAGCCCCACGATGGTGAGTAGATCGCAGCTCCGCAGGTTCCGTGACTGGAGCCCCTAGGTCGTCCCGATCGGAGGCCGCTCCACGGTGCTAGGCCCCAACGACAACAGAGACCCGACAGGGAAAAAGACGGGTCTCCTGTGCAGGGAAGAGATTTTAAAAGTTTTCCCCCTCCCCACCCCCCACATATACACAGTTAGAAACAATACAAAAAAAACATGAACAACTACATTTAACTAGACAAAATTTTAAAAAAAGCACATTTACTATTTTGTTGCATATCCTTTGCATGCAATGACTGCTTGAAGTCTGCGATTCATGGGCACCATCACGACGGCCCGATGACAAGTATGCATGACAACTATCAAATTTATCTCCTCCCAACTAAAGTTTCTTTATATTTGTTTTTGTTCTCCCTCTCTCTCCCCCCCCCAGGTTATTTCTTCTATTTACCTTTATTTGCTTCAGTTTTATTCAGTGTTATTTATCACGTTGTAGCTTTTGAAAGATTTAAGCGGGCATCGGACGGTCGTTAAGGGTCCGGACGGTGAGCACCGGCTTCCTTTACGGAAAATGTTGGGTAAAAATTATTAAATAATGTGGGTGAATGAGGGACTGTACCTGCACACCAGGAAGCCCGTGCTCACGGTCCGGAGCCCTTAATGACCGTATGAACGGTCCGATACCCGTTTAAATCTTTCAAAAGCTACAATGTGATAAATAACACTAAATAAAACTGAAGCAAATAAAGGCAAACAGAAGAACTAACCTTGGAGGAGAGAGAGACACGTAAACTTTTCACAAACTAACAAAAACATACATAAATAAATTTTTGATAAACTAACAAAAATAAACATTAACATACTTTAAAAAAGAAATTCATGTAACATCCCTAAATCATGGGTAAAAATTACTAAATAACCTGGGTCAATGAGGGGCTATACCTGCACACCAGCTCGACCACTGGATCCCTTAATGACCCTCCCATACCCGTTTAAATCTTTCACATCCACCCACACATCCAAAGTTCACAAAGGGTCTGAAAAAGGGTCGTGACCTGAAACGTTGCCTATTCCTTCTCTACATAGATGCTGCCTCACCCGCTGTGTTCCTCCAGAATTTTTTGTTTGCCTCCAAAGTTCAAATGGTAATTATACCCGCATCAGACAGTTTTAGGAAATTCTCCCATTAATTTTATTCGAAGGAACGCGTCAGTAATACTTGAAGGTCAAAACACAATTATATTTACTTAGAAATGCATATCGATGTATTGGTTGGTGACACATTGAAATAAGTGTTAACAGTAGCAGTTCACACATCATTTTTGTCTCAGGAATGAAATGATAAACGACTCCAATCGTTCTGCAATACTCATTAAAGCTGAGAGCTTTTTAAAAATGTAAAATTCCAAGGCGGTTTTGCTTTTGCTGCAATCTATTTTGTGTATCATATGAGGAATGGGTAAACGTTTATCATTACTAAAGGATGACATTTAATTATTTTCAGAGTCTGTGCCAGTTGACCATGCAGGCGGCCGTGACTCCGCAGCGTGCGGTCGGTGGGAACTGATTGCAAAATAAGTTTCACAAACCATGGGGGGGATTGTCCCCCACCTCTCAAAACATGGAGGGAACGTGCCCCCCCCCCCCCCGGGATTTCCACCCAATGTTGTACCATCAATGAAGATAAGTGAGCCAGTACCTTCAGCAGCCATACATGCCTAGGCCATAACACCCCCACCACCGTGTTTCAAAAATAAGATGGTATGCTTTGGATCTTGGGCAGTTCTTTCTCTCCTTCATACTTTGCTCTTGCCATCACTCTGATTTGTTCATCTTCATCTCATCTGTCCACACGACGTTTTTCCAGAACTGTGATTGCTCTTTTAAGTACTTCTGGGAGTGGCGGCGCTGCCTTGGCAGCTGCGGCGCGCCCGCAGTCTGTCTGTTTTTTTCTTTTTTTGTTGTTTTCTTGTCCTGTTTGAGGGTGTTAATTTGAATTATTAGGTTGTGTATGTGTGTTGGAGGGGTGGGAGAATCGTTTTAGTCTCTTCCTTTGGGGGGGGGGGGGCGGGGACGCGACTTTTCTTGTCGTATCCACCGCCTCCGTCTCCGTCTGTGCTGAGGCCTAATGGCGGAGCTGGCAGCCTCCAACTGCGACCGACCTCGAGGCTCCGGAGGCAGTGCCAGGACTTAACAGCGCGAGGCTGGCCGACTTCGGGGCTGTGGCGGGTTCAGGCGTTCCGGCACCCGACTCGGAGCTGTGGCGGCATTCCGGTGACGGCGGCAGCGACTTCGGAGTGGAGGACATCATCGGGAGCTCGCAGGTCACAGGTTGGTGACCTGTTTTTCCGGAGCTCCCGCGGCAACAGCTTCGTCCGCTGAACTGGAGGGCGTCAGTTTCGGCAGCTTCGACCGCCCCAGGCAGCGGAGTTGGGCCGAACCGATCGCGGAGCACGGTTCAGCCGCAGGACTTACTTACTTACATCACCCGATGGGGTCGCATCATCGGAGGCCTGGATCGTCTCAGCGCAGAGGAAGAACAAGAAGGGAAGAGACAAAGACTTAAGATTTTTCCCTTCCATCACAGTGAGGTGTCTGGTGAACTCACTGTGGTGGATGTTAAATTTGTGTTTATTGTGTGTTTTGTTATTTTATTATATTTATGACTGCAAGGCAACGAAATTTCGTTCAGACCGAAAGGTCTGAATGACAATAAAGTTTCCATGATCCATGATTCTTGGCAAACTGGCCATCCTATGTTTGCGACTAATCAGCGGTTTGCATCTTGCAGTGTAACACAGTGTACAGTGAAATCTGTATTTCTGTTCATGAAGTCTTCTGTGGACAGTGATCATTGACAAATCCACACCTGACTCCTGAAGAATGTTTCTGATCTCTCAGAGAGGTGTTGGTGGGGGGGGTTCTTTATTATAGAGAGAATTCTTCTATCAGCAGCTGTGGAGGTCTTCCTTGGCCTGATTAAGCTCACCAGTGCTCTCTTTCTTCTTAATGATGTTCTAAACAGTTGATTTTTGGTAAGTCTAAGGTTTCGCTGATGTCTCTAACAGTTTTATTCTTGTTTCTCAGTCTCATAATGGCTTATTTGAGTTTCATTGGCACAACTTTGGTCCTCATGTTGATAAACAGAAATAAAAGTTTCCAAAAGTGATGGAACGACTGGAGGAAAGACTAGGTGTTGAGACCTATATTAAGGAGGCAATTAAAAATGCCTGTGAAGCTATGTGTCCCAAACATTATGGTGCCCTGAAATGGGGGGACTATGTATAAACACAGCTGTATTTTCGGCATGGTGAAACCAAAATGTATTTAAAAAAAAAAAACTTTAATAAAATCATCACAGCTTATCACCATTTGAAAGGGTAAAGCAACCTCCATTTCACCCTATTAAATGGATTTCATCTTTTCGAGCTATCCCATCTCCAAGTTGTCTCCAACTGAATACTATATTTTTCTCACTTTCAAGCTCTAACAAAGTATCTTGAGTTTCAACATTTTCTGCTTTTGTTTCAGATTTCCAACATTCTCAGTTTTATGATTATCAAAATTTTCCATGGTCAGCTCTATGCTGCTTAATCTTGCCATCCTCGGAGATGCCTTTTGCTATCCCAATGACATGAATACATCTGGAGCATGAGGAGCAAATTAAGGAAAGGAGGAAGCAACCAATGCAGCCCTTTCCTGCCCAGATTGCCCATGCACAATTTAGAGTATGAAACTAGAAACTAGAACCCCAATTCCCTCTTCACCAACTGTCCATCACCACTTCAGCACTTTGTCAGGACATCTACCTAACCATAATGCAAAGTAAAATCCTCCACAACATAATCATTACAAACTATATTCTAAAATATATATTTCTTGAAAAAAGTCACTTAATCATTATTTTGTCAATGTTTTTGTTTTGTTTATGTAGCTTTGAACATCTTACTACTATTGTGCAATGTTATCTCAATGGTATGGCTAGTGGAAGAGTGCTAATTTCAGTTAAGTCCAGAGGTGGCTAGGAAAGCAAAATACCCAGCCATGCACTTTGTAAAAAGGCAGCCAAAGTAATGGTCGGGTGGATAATATACATCTGGATGGTGAAGGAAAGCCATCTCTTCTACTTTGCTGCTCCACTATCAAAGCTTCTACCACAGCGTCTACACACCCTGGTACCTAGTCTGTACAATCTTTCCATACCTCCAGGTCAGATCCACTTCTAGATCGGCCAGCGCTGACTCTAACCAAAATGCACTTGCACAATAAGAGATCCTGCATTATATCTTTTAGATGCTGTTCTGGTTGTGGAGTAGATGGATGTACAAGGCAGTGAATAGGTTGCTGATGTAACTGTCATTCCAGGCAAATTCCTACAATTATTATTCTCAGAATGTATGTGATTCCTCTTTCTTTTTCCTTGATCATTCAAAAAATAATAAACTTTCACCATTGTCTGAAATGTTGGTGACATGGTTATATCATGTTAATATAATTGAGGGATCATTCTGCTTCACCTAAGTATAGTCAGCACAAAGTGAAGAATACAAATGAAAAATGACAGTGCTACGGTGTAAAGAACAAACACAAGTACCTGAATGGAGTGGACCATTTTCTGTATCGATTACTGTTGAAGGTGAGAAGAAATATATAATTAATAAGATTACGTGTCAACAATTTGAAGGAATGGGCATTATCAAAACTTACAGAGTATTGACTGAGATGGGCTTCTGGTCATAATTGCTGATTGAAGGCTCCGATTGAAGATAACACTGAAAGGAGATGTGCAATAGACACTTTTAAATACCATCAAGGGATTAGCAAGGAAACAAAGAGAAAAGAAATGAACTTTGATTCTACCTTCCAGGACTGTGTAATGTTTGGTTTCAAATATCTGACTGCGTAGCCAGAGTAGTGTAGATCTAAAAAAAGGGAGAAAAAGCTCATCAACGAACAATCCAAAATATTAAGCTTACTATATATAAGGACCATGAAGTATTAAGTAAATTTAACTTTTATAGAGCGTCAATATGGACTGAGCCTGGATAACAATGGGATTCTGTTTTTATGTATGTCATTAAGCAAGTTAGAAAATGCACAAAAATCACTCCATATAGTAAGCATACCTCCATGGTATTCTAGAAATTACATAAAAAGTACATAATACTGAGAAGAACGAACAATTATTAAAAGTGGAGAGAGAAAGGAAACTGTAGCTCTGCCATCATAAAAGTAAACATATATATTTACTTCTGACATTTTAGTTAAATAATGCTATGGGAACTCATTCATATGTAGTGATGTCTATAACTCAGGCGTTCATAACTCATAGACAGCCTCTATATAATATCTTTATTAAATAGCATTGACTATTATAATTCAAAATGCTACATTTATTAAATAGAAAGCTAAAATTGAGTCATGCAATAAGTAGTGTATAGAACCCTAGTGGGGATTTCACTGCCGGTGGTCCCTCTGCTGCAACATCAACAGCCTCCAAGGTTCAAAGCCCAAAACCACAGCTACCAGAGTTATTGTTCCACACCACATTGAAGAAAAATGTGGCTAGGTCCAATGGGTGGGAATAGGAGTCAGGGGCTAAAAGGACTGGCCATCAGAGGATCCATTGGGGCTTAGGATGTTGAGATGCTTTGGCATGAGGATCAGGGTCAGCAAGTAGCGGGCCCTTGCTATCAGAAGATCGAGGTGGTCGAGGCTCAATGCCTGGAAGAGGAGTCAACCATTGGAGAGCTTGAAAGGGGGGGGGGGGGTGATACAGCATGGAAACAGGTCCTTCAGTCCTGCGATTCCACGCCAACCATCGAGTTTGAAGGGAAGGATTTTGCCAAGCAAGGCTAACAAGATCTGAGATCAGAGTGTGGCTATTCAGCTTACTAAGCTTTTGTGGTCTGCTTGGGGACAATACCTGAAGATTGGGATTTCATTCAGAGAGCTTCAGGGATTTACAAGATATTTACAATTGGACAGCAGGTAGAGAAATCATTGAGTTAGCATGGTGGAGATTGGGGGAGGGTGGGGGGGGAGGAGATTGTGGAGTGTAATTGTGGTAAAGGGTCAGTACTGTGGTAGGGGAAATCAAAGGATAGATGGTAATTTGGCTTACCCCAGTGAGGTATTAGTTCAGCATAATGCAAGTAAAAGTTAGATGTTCTGGAAATGACTCAAAATAATGTCGAATTTTCTCTGCAATACATTGTTTGGGAAGTGATGTGGCTTGATATGTATCTGAGACATCAATCATATTTGACATGCAAGTGCAACTCATGTCAGAAATTGCATTGTCATGCTTCCAGTGTGATGCAAAATAATCTGAAATAGCGATAAATCACTCTTCGCTCTCGAAAAAAATTGTGTAGTGCTGTAATTACCAATCCCATTTCTTAACACCAGACTTGATTATTCAGAGAAAGGAAACATCCTTTTATCATCTGTTTGTCAAACCATTCTTAGATTCTTATGTTTTATTAATTAAGATCATCTCTTATTTATCTAAAACTCTGCTGTCTTTCATCACAGAACAACCCCTGCATCACATGAACTGAACCAGTGTACCTTCTCTGAAAAGCATTTCCTTCCATAGATAAGGAAGGATCTGCTATTCAGATAGGGCATGCAATATTTCAGATGTACTCTCACCAATGCCTTATAGATTAATAATTATAGTGAAACTACGATTGTATGATTTGAGGAACGCTGCAGAGGAAATTATATCTTTCAAGTTGAGCACAAAATATGCTCAAATGATGCCCAAGATCATTTGTCAGGATCAATGCCTATGGTCCTTTCCATTTATGGATGATGACCCCTACAATCCTGGATTTGTCTTTAGAACTTGAAGTCTAGCAATAAAATAGCTGATCCAAAATTGAAAGAATGAAATTCAGATGACATCCATATTACGAAAGGGTTGCCTTCCTGGTAAGCCATTTTTATTTCTATTTTCTGGAACACGAACCCACTTTTCTAGTTGAGTCCTATGTAATAAAAGTCAAGATGTGTTCCTAAGGGATCAAAGGAATCGGAGTACAAATATATAACTCCTTCAAAATGGTATTGCAGGCAGATCGGGTGGTGAAAGGAGCTTTTGACATGTTGGACTTCATCAGTCAGGGAATTGCGTATAGAAGTCGGAATAGCAATGGGTTTAAGAATTGGAGATATCGGGGCAAAGGATGAGATTTGACCATTGGGAGAAAAGAAATGTAAAAGGAGTTTATGAGGTGTAATGGATTAAAGCTCAGTGACTTAGTGGAAGTGCACTAAAGGGCGAATGATTTGTATAAGGAGCTGGCCACAGCTACTGCGGCTCCCCATGATGTAGTGCGTCACTGAAGGTTACAGTTAGGCATTCTAACGCAGCACACTAATAAGCTAGTATAAATAATGTAGATCTTTGAGCTTCTCAGGATTTTGATAATGATGGTAACTCTAAAGTGTAAATTGACTGCAGATTAAAAGGAAATGACATTACAATAACTGTACAATCTAAAGCTCACCTTCAGGGTCCTTCTTGGGAAGCACAAATTCACCACACTCTGATACAAAGTGAGACCAGTCCTTTGAGGTTTCAGTGATCAAAGACCTGTAGTGACTCCATGGTTTCTCAATATGAATGCTAGGAATTGTATATCGCTTTCCATCAGGCGAAAACTTGTCACTTATTCTCAGTGATCCTCCGGCATGGGTGAATAACTGGATAAGACAAGCATAACAATTCTAAATGTTCCGTGGAATGGAAAGATAATGTATTTTACATTGTTTTAAGATGTAAGATTTTCTTTAAGAAAGCATTTATTTGCTTTGCAGTTACTGCTGCAAATATCTTTGCTAAATAAAAGGGTTATCAAAGTTGTTCATGAATAACCATCCCAAATCTCCTTCAATTCTTTGCAATAATGGAGGTACACTCTCTCGACAAGTTTTAGCTGTTCAGCAACATCAATCTTCCTCCCAGAGCAAGATCTTCCTCCCGGTGGCGCCATGAACTAACAAAGGTGCAGCATCGAGCTCTGCTCCTGCTAAATCTGGAAAAAAAGCCGGTTTGGAGGAAGGGACCGATCTAAAAATACTCACCGGAGCTGTTTGACGCCGCGTAAGTGACGTCATCAGAAATCGCCGTGAAAAAACGGAGATTACCGGCAGTTTTAAATGGAAAGAAGGAAACCTAGCCAGAAGCCTGCAAAAGCTGCTGCAAGATCTGCTACAAGACACTACACGAAAAAACGTGGAAAGACTCCTCAAACCCATCAAACATCAGCTGGAAGCTCAGAAGAAGAAGCTGACTCTCGAAGTTCTACAGAAGTGACTTCAAAGGAGGAACAAGTGGAACAAATGGAACAACTGGAAAAGTCAGTAACAGCTTCAGTTACTGAAAACATTTCTAATGCGATACGAGAGGGGAACGTCGCGCTGGACAAAAGCATCTCTGAAAAAATTAAACGCGGTAATGAGAAGTTGATGGGGAAAATTGATAACTTAACTAAATGTGTTGCAGAGATTGAGGATTTAAACAAAAAAATTAAGCGGGTTGAAAAAGACTGTAATAAGAAGTTGGATACAATGCTTAAGTCTACTGATTCGGCTATGGAAAGAAATGATAATACAATGACCAAGATGTCTAAGGAGATAAAGAGACTAAGAAAGGAACAAGAAAGTACTGGAGGGGGGAACTTGCTAAAATGAAGAATAAATGTCTGGACTTGGAAGCGAGATCGAGGAGGCAGAATTTAAGAATAGTTGGAGTAAAAGAGGGAAGGGAGAGTGGACAGAACCCTCAGGAGTTTGCTGCCAACTTACTTAAACAAGTACTCATGCTGCCTGAAGCCCCGAGAATAGACGTGGCTCACCGGGTTCGACGTAAGAAGCCGAGCTGCCCTACCCAAGACAGATTATTGTGAAATTTTATGACATCTCTACCCTAGAAGAAGTTATGAAACTGATTCCATACGGATCGAATTTGATGTTAGGAGAGGATAAACTAAGATTCTTTTGTGATTATCCAGCTGAAATCATGGAAAAGAGGGACAGGTTCACAAAGACAAGAATGATATTGAAAGAAATCTCTGGAGTAAGATATGGAATAGTATATCCTGCAAAGATGAGGATTACTTATAACTCTGTTGAACGTGCCTTCACGGATCCAGAAGAGGCATTTAAATATGCATAAAGTATCACAAAAGGAGGCCAACTGATTATCAGGAATCAGTCTCCCACAACAGTACAGAGGAGAAGTGGCGAAGAAAGGACTGCTTTTTTAAATATATAAAACAGACTGCTCTGGTCAAGATGGCGGACTCTTCACGAGGCGCTGTCTAGACGCCTTATCTTTGGAATGTTAACTCAAGGTCGAACTTTACGTTTCACTTCAACAAGGGACTGGAAAACAAGAAAAACCGTGGTGGAAAAAAAAATGGAATTTGGGAATACGGAAAAATAATATTAATGGACTTGTACACAGAAATTTATGACTTAAGAAACATATAATTATATACTAACATAAAATATATAACTAATAGAATTGTGTAATATTAAAGCACAGCGTAATAATGACTGATTTTTATCTCATTATGTTAATTATTTGATAAGAATAATGAGTTAAATATGATAAGTATTAACAATATACTAACAAATCTTATGGATATAGTAGATCTAGGTTAAACTGTGCGTAAAGGGGGGGGGAGATTCAGATACTTGGAAGCTATCCAAGGGTCTGAATCTGGTTAACCCCTTGGAACCTGCTGCTGCTGTCTAATACTAAAGAATGAGACTTAATTGGGGAGTGAATGTAATAATTCTCGGCATATCGGCAGATATGAATATATAACTAACATCATTATTGTTATATTTAAGTATATATTAATGTTAGAATTTTGAAGATACATTCCAATAGTTAGATTTGAAATGCGTTTTATCTTATATATAGTTTTTAATTTTGAATCGGTCTCTCTTCCTTTTAATAATAATTGGTCAAGGGGGCAGAGCGAAATGTATAACAAAAGCTACGGAAGTCAACAAGATTTTTTCTACCACCTGTTGGTGATTTCTTTTAAATTATAATATCCTTATTTTTAGATATTATAATATCACTTTTTGTTTTTTAATTATCTTTTCACCACTTTACACCTTCTGGTCTTTTCTAAGGTCTATTTTGAAGGGGAGATGCGAACAAAACTTAACAGCTGGGGATGACCACCCATCACCTAGAGTTCTGAGGTTGCACCATATGAAGTAAAGGTATTAACATGATTCACAATGCAAGACGATAAACAAAAGAAAACTGGAGGAATCACGTTCTGTAGCTGGAATTAAGGGGCGCTAATGAACCAATTAAAAGGGGTAAGATCTTTGCCCAATTAAAAGCACTCAACAGTGACATCTTTTTACAAGAAACACATCTGAAACATCAAACACAGATAAGATTGAAGGCAAATTGGATCGGGCAAACATACTACTCTTCATTTACTTCTAAATCTAGAGGCACGGCTATTATTATTAGTAAAGGTATACCATTCAAATTAAAGAATACCATAGCAGATAAAGAGGGGAGGTACGTCATAGCCACGGGAGAAATTCATTCTACTCCACTTACTTTGATAAATATTTATGCTCCCAACTTTGATAACCCCCAATTCTTTAGTAAAATTCTGGATACAATTTCAGAATTTAACTATCAAAATGTGATAATAGGGGGAGATTTCAATTGCGTTCTAGATACATATCTGGATAAATCAGCAAAACAAAAAAGGATTAACATAAATCTAAAACTAGTGAACTAAATACATACATTAAAAATACAAACATAACAGATGTATGGAGAATCGCTAATCCAGTAGGTAGGGAATATTCATTTTATTCAATGGTACATAAAACATATTCACGTATTGATTATTTCTTAGTGGACACAAAATTAATTCCATATACATATAACTCTAAATATCATAATAGTATTATTTCTGATCACTCCCCGTTAACTTTCTTTTTAAAATTAGAAGTCTGATAAAAAATCGTTCTGGAGGTGGGGGAGAGGGGGGGGCGAGGAGGGGGGGGCGAGGAGGGGGGGGGCGAGGAGGGGGGGGGCGAGGAGGGGGGGGGGCGAGGAGGGGGGGGGGCGAGGAGGGGGGGGGGCGAGGAGGGGGGGGGCGAGGAGGGGGGGGGGAGGGGGGGGGCGAGGGGGGAGGGGCGAAGGGGGGGAGGGAGGGAGAGGGGGGGGAAGGGAGGGAGAGGGGGGGGAGGGAGAGAGGGGGGGGAGGGAGAGAGGGGGGGGAGGGAGAGAGGGGGGGAGGGAGAGAGGGGGGGGAGGGAGAGAGGGGGAGGGAGAGGGGGGGAGGGAGAGGGGGGGAGGGAGAGGGGGGGAGGGAGAGGGGTAAGTGGGGGGGGGGGGAGTGTGGGGGGAAGTGTGGGGGGAAGTGTGGGGGGGGACAAGTGGGGGTTCTTTATTCGACTGGAATTCTGTGAATTGTAGTGTGCCTCTGGAATTGGTGCTGGGCCATTGCTGTTTGTCATCTATACTAATGATTTGGATGAGAATGTGCAAGGCCTGATTAGTAGGTTTGCAGATGACATTAAAATAGGTTGCATCGTGGACAGTGAAGATGGCTCTCAAGAATTAGAGCAGAATCTTGATCAGCTGAGCATTCAGGCTGAGGAATGGCCAATGGAGTTTAATTTAGGTAAGTGTGAGGTGTTGCATTTTGGGAAGTCAAACCAAGACAGGACCTTCAAAGTAATTCCTTCGCTCCTTAGATGCTGCTGCACCCGCTGAGTTTCTCCAGCTTTTTGTGTAACCCTCGATTCTCCAGCATCTGCAGTTCCTTCTTTAACAACCTTCAAAGTAATTGTAGGGCTCTGGGAAGTGTTGTAGAGCAAAGGATTCTCGGAATACAAGTATTTCACTCCCTTAAAGTGGCAATGCAGGTTGATAGGGTGGTGAAAGAAGTTTTTGACATGTTCACCATCAGTCAGGCAATGGAGTATAGAAGTCAGGATGTTATATTGCAGTTATGAGAGAAGCTGGTGAGACCACACTTGTGTATTGTGTTCAGTTTTAGACACCTTGCTATAGGAAAGTTACCATTAAGCTGCAAAGAGTGCTGTGAATTTACGATGATGTCCTGGCAATATCTTCGTAAATCACTCATTCCAGCTTAATTACATCCTTTCAACAGCGGGATGACCAAAACAGAATACAGCACTTACTCAAAGTGTGGTTTCAGCAAAGTATCATCCAACTGTGACTGTATTTGACAAAATCATTCAAAATGTGGTTGCATATGTTAAGGGATCATGGGATTAGAAGTAATATAATCAACCTGGATGGAATAAGAACATTTTCCAGCCTATTACTAATGGGGTGCCCTAAAATTAGAACTTTGCTCTTAGCAATTTACAACATATTTCACTTCCTTAAATGTATAAACAGATTGTCATGTGCAAAACCTGTAGGGAAAATGAGTTGAGAAGAATATCAGAATATCAAATCTTCAAATGAAAATAGTCAGGTTGAATGGCAAGAAAATGGTTGTTACACTGTGATGTAGGAGATTTCAAGTCGGTAAGAAAAATATGAAAACATATTTTAAACCGTGAGATTGTGATAGTGTACCCTGGGGTGCTGTGATACTCATTTGTTGAGTACATTCGACTGGGTGAAAGGAGTATCAATGCTTCAAGCAGGTAAAAACATGTGTAGGAGAAACAGTCATTAGTCTTCTCTTACTGAAAGACATAACAAGCTTGAGATGTCAATAGGGCATACTCCTGCTTCTTAAATGCTGGTAATTAGAAATTAATATCTAAGACAGCAGAAAGATTGTAATGTGATGCTTGGCTTGGAAGTTGATTATTTTCTATCAGTCATTATCTGTGACAATAGCGTTGCATTTCATTAACAATGCATGTATTGCTATAATCCATTAACTGCAGTTTTTTGTTGGTATTGTTGTTCTATATCTGCAATTTTCGCTGGGTTAATAAAATGTAAGCATCAAAACACATCATGATTTTAAGTGTTCCTGGACATAGATAGATTGAATTAGTATACTGTCATATATGAAAGTCCTTTTTATATGAAGATCATAGAATTAACAATATACATAATAATAATAGATACAACAATAAATATGTGCAAAACAGCAGAATGATGCAGAGATTGAAATGCAATCTGAAATAGTGCCAAAAGAAACCAATGTCAGAATAACCAGATGAGGTAGAGTTAAGAGTAAGATTATGTGGCAGCACTTCTGGGAACGGGTGAGAAAGAGGTGATTAATTCAGGAGACTCATATGTCCACTTGTGAGTCACCTTATCCCATTTGCACAGACTAAGATTGATCCTACCATCAATTCCTTGGATTTGTACAGTGATTGATCTCTAATGGCAATTCTATCATTTATAACAATGTTACAGAAAACCCACCTTGAACTCAAATGAAAAATACTCACCAATGCTGCATGGGATGCTTTGGGATAATCAAACAGCGAAAAGGACGTATCTGAAAAATCATCTAATACAAGGAAAATAGAGAAATGTATTTGAATTGTGCATAAATCTACATTGAGAATATCAGTTTCTAGCACAATCATATAACAACAGGAACATGGGAATGACTAGGAGTTAGGATAGTACCACAGTGAGTCACATTGAAACAAAAGAAGTGGATAAAATGCACTTAAAATCCATTTAAATCAGGGTGCTGATATGCGTTGGAGCTTCTACAGATGCACCATTGAAGGCGTACTGTCGGGTTCCCTCATAAGTTGGCTTTGGAGCAGCTCTACCCAAGGTCGCAAGAAATTGTAGAGAGTTGTGGATGGAGCCCAATCCATCACACAGACTGGATTCCCCCCATCATTGACACTTCCTGCTGCCTCAGGAAAGCAGCCAACATAGTCAAATATCTTTCCCACCCTAGTCATTCCTTCTTCTCTCACACCCGTTGGCAGCAGATACAGAAGCTTGAAAGTGAGCGTCACCAGATTCAGGAGCAGCTTCTTCCACTGTAATCAGGCTTTTGAACGATTCTTCCATAAGTTATGGCTCAGACAAAGTTGTGATGCAACCTAACAGTATACTTTCAGCGGTGCATCTGTAGAAGCTCCAAAGCATACCAGCTTCTCACACTGATTTTGTTTCAATGTGACTAATAACAATGACTCCTACCTCATCGTGGTCTTTGGACTTTTTCTCTGGAGCTGTTATGAAATAATGCTGAAAACTATATATCTTTCTCTTTGTGCTACTTAATGTACTCGAGTTTGGCTTGATTGTATTCCTGCATAATATTATCCGATTTGAATGGATAGCATACAAAACAAAGGTTTTCAGTGTACCTCAGTACATGCGACAATAATAAACCTAAACTGAACATTCTGCCATGGCACATGTGATATACATTTTCAATAACTGCTATTGCTGCATTCTTCTAACCATAAGGGTATCATTGGCAAAGCCAGCATATATTGCTTATCACAAACTGCTTTGAGACAGTGGGTGAGCTACCTTATCAGGTGCAGCTATGTGATGAACGTACTCCCAAATTGCCGTCATGTAGGAAATCTCAAAGCAATAAAGGAACAGCAATAGATGATTAAATCAGAACAATGTGCAACGTGTGGACAGTGGTGTTTCCACTTTTATGCTGCTTTTAAACTTGTAGATGGTGTAGGTTTCAAATTTGTTCAGTTAGTTTATTGTCATGTGTACTGAGGTACAGTGAAAATATTTTTGTTGCGTGCTAACCAGTCAACAGAAAGACAAAACATGATTACTATCGAGCCATCGAGTGCATAGATACATTGGGACAGATATGCCTTGGTAATTTGCTGTGAATATACATGTCCCACCACTGTAGGAGATCAGCAAGCAACATACAATGTAAACTGTAGATAGCAATGGGACCAATAATGCAACAATAAACTTGTGGTTGGATACCAAGTGGTGGGGCATAATAAGTATGTCGCAATATCCCTGAGCACCATGTGCATACTTTCAACTGGCTCTCGTGGTATTTTACATTTTAATAATAGGCACACTTTAGCAGCTAACTTTTTATTCTCCCCATGCTACAGGCACTCTTTAAATGTCGCTTACAATGGGAGTTTTCATATGGTAGATTTACAAAATGTTGTATCTTACAGCGTGGGCCGGCTGCATTTTTCATTTTAATTAACCCCTAGTCTTCGGTAAACAGTTCTCGTTTCTCCCTCCTCGCTGCGTTTTCTCGTGTTCTCGGGAAATCTTTGTCAAAACATCACCATCCACCCATTCCTCCTCTGAAAATCAAGACCATCTTATTCTCAATTCCCTTCCAGGAGGATACCTACATCACCTCCCTCTCCCCATTGCACCCCACCCCTTGTCGAGGCACACAGGTACCTGCACTGCATTGAGTGGTGGTCCGGCTGTGTTCCCCTGGTAGTTTGCTGGCTTCGTCGTCCATCTTCATGCGGCGCAGGGAAGGGAGGTCAGGGCGATACAGGTCTGTTTTCCGGGCGGCCAGACTAACCCGACAAGGCACCCGCGGGCCACCAGGTCCCCGGCCGACATTTCCCGCCGTGTTTTCCATCGGACTGCACGCCTCTGTCCAAGGTCTCAGCCCACCTGCTTCTCACCGACTGACTCATTGCCCACACCGATCAGTATCCAGAGGGTCATTCAGTTACTTAGCAACGAAGTTACGCTCACTATTACCTAGTTGGTGACTTTGTAATTTTACCATTCAACAGGCAGTCTGGGATCTTAATTTATCAATTCTGCAAATCCCAGACCTTCATTTAGTGGCTTGTCCATTTCATGTATTTCATGTTAGATTTCCCCAGCCAATAATTAAGATTTGGTTGTAGAACGAAGAAGGAAGGAGGAAACTAGAGTACACCGGTGTCCAGAAGGATGTTCTCCACCACCTTTTCAACTAAAGATGAGTTCATCCAAATCTGTGAAAACATAATAAAGTCTAATTATGAAGAATCACAGAGGCACATAGAAAGAAATAGGGTTTGATTCCTGTGCATAGTGGTTGGGCTTTTAGTGGTCAATACTCATCTGCAGTGCACGATGTGTCATTTCACCCACTATTCTAGATAAAGATTATAGATGGAACGGGTACAAAGGAAAACAGGAATTGGATTTTTAAGACTGATATCAAATAAATGGACAGGGACTGGCACCGAATGAAGACACCGGTGGTATTCAACGGCACAATGGCGCATCTATCTGCCTTATGGCGCCAGAGACGCGGTTCAATACCCATAGTATATATATAAGGGGTAGGATCTTGGAAAGTTGAAGAGAATTTTTTAAAAAAGGATTCAAGGCAATGGGTGTTTGGTAGTACCGGGATGGTGAGCCTGTTTCCGTGCTATCGTTTGGTGAAAAAGAAACAAATAGCTGGCAAAAACGAATATCCTAATATATATGTATATTTTAAACATACATGGACACATAGAATCCCCACATTCTGACATGAACAGATGTATATTTACATGTAGAAACATAGAAAAATAGGTGCAGAAGCAGGCCATTCGGCCCATCGAGCCAGCACCACCATTCAATATGATCATGGCTAAAATCAGTACCTCATTCCTGTGTTTTCTCCATATACCTTGATTCCTTTACCCGAAGAGCTAAATCTAACTCTCTCTTGAAAACATCCAGTGAATTGGCTTCCACTACCTTCTGTGGCAGAGAATTCCACAGATTCACAACTCTCTGGGTGAAAATGTTTTTCCTCATCTCAGTCCTAAATGGCCGTCCTCTTATTCTTAATTTGTGACCCCTGGTTCTGGACTCTCCAAACAGCGGGAATATTATTCCTGCATCTAGCCTGTCCAATCCTTTAAGAATTTATATGTTTCTATAAGATCCCCTCTCATCCTTCTAAATTCCAGTGAGTCCAAGCCCAGTCGCCCATTCTTTCATCATGTCAACCCCGTCATCCCGGGAATTAACCTGGTCAACCTACGTTGCACTCCCTCAATAGCAATAATGCCCTTCCTCAAATTAGGAGACCAGAATTGCACACAATACTCCAGGTGTGGTCTCATCAGGTCTCATGAGCTTTCTTCACTGACTGCTCCACCTCCAGTGACTGCTGTACAAGCACACCCAGGTCCTGTTGCAGCTCCCCTTTTCCTAATCTGACACCATTCTGATAATAATCTGCCTTCCTGTTCTTGCCACCGAAGTGGATAACCTCACATGTATCCACATTATACTGCATCTGCCATGCATCTGCCCACTTACCCAACCTATGCAAGTCAGCCTGCAGCCTCATAGCATCCTCCTCGCAGCTCTCACTGCCACCCAGCTTTGTGTCATCCGCAAACTTAGAGATTAATATATATTGTGAATAACTGGGGTCCCAGCACCGAGCCTTGCGGCACCCTACTAGTCACTGCCTGCCATTCTGGAAAGGACCCATTAACTCCTACTCTTTGCTTCCTGTCTGCCACCCAGTTCTCTATCCATGTTATATCCTACA
The DNA here is from genome assembly GCA_963514005.1 of Raja brachyura. The sequence goes on from OY740797.1 coordinate 19,048,329, forward strand.
CCCAGTACCATGTGCTCTAATTTTGCACAATAATCTCTTCTGTGGGACCTTGTCAAAGGCTTTTTGAAAGTCCAGATACACAACATCCACTGGCTCTCCCTTATCCATTCTACTTGTTACATCCTCAAAAAATTCCGGAAGAATGTAGCCTCTATTAGTCTGCAAGAGGAAAGGGAGGGAGAAGATGAAGTTACATAAAGCAAGTTCACAAGTTATAGAAGTAGAATTAGGTCATTCGGCCCATCAAGTCTACTCTGCCATTCAATCATGGCTGATCTATGCAGGACCAGCTGGGAAAGAAGACGAGGGTCAGAAAGTGAAGAGCACTAGATTCTTTCAACACTCCTCATTATATAAGTTTTTTTAAGAAACTGTTGTTGTCATAGCAACTTTGTCTAAGAGTCACAGTCAGGAAAGAGAAAATATGAGAATGGTAGAATGGATAAGGACATTGTGATGGTGCCACACAAAAGGAGTTATTAAGCAAAACATTGGACTGAGAGTAACATGTTAGTGTCAGTTTAGGATAATCAGAAAACAAAGAGAAGGTACAAATTGGTTGTTTTTAGGTTGAAGACATAAGAAACTGCAAATGCTGGAATCTTGAGCAAAACACAAAGTGCTGCAGGAACTTGGTCGTCAGGTTGCATCTGTGGAAGGACTGCAGACACACACAAAACTGCAGATACTGGAATATTGAGCAAAACACAAGCGTATAATGAAGACAACGGCACAGTGACACAGCCAGTGGAGGTTAAGGCTGGGAAGCTGAGACAAACAGAGCACCACAAGCAGTGAGGCATTTTCTACCCATTGTGGGTGTTGGACTTAATCTATGGAACTGGTGCACCACAACGCTGAGACCTATATTATACACTCTGTATCTTCTCCCTTTGCTCTACCTATTGTACTTGAGTTTGACTTGGTTGTATTTATGTACAGCATTATCTAATTTGATTGTATAGTGTGCAAAACAAAAGCCTTCCATTGTACCTCGGTACACGTGACAATAATAAACCTAAAAATGACTCCCAGCTATTTACAATCAAAATCAATGATTTTAGTGAAGGAAACAGGTGTAACAAATGGATCTGGTACAGCAGGGGGTTGAATTAACTGTGCATGTTGTGCTAATGCATAACAAGAAACCAATAAACAGCTGAATAACAAAGGTTAAAATATGTTTTATCCAAATGTATACTTTGTACACAGGTGACTAATTAGTACTTTGATTTGAAATAATTTTAAGTAATAATTTAATGGGATAATTTGAAGTTTGAAGCAAAAAAGATTATAGGTTACAATTATTCTCCAAATGCTGGAATAGAAAAATATGTTTCTGATTTAAATCTCCGCTATTGCAAATGTGCTGGGTTGAGATGCCATGGTTGACCTTAACAAATCACAGATTTTAACTTTCTTTTCTGGATCACATTCATGATTACGCTGAAATGAAAATTAAAAATCAAAATCAGAAATAAGACTGCAAATATTCAGCAGATCTGACAGCCTCTGGGAAGTTAACTTCTGACTTCACAACTCAATGCTATGGCTGTTTCATGGGATAGATCGTTGCCATCATTCCCTAAGATGCACCCCAAGGACATATTCCCGGCCAATCATCTTCCCCCATGGCGACAGTTGAAGCACTCCTCGCTCCTGTGGCTCCAGGTTTCACACAGCCTCACCGGGAGCCCGCTGTTCATACAAAGCGTAATGGGGCCGCCCTATATGTAGGAAGGAACTGCAGATGCTCGTTTACACTGAAGATAGACACAAAATGCTGGAGAAAAAGAATAGGTGACGTTTCGGGTCGAGATCCTTCTTCCGACTGAGACTCAGGGTAGAGGGAGACTAGAAATATGGAAGGGTAAGGTGTGAAAACGACAGATCAAAGCAGACGATGGTGATGGAATTGTTAAAGTGAGGCTCAACGCAAATTGATGGAACAGCACCTCATATTTTGCTTGGGCAACTTACAACCTAGCGGTATGAATGTTGATTTCTCTACCTTCAAATAATCTCTCCCTCTCTCTCCATGCCTCCCCTATCCTAGTTCTCCGACTAGTTTCACTGTCTTCCCGATTAAATTTTAATGCTTGTATGCCTCATTGTAACCTTTTCCTCTGCCAACAATGAACCATTCCTTGATCACCATTTCTCTAGTCTGCCCTCTCCCCTCTCAGTTGAGAGATATGGGTTATTTGAAGATAAATAAGTGAAGGTCTTGGCATCTTATTTGGAACAGACATTGTAAGCCAAAGAGCCTATTCTTGTGCTTTACTGTTTTATGTTTTATGACTCCTGGAAATATATGGCTTGACTGCTCAGGAGCATTTGGGATGTTATAGAGAACAGATTACATACATCAGGAACATGCAGAAGATGATTTTCTATGGCAGAAGGAGGACACCCCCACATAAATTACCACCACATTGCCCCATCGGGGATCTTCTGCCCCATAGGCGAGGCTGCATTTCCGACATTGACTTCCTCAACCACAATCCCGAGGAACTGCCCAGAGAGAATAGAAGGTTCCGGTCGTCACGCCAAGAATTATGCCTTTGAGGTTTTGCTTCTGAAATTATTTACTGACCTCCTAGAAACAGGACTCTTAGTTAAAGGTCTTTCATATCTATCCATCTACCATCTATCAAAGAACCAAAGCATAGGTGCAAATCTTGATGCTGCAATTATTGGATCATGAGAGGTTCAAATGTCAGTTTAAATGTCAAATTAGTTATAACTAAAGGAAGAGCATGACCAGAGAAACTTTCCATTGCAGTTTTTACTTGAAGATAAGTTGCATACTCTTCATATTGAATTTTAATTATCACTTTGCAAAATAATTGTTTTCTTCTGTGGCTGGCAGCACATCAGGTCGCAGAGATATTGTAGACAAGCCCAAGGTCCTCTATATATTTTAAAATCTTGGTTGGCATCTGTATTTGTAAAAGAGAGGTTTATTGTTAATCAGTAACTCTGAGATAATCTGAATACGTTATAGAATAACAAAAAAAAACATTACATGAGCTAGATTTCACTTCCTAAATGGGATCAGCAGTTTAAATATACCACCCAGAAATTTGGAACATTTGGGACTTCTTCCCACAAATTGAATTATTCTTACAAAAGTAAGCGAATTACGCACATTTTATAAAAATCAATGGACACATTGGTTTTATGAATTAAATGCATGTTTACTACGAATATATCCCAACGTTCGCTGTACATTGTTTTAGTTTATTGTCACGTGCACCGACCGAGATACAGTGAGAAGCTTTTATGTTGCATGCTATCTCGTCAGTGGAAAGACTATACATGATTACAAACCATGATCAAGCCATCCACAGCATATACCTAGATGCAGGATGAAGGGAATAACATTTAGTACAAGATAAAGTCTAGTAAAATCCAATAAAAAATAGTCCGATGGTCACCAATGAGGTAGACAATAGGTCAGGCCGCTCTCTAGTTGGTGATAGGATGGTTCAGTTTCCTGATAACAGCTGGAGTTGTCTGATACCATGTAAATAACTTCTCACATTTGCATATTCATATGCTTGTTAAACTTGGAAACAGCCACCAATCACAAAAAGCAAACAACAATGCAAAGTAATCCTGAATCCATAATCTAATCCTGACCCTTATGGTATACTCGCACGATTCAATAAAATTGCATCTGAGACATAAGAAGTTAGGATCAAGACCCTTCTTCAAACTGATTGAAGAAGGGGGAAGAAAGCTAGAAAAGAGAGATGGGGGTGGAAGAAAGCCTGGCAAACGGTAGCTGGATATGTAAGAGGGGAGATGATTGGCAGATGGGTGGAGTGATTGACAAATGAAAGATGAGAAATGAAGATAAAAGGGTGTCAAATAAGGAAAAAAGTGAAATGTAAAGCTGGAGAGAGGAATATGGATGGAAGGGGACAGAGGGGAATGGGTAAATGCGGGAAAATAAAAGGAAAATTGGGGATATGGGTATGGAGGAGAGGAAAAGAGCTGGGAGATGATGGGAGAAAAATGTGTGCATACCATGGTAGAGGGTATTACTTGAAAATTCAATGTTCTTATCATTGAACTGTCAGGTACCCAAACGGAATATGAGGCGCACTCTGCATAGGATGCCACGTTCTCGAGGATGTATTCAGCCATACCAGGCCAGTAAAGCATATTTTTGTTTGAAGAACAGTGGCTTCAGCACCTGGGTGCCCTGCATGGACGGCGTTAAAATACTTGCTGTGAAGTGAAGCTGGGGCCACAGCTTTATGGCCTTTTATGATTATGCCATCCTGCAGTACTAGCCCATCACGGACGGCAAAGAAAGGTTGAACCGGCAGCAGTGCATTGTAGTGTTTGTCTGGCCAGCCACCTTAATGACAAAGATGAGCGACTGTAAGGTATTGTCAGCAGCAGTGTGGGCAACCAGGTCCTCCACACAGGACGAGGGAATAAAGGACACAGTCAGACCCTCGCAGGTCTTTCGGAGTGCATGCGAGAGGTGTCAGCCAGGTGCATATCCTTACCACATTTGTAGGTCAGAACAATGTCATATATTTGAAGTTGCAGCAACAACTGCTGCAAGTGTCCTGGAGAGGCATGAGTCGGTTTATTAAAGATGCTGACCAGAGGTTGATGGTCAGTTTCAATCGTGACCGAATGTCCGAAGATAAAGTCGTTACATTTCTTGCTATCAAAAACAACCGCTAGCAGCTCTTTTTCAATTTAGGCATAACATTGTTCTGTGTCAGTCATGGTGTGCGAGGCATAGGCAACAGGCTTATTGCCATTACCATAATTCTGAAGGCATGCTGCACCTAGTCAATATTGTGAAGCGTCACAAGTCAGTATGACCGGTCGTTTAGGATCAAAATAGGCAATAGTATGAGCACAAGACATTTGCTGTTAAAGAGTGTCGAACGCCTTCTGCTGTTGCTCGTGCCAGGCCCAAGCAGTGTCTTTGTGGGTAAGTTGGCGCAGCGGGGCTGATATTTCACTGAAGTCCAGAATAAATTTACTCAGGTAGTTAACCATGCCAAGGAATATCTGCAGACCGAGCATGTCTGTGGGTGCTGGGAGCTCGTTGATGGCACTGGTTTTCACCGGATCAGTTTTTAGGCCGTCCTTAGTGAACACATGGCCTATGTATTTCACCTCACTTACCCTGAATTTGCATTTTTTAGGATTTAGCTTGATGTTGATGGCCTTGGCGCCATTTAGGACCTTTGTCAGATTAGCGTTGTGTTCTTCGATAGTACATCCAGCAATGAGGATGTCATCCACTACAATGGAGCATGGGTAACATGCAAACAATTGCTCCATAGCTCGTTGAAATACTTCACTAGCAGAACTTATGCCAAAAGGCATGCGAAGAAATCTGTATCGCCCGAACGGTGTGCTGAAGGTAGTTAACTTAGAGGAGTTGCGTTCCAGCAAAATTTCCCAGAATGAACTCTTGGCACCTAGTACCGTGAATACAGTTGTTTCAGCCAGCTGCGCTGCAATCTTGTCCATAGTCCGCATGGGATAGTGAGGTCGTTTAATGATTGTGTTTAAGTCCTTGGGATTGATACAAATCCGTATTTCATCTTTATTCTTCTTTGTTGCCAAAACCATGGTCGAGACCCAATCCGAGAGGTCAACGATGGGGGCAATTACACCTAGAGACACCATTCGGTTGAGTTCACTTTGAATATGGTCCCGCATAGCATGGGGAATCCTGTGTGCTGGATGGACAACTGGAAGTACCTCAGGGTTAATGGTAATTGTGTACTCAATGGGCAACCAGCCCAGCTTGTCGTCAAACAAAGTTTTGTATTGTGTCAGGATTTGTTAAGTAAAGTTACAGGTTGTGGTCAAACAGAAGGGCTGAAAGAAACGAGCCCCAGGTCGTGACAAGTGTTGACACCCAGCAGGGATGGCACATTCTCAGGAACAACATAGAAACTCAGGTTGTGGACATGTGAGTTAAGACAGCAGCGTAAAGGGGCTGTCCCACTGCAGCGACCTAATCTGCGAGTTTAGATGAGTTTGCCCTCGACTCAAACTCACAGCATGGTCGACACGTGGTCCTACGGGGTCCTATGAGGTCACTGGAACTTTCCTTCATGCTCGAGGGAACTTTCCAAATACTCGCGGCCTCAACTTGGTTGCGGAAAAATTTTCAGCATGTTGAAAAAGTTTCAGCATGTTGAGTAAAATTTGGTCGGCATGGTTCCTTTTGACTCGTAGTGCAGTGGAGTGGGGTTGCTATGTAGTTACAGGCAGTTAAGGGCAGCCATAGGCAATCTTCTTCACTGACCGGGCATTTTGATTGGCTCATTGGAGTTTTCATGACCAGGGAAATGCCCGCTAAACTTTATTAAACTTCTTAAAAGTGTTTCCACTCCTTCTCCCCCCTTCTCTTCCCTTCTCTCCCTTTCTCTCCCCCTCTCTCCCCTTCTCTCCTCCCCCCTCCCCACCGCGCTCCCTAAAGGGCTTACAGTACACTGTGCAGATGTCTTTTACCTTCCTCTTCATTGCACGTGTGAATTTCAGACAGTGATCCCCTGCTTTCCCTGGCCCCTGCCTTTGTGATGTGTTTGTGTGTGCGGTTGGTCGATCCAGCTTGCAGTTTCAACGCGGACGGTCTATCCAGCTCGAGGTTTTCCAGGCAAGTGCCCTCAAGCTTGAAGGTCGAGCAGATTTGGTCGCCCAAGTGGGACAGCCCCGTAACTTGACTTGACCGATAGGGTGCACTGGACCTCCTGCAAATGGGAGAAGGGAGGCAGCCATAGGAGCGATAGTCTCTGTTTTTCATATCTTTTTCAACTCAGCTAGACACATTACATTACATCTGGCTCCAGTATCAACTTTCAGCTAAAAATTCTTGCCATTAACGAGCAAAGCAGTCAGGGTCCCAGATGGATTCAGCGGGAGCGATCTGGACACCAGCCAGGTCAAACCTAGACGGTTCATAATGAAATCTTCTGGCACGCCGAGCAGCATCTGTGCCTGTCTGGTTAAGGAGAATTGAAGCACAAACACCTGGAGCAGCAGCAGGGTGAGCTGCTTCTATGTAAATAGTGAAATCTTCTTCAAATATGCGCCACCATTCTGCGAGGTCTTCGTCAAACACCAGGATCTCTGGTTTTCTGTGAGCAGAAGCCATAGTATAACACATGCCGGAGAAAACAACAAACTAAAATAAAAACAATATAATTAGGCAAGGAGTGAGTCCGAGTATTCTGACACCATGTTCAGCTCTGTTGTTGGAATAACTTAACTCACGTACAGTGATTAAGATCCAAATACTTTTATTAGCATTACAGCATAGGCAACTTCATCTTAACACATTATTCATTGTGAGGAAGCAAGTGTAGAGAAGTCTGTTAAACTAGTGGGCGGGTGCTACAAAGTATGACTCATAACATGAGTGACACTGATCTACATTCCTCCAACACTTGTTTTGCTCAGGATTCAAGCATCTAACCTGCTGATTTTCTCCAGTTTGCTATGTTTCTGTTTTGCTGATATTAATATGAAATATTACTAATGACTTCATCAGTATGAAATCCATGTATGTGTTTGCAATTTACTTTGAATGGAAAAGTGTTGCTGTGTAGAATTTGGTAGAGCAGACATTCTGTTGAAACAGCATTAATACTGGTTCATTTACTCTGATGGCAACTTACAGAGCTGGTGTCAAAATTTGTGATTGCCTACTAATGCATGCTTGGTCACAAACTCCAGTGAGCAGCTGAAGGAGAAAGAAACAGGCAACATATGTTTTCTCTCGACTATTCAGGAAGAGCTCACCTAATGGAATGTCAGCAACCAAATCTCCAAATTCCAATTAAGTTTACATTGTGTTTCTCTGTTACTATCATCCACATCCACCAATGTCAAGATAAAATGACAATTTAAAAAATATCTAAACCAGATTTATAAATCAAATCATGCCTCAGCGAATACCATTGCATAGTTCCTTGATGCATTTTTCCAAGTCTTGGTATTCTAACGCTCATGACTATGCAGTCAAATTTTGCTCTAATTCAATTTACATGTGTTTAGATGACAGCATTGTGGCAGGCCAGGTCACCCAACAATGAGATAGGGCACAGGAAGGAGATGGAGAGTTTAGTTAGTGTTATTGTGTGAAGGCAACAATCTCTCGATGTCAGCAAAATTAAGGAGGTGGTCATTGACTTCTTGAAGCAGTGTGGTATACACGCCTTTTCATCTGTATCAATGGCATTGGAGAGGAGATGATTAAGAGCTTCAGGTTCCCAGATGTAAATATTGCCAACAATTTGTCCTGATGCAACGAGGTCTGAAAGCACATCAACATTTCTACTTCCTTAGAAGGCTAACAAAACTTGGCAATTCTCCAATGACTCTTGCCATGGAAAGCACCACAACTTGGTATGGCAACTGCCCTGACCAAGACTGCAAGAAATTGCAGAGAGGTGTGAATTCAACCCAGTCCATCACAAAAAACAGTCCTCCCGCAGCCCCACCCATTGACTTCATCTACTTTTCATGCTTTTTTGGGAAAGCAGGGAACATAATCAAGGATCATTCTCGTCCAAGTCATTGTTTCTTCTCCCCTCTTCCATCAGGTAGAAGATGCATAAGCTTGAAAGCACATGCCATTAGATTCAAGAACAACTCCCACCCCTGTTATCGGATTCTTGATTGGACCTTCAATCTGTTTAAGATGAATTCCCAATCTTCCAATGTAATTTGTTGCACTTGTTTTTCTATCTTCACTTTTTCTGTAGCTGTAACAGTTATTTTCTGCACTTTGTTTATTTTTCTCTTTTGTACAACGTTGTAATTTGTCTGGGTAGCAATATTAGAACAATATAAAAACATGAGACCCGTTGGGTAAAGGTAAATCATCTCCTCTCCAATGCCAGCTTCCATGCTGTATCTCTAAACTGAATTGTTTTAATCTAATAATGTTAAACATATTAAAAGGCATCTGTCAGTGTTTCTTCAGAAAAGAGCTGTAGTCTTCCCAGACCATACTATATCATTAATTTTCTTTGGGTTCTATACGAAAAGATTAATAGTGTTTATACCCTTTTGAACCCTATTGGGCTCTATAGCTTTTTGGTTGCTTTCTTGAGCCTGCTTCTGGGAAATTTGCTTTTTCCAGGACTCTCGGTAGAATTTGTCAAACCCCAACATTATACCATTTTTGGGAAGTCATAACTGCTGAGTTGTTGATTTAATTAGATTTGAACTGACAAAATCATTTTGTATTTTTATTGTTTAGGTACAGGAAAGATTTTAAAAGTTGGTTGTGCATAATTGTGAAATTAGAATATGTTCATAAATGTGAACCTACTCTTGTAGCTCAGAATGTGAGCATATGGATTGAATATTGATTATTATAAATAAGAAAAGTAAGTACTTCCGAACAGAGATTGAAGTCCAAACCCTGGAATGAAAATTAGCAGTGTTTAGTTACTCTACGACTTGTGTGAACTAATATTTTAACATGCAATATGGCTAACTGTTAATTTAATGTTACACTATTTTTGTACAAAAAAGATTACATAAAGTGCTGGAGTACCTTAGCGGGTCAGGTAAAGGGGCTGTCCCACTGTGGTGACCTAATTGGCAAGTTTAGAAGAGTTTAGGAGAGTTTGAAAAAATGTCATGTTGAAGACCTCCTTCGACTATGTAGAAGACTAGCTTCAACTAGCTTCGGGAGAATTGGACACCGAATAGTGGAGAGTGAAGATGACCTCCTTCGATCTCCTTCGACTTCCCTTCGACAATATTGAAGACCATGCTGCGAGTATGAGTCATAGAAACATAGAAAATAGGTGCAGGAGTAGGCCATTCGGCCCTTCGAGCCTGCACCGCCATTCAATGTGATCATGGCTGATCATCCAACTCAGTATCCCGTACCTGCCTTCTCTCCATACCCCCTGATCCCTTTAGCCACAAGTGCCACATCTAACGCCCTCTTAAATATAGCCAATGAACTGGCCTCAACTACCTTCTGTGGCAGAGAATTCCAGAGACTCACCACTCTCTGTGTAAAGAATGTTTTCCTCATTTCGGTCCGAAAGGAATTCCCCCTTATCCTTAGACTGTGACCCCTTGTTCTGGACTCCCCCAACATCGGGAACAATCTTCCAGCATCTAGCTTGTCCAACCCCTTAAGAATTTTGTAGGTTTCTATAAGATCCCCCCTCAATCTTCTAAATTCCATCGAGTACAAACCGAGTCTATCCAATCTTTCCTCATATGAAAGTCCTGACATCCCAGGAATCAGTCTGGTGAATCTTCTCTGTACCCCCTCTATGGCAAGGATGTCTTTCCTCAGATTTGGAGACCAAAACTGTACGCAGTACTCCAGGTGTGGCCTCACCAAAACCCTGTACAACTGCAGTAGAACCTCCCTGCTCCTATACTCAAATCCTTTCGCTATGAATGCTAACATACCATTTGCTTTCTTCACTGCCTGCGGAACCTGCATGCCTACTTTCAATGACTGGTGTACCATGACACCCAGGTCTCGTTGCATCTCCCCCTTACCTAATCTGCCACCATTCAGATAATAGTCTACCCTCATGTTTTTGCCACCAAAGTGGATAACCTCACATTTATCCACATTGTACTGCATCTGCCATGCATCTGCCCATTCACTCAGCCTATCCAAATCACCCTGCAGCCTCCAAGCATCCTCCTCACACCTAACTATACCCCCCAGCTTGGTATCATCTGCAAATTTGGAGATGTTGCATTGAATTCCCTCGTCCAAATCATTAATATATATTGTAAATAGCTGGGGTCCCAGCACTGAGCCTTGCGGCACCCCACTAGTCACTGCCTGCCATTCTGAAAAGGACCCGTTTACTCCTACCCTTTGCCTCCTGTCTGCTAGCCAGTTCTCTATCCACATCAATACTGAACCCCCAATACCGTGTGCTTTAAGTTTGTATGCTAATCTCTTATGCGGGACCTTGTCGAAAGCCTTCTGAAAGTCTAGATATAACACATCCACTGGTTCTCCCTTATCCACTCTACTAGTTACATCCTCGAAAAATTCTATCAGATTTGTCAGACATGATTTACCTTTCGTAAATCCATGCTGACTTTGTCCAATGATTTCACCACTTTCCAAATGCGCTGCTATCCCATCTTTAATAACTGACTCTAGCAGTTTCCCCACTACCGATGTTAGACTAACTGGTCTGTAATTCCCCGCTTTCTCTCTCCCTCCTTTTTTAAAAAGTGGTGTTACATTAGCTACCCTCCAATCCTCAGGAACTACTCCAGAATCTAAGGAATTTTGAAAAATTATCACTAATGCATCCACTATTTCTGTGGCTACCTCCTTGAGTACTCTGGGATGCAGACTATCTGGCCCTGGGGATTTATCGGCCTTCAATCCGTTCAATTTACCCAACACCACCTCCCGGCTAACCTGGATTTCACTCAGTTCCTCCCTCTTATTTGACCCCCGTTCCACTGCTATTTCCGGCAGATTATTTATGTCTTCCTTAGTGAAGACAGAACCAAAGTAGTTATTCAATTGGTCTGCCATGTCCTTGTTCCCCATGATCAATTCACCTGTTTCTGACTGCAAGGGACCAACATTTGTTTTAACTAGTCTCTTTCTCTTTACATATCTATAAAAACTTTTGCAGTCAGTTTTTATGTTCCCTGCCAGTTTCCTTTCATAATCTATTTTCCCTTTCCTAATTAAGCCCTTTGTCCTCCTCTGCTGGATTCTGAATTTCTCCCAGTCCTCCGGTAGGCTGCTTTTTCTGGCAAATTTGTATGCCTCATCTTTTGTTTTTATACTATCCCTGATTTCCCTTGTTATCCATGGATGCACCACCTTCCCCGATTTATTCTTTTGCCAAACTGGTATGAACAACTTTTGTACTTCATCCATGCAGTCTTTAAATACCTTCCATTGCACATCCACTGTCAACCCTTTAAGAATCACCTGCCAGTCTATCTTGGCCAATTCACATCTCATACCTTCAAAGTTACCTTTGTTCAAGTTCAGAACCCTTGTTTCTGACTTAATTTTGTCACTCTCCATCCTAATGAAGAACTCAACCATATTATGGTCAGTCTTGCCCAAGGGACCACGCACAACAAGACTGCTAACTAACCCTTCCTCATTACTCAATACCCAGTCTAGAATAGCCTGCTCTCTCGTTGGTTCCTCCACATGTTGGTTGAGAAAACTATCCCGCATACATTCCAGGAAATCCTCTTCCTCACCACCCCTGCCAATTTGATTCACCCAATCTACATGCAGATTGAAGTCACCCATTATAACCGTGTTACCCTTGTTGCACGCATTTCTAATTTCCTGTTTGATGCCATCCCCAACTCCAATACTACTGTTAGGTGGCCTGTACACAGTTCCCACTAGCGTTTTCTGCCCCTTAGAGTTTCGCAGCTCTACCCATATCGATTCCACATCCTCCACGCTAATGTCCTTCCTTTCTATTGCATTAATCTCCTCTCTCACCAGCAACGCTACCCCACCTCCTTTTCCTTTTCATCTATCCCTCCTGAATATTGAATATCCCTGGATGTTCAGCTCCTAGCCTTGGTCATCCTGGAGCCAAGTCTCCGTGATTCCAACTATAGCATAGTCATTAATCGCTATCTGCACCTTCAACTCATCCACCTTATTACGAATGCTCCTCGCATTGAGACACAAAGCCTTCAGGCTTGTTTTTACAACACTCTTACTCCTTATACAATTATGTTGACAAGTGGCCCCTTTCACATCGATCCCTATTACACTTGGCCATACTCTCCTATCCCTTTGTGAGCTTTCTTCCCCGTTAATTCTGGGGTCATTAACCATCGCTTTACTCTCTTTCCCTCTAACTCCGTCCTCGACTATCCCATTTGATACCCCACCCCCCTTATTCAGTTTAAAACCATCCGTGTAGCAGTGGCAAACCTGCCGGCCAGAATGCTGGTCCCCCACCTGTTAAGATGCAATCCGTCCCTTTTGTACAGTTCCCCCTTACTATAAAAAAAATCCCAGTGATCTAAGAATCTAAATCCCTGCCCCCTGCACCAGTTCCTCAGCCACACATTCAGGTCCCATATCTCCCTGTTCCTGCTCTCGCCAGCACGAGGAACTGGAAGCAAACCGGAGATAACAACCCTGGAAGTCCTGCTTTTCAGCATTTTTCCGAGCTCTCTGAAGTCCCGCTGCAAAAAATTAATCTCCTTCTTTCCAACATCATTTGTGCCAACATGCACGACCACTTCCGGCTGGTCACCTTCGCCCTTGAGGATTGTCTGCACTCTGTCCGTAACATCCTGGATCCTGGCACCAGGAAGGCAGCACACCATCCTGGAATCCCGTCTGTTGCCGCAAAAACCCCTGTCCGTACCTCTCACAATGGAGTCTCCAACTACAATGGCGTTGCCCGACTTTGGCCTCTGTGGGTTTGGCTCATCAGCCCTTTTTGTTTGGCAAGCCAGTCCGCCGCTCAGTGGGATACCGTCTTCTGTCCCGGCAGCTTCCACGTGGGTGAACCTGTTCACAAGAGGTACAACACCCGGGGACCTTTGCATCCCATGTTTTCCTCCCTTTCTCACCGTCACCCACCTTCTCTCTTCTAGTGCCTTGGGTGTAACAATCTCACTGAAGGACTTGTCGAGAAACGACTCAGTTTCTCGAATGAACCTGAGGTCATCCACTTGTTTCTCCAGTTCCCCAACACGGTCCTTCAGGAGCTGTACCTGGATGCACTTCTCACATTTGTAGCATCCAGAGGCACCAGCAGTGTCCTTGACCTCCCACATACTGCAAGCATCACACTGCATCAGCTTGCTTGACATCTTCTTTTGCCTCGGTCTCGCCCTATCCAGTATTTTGCGCAGCCTCCTCGCCGAAGACTCTCGAACCAAAGACTCACACTTTACTCACAGGGCACTTCCCTCACAAGGCCGCTCCCCAAGAGCTGCCTTGCTTATATTGACTGTTCAATTGCCTAATTTACAAACCAAATTCCTCAGTTTTGAGGAACTGCTTTCCCCCTCTGACTCACTGAGAACTCTCCTCCCACTTGGGCTAGAGCCAATCAGTGCTTTCTCCTGCTTCTCTTTGTTGCTGTTGCTTCAAAATCCACGGGAAGACTGAGTCGATGGCAAACTCTTCTGAACTCGCGGATTAGGTTGCCGCAGTGGGACAGCCCCTTAACATCCATGAAGAACATTGATAGATGACGTTTTGGTTGGGGCCCTGCTTCAGACTGATTGCAGGGGAAGCAAGCTGGAAAGAGGAGGAGCAGGACAGAGCATGGCAGTTAATTAGTAAACACAGGAGAGGGAGGCATTTGATAGGCAGATGGTTGGACAAAAACCAGAGATGAGAAAACAGAATGTGTGAGACAAAAGGATTGAACCAATTGTGAAGCCAGATGAAGGAATGTAGGTGGGGAGGGAAGGGAGAAATAGGTGTGAGTCCCTATTCATGTTCTCCAGGGATGCTGCCTGGCCCACTGAGTTACTCCAGCATTTTGTGCTGTCTTTTTTTTTGTAAACCAACATCTGCAGTTCTTTGTTTATGCTATTTTTGTATAAGTTGATTGCTTTGTCATTCAGCATTGGAGCATTGATTTTGATGAATGCTTATGTATGAAATGTAAAATGGTTGATACTGAAAACATCTTTGACATATAAAGAACCCTTAATGAGATTTCAAATAACCACCATTTGAAACTAAATCTACAGGCTTTTGTATTGATTACACCCTAGCCCGAGGAAAATTGGATGCTGCGCTGAAACTCCATACACGGATCAATCGACCTGATACATTTCTGAATGGCAACATCCTGGCGCTACAAGAAGACTTGGTAGTTAAAATGGATAAAGCTGGAAAACCTGTTTGACCTAGCACAGGACCCACATAGTGGCATAGTTGCTGCCATGTGCTCAGAACAAGACCTTGGTAATACAGCCAATAAAAAAAGGTTGGTAGGCATTCACAATTAAATGATTATGGCATTTGCAGTCCCACCTGAAATCCTGCAATATCTGTCAACAGGGAAACTCAACCTCAACCACATGTGACTTTGCATTAAACCTGGAGTTGAGGTCTCAGTTTGAACGTTCCATTGGAGGTTCTGTGCTATGTTATGCAGTCTCAGAATGTTGTCATTATAACTTTGTTAGCATTCATATGAACTTTGAGTGTTACTTATTACTCCTGTTAATTTGTCCTGCAACAAATTATGGGGATTCCTGGGGTACATTTTAGAGGGATAGCAGTGACCCTGTGGTGAACAAATCTGCTGCTCTCTCCTAAATTGACATTTGTGCTCCTACTCACAGCCACTCTGCTGGTGTCAATTTTATTGCCAGTTGGCCAGTCAGCCCAGATTTCTTACTTGTAACACAGTGTGAAACTGGATTATCTTGTGCTAAGAGGTTCCAAAAGGGGCATGCTTAAAGATTTCTGTAGCTTTCATTACGTTAGAAGCATTCACTTGTAATTTTTAAGCCACTGGAGATGTATTATAGCAGCTATACAGCAAGATAGTCAAAAACATTAACGGCTGCACAAAGTGTGATGTACCACTGTGGAAGATATTGCAAATTGTACTAAACTGCTTGGATGAAGTTTCAGCCAAATCAACTGATGCTATGAAAACAAATTTGTGGCTTGGTTTCTAAGAAATCAGCTGAGCTGATTAGCTAGGTTCCAAGGGTAGCAAGGGGCGACCGTGGCTGACAAGGGAAGACTGGGACAGTATAAAATAAATGAGAAGAAGTACAACATAGCAAAGATGAGCGGGAAGCATTAGGATTGGGTAATGTTTAAAGAGCAACAGAAGATAACTAAAATGGCAATACGGGGAGAAAAGATGAGGTACAAAGGTAAGCTGGCCAAGAATATTAAGGGGGATAATAAAAGCTTCTTTAGGTATGTGAAGAGGAGAAAATTAGTTAAGACCAAAGTTGTACCCTTGAAGACTAAAAAAGGTGAATTTATTATAGGGAGCAAGAAAATGGGAGATGAGTTGAACAGGTACATTGGATCCGTCTTCGCTAAGGAGGACAGAAACAATCTTCCTGATGTACTAGTGGCCAGAGGATCTGGGGTGACGGACGAATTGAAGGAAATCCACATTAGGCAGGAAATGGTGTTGGGTAGAGAGATGGGAATGAAAACTGATAAATTCCCAGGGCCTGATGATCTGCATCCCAGGGTACTTAAGGAAGTGGCTCCAGAAATTGTGGAAGCATTAGTGTAATTTTCCAATGTTCTTTAGATTCAGGATCAATTCATGTGGATTGGAGGGTAGCTAACGTTATCCCACTTTTAAAGAAAGGCAGGAGAGAAAATGGAATTATAGACCAGTTGGCCTGACATTGGTTGTGGGGAAGATGCTGGAGTCAATCATAAAAGATGAAATAGCGGCACATTTGGACAGCAGTATAAGGATCGGTCCGAGTCAGCATGGATTTACGAAGGGGAAATCATGCTTGACTAATCTTCTGGAATTGTTTGAGGATGTAACAAGGAAAATGGACAACGGAGAGCCAGTGGATGTAGTGTACCTGGACTTTCAGAAAGCATTTGATAAGGACCAACATAGGAGATTAGTGGACAAAATTAGAGCACATGGTATTGGGTGTAGGGTGCTGACATGGATAGAAAATTGGTTGGCAGACAGGAAACAAAGAGTTGGTATTAAAGGTTCCCTTTAAGAATGGCAGGCAGTGACTAGTGGGGTACCGCAAGGCTTGGTGCTGGGACTGCAGCTATTTACAATATATTTCAATGATTTAGATGAAGGGATTCTAATTCCCCTTTTCTGCCCCCGAAACTCTAAGGGGCAGAAAACGCTAGTGGGAGCTGTGTACAGGCCACCTAACAGTAGTATTGGAGTTGGGGATGGCATCAAACAGGAAATTAGAAATGCGTGCAACAAGGGTAACACGGTTATAATGGGTGACTTCAATCTGCATGTAGATTGGGTGAATCAAATTGGCAGGGGTGCTGAGGAAGAGGATTTCTTGGAATGTATGCGGGATAGTTTTCTCAACCAACATGTGGAGGAACCAACGAGAATGCAGGCTATTCTAGACTGGGTATTGAGTAATGAGGAAGGGTTAGTTAGCAGTGTTGTTGTGCGTGGCCCCTTGGGCAAGAGTGACCATAATATGGTTGAGTTCTCCATTAGGATGGAGAGTGACAAAATTAAGTCAGAAACAAGGGTTCTGAACTTGAACAAAGGTAACTTTGAAGGTATGAGATGTGAATTGGCCAAGATAGACTGGCAGGTGATTCTTAAAGGGTTGACAGTGGATGTGCAATGGAAGGTATTTAAAGACTGCATGGATGAAGTACAAAAATTGTTCATACCAGTTTGGCAAAAGAATAAATCGGGGAAGGTGGTGCATCCATGGATAACAAGGGAAATCAGGGATAGTATAAAAACAAAAGATGAGGCATACAAATTTGCCGGAAAAAGCAGCCTACCGGAGGACTGGGAGAAATTCAGAATGCAGCAGAGGAGGACAAAGGGCTTAATTAGGAAAGGGAAAATAGATTATGAAAGGAAACTGGCAGGGAACATAAAAACTGACTGCAAAAGTTTTTATAGATATGTGAAGAGAAAGAGACTAGTTAAAACAAATGTTGGTCCGTTGCAGTCAGAAACAGGTGAATTGATCATGGGGAACAAGGACATGGCAGACCAATTGAATAACTACTTTGGTTCTGTCTTCACTAAGGAAGACATAAATAATCTGCCGGAAATAGCAGTGGAACGGGGATCAAATAAGATGGAGGAACTGAGTGAAATCCAGGTTAGCCGGGAGGTGGTGTTGGGTAAATTGAACGGATTGAAGGCCGATAAATCCCCAGGGCCAAATAGTCTGCATCCCAGAGTACTCAAGGAGGTAGCCACAGAAATAGTGGATGCATTAGTGATAATTTTTCAAAATTCCTTAGATTCTGGAGTAGTTCCTGAGGATTGGAGGGTAGCTAATGTAATCCCACTTTTTAAAAAAGGAGGGAGAGAGAAAGCGGGTATTTACAGACCAGTTAGTCTAACATCGGTAATGGGGAAACTGCTAGAGATGGGATAGCAGCGCATTTGGAAAGTGGTGAAATCATTGGACAAAGTCAGCATGGATTTACGAAAGGTAAATCATGTCCGACAAATCTGATAGAATTTTTCGAGGATGTAACTAGTAGAGTGGATAAGGGAGAACCAGTGAATGTGTTATATCTAGACTTTCAGAAGGCTTTCGACAAGGTCCCGCATAAGAGATTAGCATACAAACTTAAAGCACACGGTATTGGGGGTTCAGTATTGATGTGGATAGAGAACTGGCTAGCAGACAGGAGGCAAAGGGTAGGAGTAAACGGGTCCTTTTCAGAATGGCAGGCAGTGACTAGTGGGGTACCGCAAGGCTCAGTGCTGGGACCCCAGCTATTTACAATATATATTAATGATTTGGACGAGGGAATTCAATGCAACATCTTCAAATTTGCAGATGACACCAAGCTGGGGGGGTATAGTTAGGTGTGAGGAGGATGCTTGGAGGCTGCAGGGTGATTTGGATAGGCTAAGTGAATGGGCAGATGCATGGCAGATGCAGTATAATGTGGATAAATGTGAGGTTATCCACTTTGGTGGCAAAAACATGAGGGTAGACTATTATCTGAATGGTGGCAGATTAGGAAAAGGGATGATGCAACGAGACCTGGGTGTCATGGTACACCAGTCATTGAAAGTAGGCATGCAGGTGCAGCAGGCAGTGAAGAAAGCAAATGGTATGTTAGCTTTCATAGCGAAAGGATTTGAGTATAGGAGCAGGGAGGCTCTACTGCAGTTGTACAGGGTTTTGGTGAGGCCACACCTGGAGTATTGCGTACAGTTTTGGTCTCCAAATCTGAGGAAAGACATCCTTGCCATAGAGGGGGTACAGAGAAGATTCACCAGACTGATTCCTGGGATGTCAGGACTTTCATATGAGGAAAGATTGGATAGACTCGGCTTGTACTCGCTGGAATTTAGAAGATTGAGGAGGGATCTTATAGAAATTCTTAAGGGGTTGGACAAGCTAGATGCTGGAAGATTGTTCCCGATGTTGGGGGAGTCCAGAACAAGGGGTCACAGTCTAAGGATAAGGGGGAATTCCTTTAGGACCGAGATGAGGAAAACATTCTTTACACAGAGAGTGGTGAGTCTGTGGAATTCTCTGCCACAGAAGGTAGTTGAGGCCAGTTCATTGGCTATATTTAAGAGGGCGTTAGATGTGGCACTTGTGGCTAAAGGGATCAGGGGGTATGGAGAGAAGGCAGGTACGGGATACTGAGTTGGATGATCAGCCACGATCACATTGAATGGGGGTGCAGGCTCGAAGGGCCAAATGGCCTACTCGTGCACCTATTTTTCTACGTTTCTATGTTTCTATGATTCAAAGTAACATTAGCAAATTTGCAGATGACGCAAAGCTGGGGGCAGTGTGAACTGTGAAGAAGATGCTATGAGAATGCAAGGTGACTTGTGGTATCTAAATGGTGTCAAGTTGGGAAAAATGGAAGTACAACAGGATCTGGAGGTCCTTGTTCATGAGTCAATGAAAGTAAGCATGCAGGTACAGCAGGCAGTAAAGAAAGCGAATGGCATGTTGACCTTCATAAGAGGAGTTGAGTATAGGAGCAAAGAGGTCATTCTGCAGTTGTACAGGGCCCTAGTGAAACCACACCTGGAGTATTGTGTGCAGTTTCGGTCCGCTAATTTGAGGAAGAACATTCTTGCTAGTGAGGGAGTGCAACATAGGTTTACAAGGTTAATTCTCGAGATGGCGGGACTATTACATGCTGATTTAATGGAGTGACTGGGCTTGTATACTCTGGAGTTTAGAAGGATGAGAGGGGATCCTATTGGAATATATTAGATTATTAAGGGTTTGGACACTCTAGAGGCAGGAAACATGTTCCCGATGTTGGGGGAGTCCAGAACCAGGGGCCACAGTTTAAGAATAAGGGGTAAGCCATTTAGAACGGAGATGAAGAAACACTTTTTCACCCAGAGAGTTGTGAGTCTGTGGAATTCTCTGCCTCATGAGGCCAGTTCTCTTGATACTTTCAAGAGAGAGCTTGATAGTGCTCTTAAAGATAGCGGTGTCAGGGGATATGGAGAGAAAGCAGGAACGGAGTACTGATTGGGGATGATCAGCCATGATCACATTGAATGGCGGTGCTGGCTCGATGGGCTGAATGGCCTACTCCTGCACCTATTGTCTATTGTCTATTGTCATTAACTAGTAAGAACTGCAGATGTTGGTTAATACACAAAAAGGCACAAAGTCCTGGAGTAACTCCGCAGGTCGGGCACCATCTCTGGAGAACATGGGCAGATAATTTTTCCGGTCAAGACCCTTCTTCAGACTTATTGTAAGGGAGAAGAAAGCTGGAAAATGGGAGAGGCAGTACAAAGCATGGCAGGTCTTAGGTCGACTCAGGCGAGAGGATGGGGGGGGGGGGGGGGTTATTGACAGGCAGGTGATTGGATCAAAGGCCAGAGATAAGAACAGAAGTTGTGAAAGGTTATAAAAGATGAGGATTGTGAAGCCAGAAAGAGGAAAGTAGCAGGGGAAGGGATGCATTGGTGGTTGAAGGGAGAAATAGGTAAGTTCAGTTGTGACACAGGGGAGGGGGAAGGGGAGGGGGGATGAGGGTGGTAGATATAGGGGAGAAAGGGGCGAGGGTTCGGTTGGAGGTTACCTAAATATGGAGAATCAAATGTTCATACTGTTGGGTTGTAAGCTATCCAAGTGGAATACGAGGTACTGTTCCTCCTGTTTGCGTGTGGCCTCACTCTGGCCACGGAGGAGGCCCAGGACAGGAAATGTCAGGGTGGGAATGGGAAGGCAACTTAAAATGGTTAGCAATCTGGAGATCCATTAGGTCTTGGCGGACAAAGCGCAAGTGTTCTGCGAAACAGACACCAAGTCTAAGCTTGGTCTCGTCATTGGACTCAGCCACCATTTCACTGAACACTTACTCTCTGTACGCCAAGGCCTACTGATCTTCAGGTTGCTAACCATTTGTTGCTAGCCACACAATGTGGGTCAGTTCCCATTCCCAATCTGACTTTTCTGCCCTGGGCCTCCTCCATTGCCAAAGTGAGGCCACATGCAAACTAGAGGACAAAAGCTCATATTCTGCTTGAGAAGCTTACAACCCATTGGTGTGAACATTGAATTCTCCAATTTTAGGTAACCCCTAACTAACTATTCCCCCTTTCTCCCCCCCCCCCCCCCCCCACACCCCCTCTCTTCCACCCTTCCTTCCCCTGCTACTTTGCTCCCTCTGGCTTTACAATCTGCAACTCTTCAAACCATTTGCCTATCAAGAATAACACCCCACCTGTATCAACCTATTACCTGCCACGCTTTATCCCACTTCTCCCCTTTTCCAACTTTCTTCACTCCCCTACAATCAGTCCGATGAAGGGTCTTAAAAATCACCTGTGTATGTTTTCCAGAGATGCTGCATGATCTGGTGATTTACTCCAGCACTTTGTGTCCTTTAGCTAGATAGCTAACCTACTCATTAACTGAATTAATTATTAGTCAATCATAATTAATTGAGTCAATGCTATTAGTTTTCTTTGGCATGAAACATAATTGCATGATTTCACAGGAATGTTTCATTGGCCATAGGTTTTGAAATATTGCTTTATTTTTGCATTATCTTAGTTTCTTTAGTTATGACGGACCAGCTATTGTCATTGTTTACCATGTAACTTTGAGTAAGTTATCTGGCTGGAACATTACATCTAAGGAGGGTATACTGGAAGAACCTGCCAAAATATATGAAGCTGTCCTGCATCTCAACATCTTGTCTTTGTATGAAACCTGTGACAAAGCCCAGTTTGGTGGACTTAATTATCCAGCCCATTTATCTTCTTGACTTGCCATACTAGCTAAACTGCTCACCAGGTCTCTTCCTCAATTTGCCAGGATGTTGCCACTCAGGATTCCATCAAATCTACTGAAATGTAGTACACAGGGTTTCAGCACAGCATCCATGCTATGGCTGATGGGTCATTTATAGAAGAAGTACTATAGGCATTGACTATATTCCCTCCCAAGATCCCTCATAATGAAGACTGAAAATATAGATGTTTAGAAACCTGCTGTGGAGATAAGAGACAATAATTTTCAATAATTTAAACAGTTCACAAATTGAAACTAATTTTACAACTGTGACTTCCTAGAAGAATCAGAATTGTTATGTGCAAACAAAAGAAACAATTATTAACACTGTATATCTCAGACTACCAATGATTTAATATTTTAACCAGCAGGTCATGCACAATTATGATCTATGATATTTATTCGTTTTATCTAGCAGATTTAATATCATTGAACAGAATCTTAAATACCAAAGGAAGTATTGATTCTGTTTTCCATTCAAGATGCAGACTTAAATTGCTTCATCTATTTATATCAGCTATTTTTTTAATGACACTGGAAACATATCATACGCTGCAACTTCTTGCCACTCGCTGATCGTAATTTGTGTCAGCAAAACGCACTGCATTTATTTTATTATGGATTCCAGGCACATCTCTCTATCTCCCTCTCTCCTTGTCCATCTGTCTATCTAGCTAAGAAGACTATAATTTAAAGCAGAATTTAAAGCAATTTTAAGTACTTTTATCCCAAGTAGCGTATAGTTGCTGCCTTACAGCGCCAGAGACCTATGTTTGTTCCTAACTACGGGTGCTGTGGGTACATAGCTTGTACGTTCTCCCTGTGATGGCTTGGGTTTTCTCCAGGTGCTCTGGTTTCCTTCCATACACCAAAGATGTACAGGTTTGTAGGTTATTTGGCTTCTGTAAATTGATCCTAGTGTGTAGGATAGAATTAGTGTATTAGGATCGTTGGTTGGCACAGACTCGATGAGTGGGGCCCTTTCCACATTGTATCTCTAAACAAACCTAAACTAAATAGAATTCGAGCAAGGGGACCCAGGTGTTGCAGGAATCTGAGGAAACAAACCATCATCCTGTGCGACCACTGCAGCAATGAAATGACTGACTTTAGAGATACTTTAATCTTCCATATGCAGATAGTGAATCTTACCCAAACTAATCTTCTATTATGTTAACTTTTAGTTATTTTTATGCAAATATGAGGGAGGTGGAATGTAAGGGGAATATAGACAATTAATAGCAAGCCCCTGAATAGCATTGATATACAGGGGGATCTTGGTGACCAAGTCCATAACTTATTGAAAGTGGCACCACAAGTAGATAGAGAGGTAAAGAAGACATATGGTATGTTTGATTTAATTGGTCGAAGCTTTGTGTATCAGAGTTAGGAAGTCATGATGCAGCTGTACAGGGCTTGGTTAGGTCACATTTGGAGTATTGCATGCATTTCTGGTCACTCTATTACACAAATGATGTGATACTTTGGAGAGGATACAGAGGACGTGTACAAGAATGATGATTGGATTAGGGGTTATTAGCTACAGGGAGAGGTTGGACATACTTCTATAGTTTTCCCTGGAATGCTGGAGGTTGACAAGAGACAAGAAACAATAGACAATAGACAATAGGTGCAGGAGTCGGCCATTTGGCTCTTCGAGCCAGCACTGCCATTCAATGTGATCATGGCTGATCATCCACAATCAGTACCCCGTTCCTGCCTTCTCTCCATATCCCTTAACTTCACTATCCATAAGGGTTCTATCTAATTCTCTCTTGAAAGCACCCGGAGAACCAGTCTACACCGCCCTCTGAGGCAGAGAATTCCACACACTCACAACTCTCTGTTTGAAAAAGTTTTTCCTCATCTCCGTTCTAAATGGCTTACCACTTATTCTTATACTATGGCCCCTGGTTCTGGACTCCCCCAACATTGGGAACATGTTTCCTGCCTCTACCATGCCCAAACATTTAATAATTTCATATGTTTCAATCAGATTCCCTCTCATCCTTCTAAATTCCAGAGCATACAAGCCCAGCCGCTCGAATCTATCAACATATGACAGTTCCGTCAACCCGGGAATTAACCTCATGAACCTATGCTGCACTCCCTCATTAGAAAGAATGTCCTTCCCCAAGTTTGAAGACCAAAAAACTGCACACAATACTCCAGGTGTTGTCTCACTGGAGCCCTGTACAACTGCTGGTGGACCTCTTTGCTCCTATACTCAACTCCTCTTGTTATGAAGGACAACATGCCATTCGCTTTCTTCAGTGCCTGCTGTATCTGCATGCTGACATTCAGTGACTGATGAGCCAGGACCCCCAGATCCCATTGTACTTCCTTTTCCCAACTGGACACCAGTTAGATAATAATCTGCCTTCTTGTTTTTGCCACCAAAGTGGATAACCTCACATTTATCCACATTAAACTGCAACTGCCATGCATCTGCCCACTCACTAAACCTGTCCAAGTCACCTTTCATCCTCATAGCATCCTCCTCACAGTTCACACTGCCACCCAGCTTTGTGTCATCTGCAAATTTGCTAATGTTACTTTTAATCCCTTCATCCAAATCATTAATATATATTGTAAATAGCTGCGGTCCCAGCACCAAGCTTTGCGGTACACCACTAGTCACTGCCTGCCATTCTGAAAGGGACCCGTTAACTCAAACCCTTTGTTTCCTGTCTACCAACCAATTTTCTATCCATGTCAGCACTCTACCCCCAATACCATGTACTCTAATTTTGTCCACTAATCTCGTATGTGGGACCTTATCAAATGCTTTCTGAAAGTACAGGTACACTAACATCCACTGGGCTCTCCCTTGTCCATTATCCTGGTTACATCCTCAAAAATTTCCAGAAGATTCGTCAAGCATGATTTCCTCTTCGTAAATCCATGCTGACTTGGACCAATCCTGCTACTGCTGTCCAAATGTGTTGCTATTTCATCTTTTATTATTGACTCCAGCATCTTCCCCACCACCGATGTCAGGCTAACTGGTCTATAATTCCCTGTTTTATCCCTTCTTAAAGAGTGGGACAACATTAGCCACCCTCCAATCCACAGGAGCTGATCATGAATATAAAGAACATTGGAAAATGATCACCAATGCGTCCACAATTTCTAGAGCCACTTCCTTAAGTACCCTGGAATGCAGACCATCAGGCCTTGGGGACCCTTAATGAATCAAAGAAGTCTAATCTGCGTGGAGCCACAAGAGATGGGCAGGGTCCTCCAGGAGTATTTCTCCTCCATTTTTACCGTGGAGAAGGACAGGACAACGGAACTTGGGGTAGTCACTGGAAGTGGCTTGAGAGCAGTCAGTATTACGATCACAGAGTGCTGAAGGTCCTGGCGCGTATGAAGATAGACATATCTCCCAGGCGAAAATGGAAGAGAAATACTCCTGGAGGACCCTGCCCATCTCGTGTGGCTCCACGCAGATTAGACTGCTTTGATTTACTCTCAAGAAGGCTGATTGTACGACTGCCATTGTAACTGTTGGTACAGGCACACACTAGACTGGTGAGGCAGGTGACATTCCTCCACTGATCTTCTGTTCAAAGCAGCATTGGGTTTGAGGGGTCAATTGTTGCCATCGATACTGCCCATCTTCGCTTTGTAGTCCCTCAGAGCGTGCAAGCCTTGATGCAATGTATGTTGTTTGTGTCATTGCATAGAGTTCTAGAATGTTATATCATTTGAGATAAAATAGCTATACTAATCTGATTTGAGAGAAGACTTCAAAAAATGAAATCTTAACATTGTACAGTTGCTTTGAATTATGCATTTGAGCAATACAGAATTGTCCAACGAATATACCAGCTCATTCTGTTGTAATAATCAGTCACAGTTTCTACAAAGTAAACAAAAACTATAGGTTGGAAATATGAAATTTTAGATATATTCAGCAGGTCAGCGAGCATTTATAGAAAGAGGAAGAGTTAATATTTCAGATTGTAATTTTTCATCTGGAGGGGAGTATATCGCAAAAAGGTTATCAATCTGAAACATAAACTCTGCTTCTCTCTCCAAGGAAACAGACTAACCTGCTGAGTAGCTCCAATGCTCTATTATTTAAAAGTAACTGAAAAAGTGGACTCTGTGACAGGTCTATCTCAGTAATCCAATTTCAAAGATAAGCATTACTGGGAAGAAACTGGCTTACATCTGAAAATGGGTTAGGAGAGATAATCACAAGATTGTATGCAGGAGTAAGTCAAAAGGTATCTCAAGTCAAAGTAGACTTGAGATACCTTTTCATTAAGATTACGCTGTGCTGTTGTATTGTCCACTTTCCTATCCTATCTTCTTCAATATCAATTCCCTTTATATCTAAATACCAGCCTTGTATGTACACAGTGAATGAGCATACTCATGAGCATTCCTCCTCCTAACCCTTAATCCCCTCATTGTGAAAATATGCTGTCAGTTCTGGAGTCTTGTCAGAAGAAGCAGAATTTACCCAGTTAATTACTCTTGGAATCTTATCTGTTCAATGTCTCTCATTCTTCATATGTGAGAGCAGAGCAAATGCACTGTTACTCTCATCACGAGACGCTTGGTTAACCAACATTCATTTTCTGTATTGCAGGAGTACACAGACCATTCCACATAAGCCAATATTGTCCATGTCAGAATATACACGTCAGTCAGTGCAGTAACCATACCACCACAGAATTGTGATGAATGGTGTTGATGAGAGACAATTCACATGAACATTTATCTCTTGTCTCCCCCCATCCAGTTCCAAAATCAGGATGTCCCATGCTCAATGGATGATTTGAATGGACTTGAAGTTTCAATGTATGCTCGATTGTTTAATAGAGTATTTGCTGCACAAGTATCAAAGGATTTTTTTTTGGTTTAATTTCCAAAGCGACGCTCTTAAGCGGCCTCCTGTGGTGAAACTGGAAGCCTAAATTCTTAAGAGAGAATGCTGTCTGGTTATGCAGGGAGGTTACAGGTAAACTCTCATTTGAATTTAATAATATTAATGCAAACTCATTCATATGTATGGGATGTCGATAAGTCAGCCGTTCAAAACTCAGGGAAGCCCTGTTTAGAGGGAATTATTCAATAAAGACTAAATGCAAATAAAAAAATATCTTAAGCTAAAAGGTAAAATAACTGAAACCAGAACAAAAAAAACTACAAGAAGATTTTCCAGATTCTTATACATTTTATGCAAATATCAGTTCCATAGAATTGCTAAAAGGTGTCAATCATATTTATTATTTTAAATCGCCACTCCAGAAACAATTTACTGGTAAAAATGTATTTTTATTCTGTGGTAGTGGGTCACAACATCAACAGGGTAAAGGGCCTGTCCAACCAGTATGCGATTGCATGCGTCTAGCGCGACCAAACGTGGTCGCTTGAGGTGTACGGCCTCGCGGGGCCTGTTCCACTTCAAACCGCGAAGGTGTATGGAGTTGTGCGGGGCTGGTCCCGACATCATACTCACCAATCAGCTGGGCAGGAGGCGGGCCGGTGACATCATCACGCAACGGCACGCCGGGCGGTGACATCAGCGCGCAACGCCATGCGCTAGGCATATGCCGTCAAGACGCTGCGTACGACATCATGACGCTGCGTACGAAGTCAATACACTGCGTACGCTCGTCGAGACGCTGCGTACGCCCTCAATGCTCCTGCGGGCCGACATGCTGTTGGTGCGTGAGATTTTCGGACAGTGCACGATTTTTGGCACCCCGCGCGATATCGGGACCAGCCCCGCACAACTCCATACGCCTCCGCCAATCGAAGTGGGACCAGTCCCGCGAGGCCGTACGCTTCAAGCGATCACGTTTGGTCGCGCTAGACGCATGCAATCGCATGCTGGTGGGACAGGCCCTTAAAGCCTCCTCAAATTGCTTTCTATTAACTGTTAAAAACAAAAAGTTCAGAAAGCCTTAACACCCCTGGGTGGAGACAATGTCACAGATGGTGTCGATACCTACCTCACTTCATTGCATAATGACATGACCTCACTGTATCAGTTGACTGAACTACTTACCAAGTGGATTAACTTGAACCCCTTGAGTTGGAGGATTGCCTACATTACCTGCAATCCCAAAAAGGTTACAATTTAGAGCTCCTCAAAATTTCCTGCCTTTCGTGATTTATATAATATGTAAATGCTACAGATTATGCCAGAACCTCCACATCAATAAATATTTCTGATAAACTTTTTTTCCTTTTAAAGCTGTTTCAGTTTTTTAAGAAAAGTTGTATCATAATTTCTTGATGCGGTTTAATCTTTATTTACCAGTTAGTGTTTCAAAATAAAAATATACATTGAAGTTTCTGTACTGTGATATAGATCTGAACTAACATCTGTACATCTTACAATATTATAGAAAACTAGACTGAGAGGGACCCGTTGGGTCCTGTCCTCTCAACGCACGGCGGAGGGGGGGGGGGTGGGATAAGGGGGGGGGGGGGAAAGAGGGGGGGGAAGGGAGGGGGGAGGGGGGAGGAAGGGGGGTGCCGCGGGAGGAAGAGAAAGGCTGGGGAGAGAGAGAGGAGGGGGGAGAGAGGAGGGGGGAGAGAGAGAGGAGGGGGGAGGAGGAGAGAGAGAGGGGGAGAGAGAGAGGGGGGGAGAGAGGGAAGAGGGAGCAGAGAGAGGAGGGGAGAGAGAGGGGGGCAGAGAGAGGAGGGCGAGAGAGAGGAGGGGGCAGAGAGAGGAGGGGGGAGAGAGAGGAGGGGGGGAGGAAGAGAGAGAGAGAGGGGGAGAGAGAGAGGGGGAGAGAGGGGGAGAGAGGGGGAGAGAGTGAGAGAGATATCTAGTACAGAGCCTGACTTGCTCGTTCTTCAGTCTCAAAAGGGCTGTGAAAAGCGAGCGTGCGACGTAACTCGCAGTTCATAAACACAACCAAATGAACACAACTGGCTCTCCCCCCTCCTCTCTACCCCCCTCCTCTCTCTCCCTTCCTTTATCTTCCCCTTCTCTCTCCCCCCTTCTCTCTACCCCTCTCCTCTCTACCCCTCCTCTCCTGCCCTCTCCCCTCTACCCCCCATTCCCTCCCCTCTCCCCCCCCCTCTGCACCCCCTCCCCACTACGCCCCCTCCATCCCCTCCCTTTCCCCCTCTCCCCATCCTCTCTACCCCCCATCCTCTCTCCCCACCTCCTCTCTTCCCACCCCTCTATCCCCTCTATTCTCTCCCCCCTCTCTCCCCCTCCACTATCTCCCCTCCTCTCTCTCTCCCCCCTCCACCCACTCCCCTCCCCCTCCCCTGCCCCTCTCTCCTTCACCTCCCTCTCCCCCCCACTTCCCTGTCTTCCCGCTCCCCACTCTCTCTGTGCCCTCCTCTCTCTCCCCCTCCCACCCTCTGCCCCCCTTAAGCCCTCCCCCCTCGCCACTCCCCCTCTCCCCTCCTCCTTCTCTCCCATCCCCACCCCATCTCATCCCCCTATCCCCATCCCACCCTGTGTGTTTGGGGGTGGTTAGAGTGTGTGTGACGTCGCAGATAAGGTAAGCTATATATAATGTAGCAACGTTACAAAATTTTGAGATTTAAAAAATCAAGTCTGCAATTTATCTCATCAGATAAAGCATAAAAAGAAGTTTAATTTGACACCTAATTCACTTTCATATCTTCAGTATTAAAAAAAGTTATGACCATTTTCATACCAGGAAATTAGCATCTTGTTCCCCATTTCCATTGACTTAAAATCTGTGATCTAGGACAGTCAAAAGCTCATAACTTTCTTAAAAGTTAAGAGAACTCAATTAAATTTTCAGTTATTATAGAGTGAAGCATTCTGAAACAAATATGAAACAACCTTACTTGGATGACCTGAAATTAAAGCATATAATTAGTTAGTTACCTAATTGTAGCTAATTACAAAATTCAATCACTAGATCTAAACATCTATCAATTTCTTAAGAAAAGATAAACATTTTAAACATCTCTCCAAATAACATTCACACAATAATTCACAATATAACATGATTTTTAAATCTCATTGTTATGAATTTATTGGCCAAATTGAAGGAATTTAGTGTTTAATTCCTCAAATTAATGGCCATTTAAATCAACTTGCGAGTGGGTTTCAGTGGAACGCGGTAGATCGGACCGTTGCGGTTTGCGGTGAATTGGCAATCGGCAGGAAAAACACTGTCGGTTCCTATATATTTTTTGTCCCCTTTTCGCAACATGAAAATTTGATTAAATGCTTCCTAAGAACCACATTTTTATGTAAAAATAAACTGTGTACCTTCTTTTCTCCCCTACATAAAATCCTTCCCATCCCATCCCTTTGTCGGTGTTCAAGGCTTTAGAAGATGATTTTTAAATTACTCTAGCTAATAAATGATCTAGCGTAGTTCAAAAATACCTTCATAAATCAAATGTCGGAGCGATTTCTCTTTAGCGACGAAATCCCCTGAGATGGATCGACAAATTGTCTGGAGATAAATGGCATTTTAAACCCGCCCCCTCTGAAAGGCTCCAAAGTCGCGCACACGGGGAGTGGCAGAACTGCAGCGCCGCTCAAGGTAAGTTTTGTAACATACCTATATAATGTCAAATAATAAAAAAGCACATAGTGTAAAAACAGAATATACTCACCCAATGATGAAGCATAATTTTGACCTAAGAAAAGAAAACCTCATTAAATAAGAGAGGAAATGAAAAAAAGACAGACCCCCTCCCCTCTTTCCCCCCCACCTCTACCCCCTCTCTCCCCCCTCTGCCCCCCATCCCCCTCCTATTCCACCCCCCCCTCTCTCTCCCCTCCCACTCTCTCCTCTCCCCTCCCCCTCTCCCCTCCACTCCCCCCTCTCTCCCCTCCCCTCTCCGCCCTCCCCCCTCTTATCCCCCTCCCCATCGTGTTTGGGGGGTGGTTAGTGTGTGTGTGACGCTGTAGTTCACTCCCACCCCCCGCAAACACGCGTTGAAGGGACGGGATCCGACGGGTCACCCTTGTTCTAGTGTATATTTGAAAAGATAAGCTATATATAATGTCAAATACTAAAGAAGCACGTAGTGTAAAAACAGAATATACTCACCCATTGATAAAGGAGAATTTTGACCTAAGAAAAGAAAACCTCATTAAATAAGAGAGGAAATGAAAAAAAAGACAGACCCCTCCCCTCTTCACCCCCCCACCTATACCCTCCTCTCTCCCCCCTCTGTCCCTTCCCCCTCCTATTCCACCCCTCCCCCCCTCTCTCCCCTCCCGCTCTCCCCTCCCCCTCTTCCCCCCCTCCCCTCCCCCTCTCCCCTCCATCTCCACCCCCACTCCCCCCTCTCTCCCCCCTTCCCCCCTCTCTCTGCCCTCCCCCCCTCTTATCCCCCTCCCCATCGTGTTTGGGGGGTGGTTAGTGTGTGTGTGACGCCGCAGCCCCCCCCCCCCCCGCAACCACGCGTTGAAGGGACGGGATCCGACGGGTCACCCTTGTTCTAGTGTATATTTGAAAAGATAAGCTATATATAATGTCAAATACTAAAGAAGCACGTAGTGTCAAAACAGAATATACTCACCCATTGATAAAGGAGAATTTTGGCCTAAGAAAAGAAAACCTCATTAAATAAGAGAGGAAATGAAAAAAAGACAGATCCCTCTCCTCTTCAACCCCCCCACCTCTACCCCCTCTCTCCCCCCTCTGTCCCCTCCCCCTCCCATTTCACCCCTCCCCCTCTCCCCTCCACCTCCCCCTCTTCCCTCCACCTTCCCCCCTCTCCCCCCTCTCTTCCCTCTTCCCCCTTCTCTCCCACCTCCTCTCACTCCCCCTCCCCCCTGTGTGTTTGGGGGGTAGTTAGTGTGTGTGTGACGCCGCAGCCCCCCCCCCAAAAGGATGGGATCCAATGGGTCCCCCTTGTTCTAGTGTATGTTTGAAAAGATAAGCTATATATAATGTCAAATACTAAAGAAGCACGTAGTGTCAAAACAGAATATACTCACCCATTGATAAAGCAGAATTTTGACCTAAGAAAAGAAAACCTCATTAAATAAGAGAAGAAATGAAATTAATGACAACAGTTTAATACCACAAATTAATGGAATATTACTTGCTTTCCTTGGTTCCGTCCATGGACCTGGGCTGGGTAGTGAAATGGATTGTTTCTGAGGCTGTTTCTTCTGAGGAAATGTCCTCATAATTTCCTGATTTATTTGTTTCATTGGATAATCCATTTGTTTCACCGCATAATCCTCCGAGGATTTCCTTTCCAAACTTTTTTTACTAGGAGAACTTAAATTAAATGAGTATCTGGTCAGTTTTGAGAGCATGTTCTTGCATATGATGTAATTGCCAAAAACAACATCAAATCGAAGAGGAAAAGGGAAATAATCTTTACCAACCTTTCAGAGGCTGGTTTCAAATGTCTGATGGCATGGCCAGAGAAGTGTACTTCTACCAAAAGAATAAAAGAAACAGCATTACAAAAAATTAAACATAAATATTTTGCACAATGCCTGATTTACTAAACTAATGCCTTAGAACACGGGAGAGTACAGGAACAGAGCCCTTCTACCCACATTGTCTGATGTCAATCTAAATTAATTCCATCCTCCTGCACAAAGTCTGTATCCCTGTATATCCTGCCTGTTCTTGAGTCCCTCTGAATGCCTCTTAAACATTGCTATCTTATTTGCCTCTTTCACCACCCCAGCAGTGTGTTCCAGGCACCTGCTGTTCTCTGTAAAAATGGAAAACTTCCCTTGTAAATCTGCTTTAATTTTTCTCCTTCTCACCTTAGCTTGAATCCTCTGACAAATTTAGTTTAGTTTAGATATACAGTATGGAAACAGGTCCTTTGGCCCACCGAGTCCGCACCAACCAGCAATCACCCATACACTAGTTCTATCCTACACACTAGGGACAATTCATAGAAGCCAATTAGCCTACAAACGTGCACGTCTTTGGAGTGTGGGAGGAAACTGGAGCACCTGAAGAACCTGAAAAAAACCCACATGGTCAAAGGTAAAATGTACAAACTCAATACAAACAGCACCCATAGTCAGAATCAAACCCAGATCTCTGGTGCTGTAAGGCAGCAACTCTACCACTGCGTCACTGTGCTACTGATTTGACATTTCCACCCTGCAAAAAAAGACCCTATCTATGTCTCCCATAATTTTATATACTTGCCTCACATCGCATCTCAGTCTCTGCAGACATGCCGGAGAAAACGCACCAAGTTTACCTTAAAGTTAACCTACTCCAATTCAGACAGCATCCTGGTGAATCACCTCTGTGCCCTTTCCAAAGCCTCCACATCCTTCCAGTAATGCGATGAGCGGAACTGCACATAATGCTCCGAGTGTGGCTAAACCAAAGTTTTTTTTGCAGTTGCAACATGACTTCCCAAATTTTATATTATTGCCCCAACCAATGAAGGCAAGCATGCCATATGCGTTATTAATCATCCTATCCACTTATGGTGCCTCTATCAAGGAGCTCTGGACTGGCAACCTTCGATTCCTCTGTGAATAAGTGCTCTTCAGTCATGCCATTTACTACATCGCTCTTTCATTTGAACTCCAAAAATGCATAACTTCACACTTGTCTGCAGTAAATTACATCTGCCATTTCTTGACCCAATTTTCTAACTGCTGTAGCTTTTGACACCATTCTCACTATCCACAACTCCACCAATTTCCGTGTTGTCTGCAATTTTACTAGCCGGACCACATATATTTTTATCTAAATGATGAATATATATTACATATAACGGAGATCCCTGCATTTATCTTTCAGAACGCAGCAGTGGTCGCGGACCTCCAGTCAGAAAAACATCATTCTGCAACTACCTCTGTTTTCTACAACCATGGCATTTTGGAACCAGGTTGCTAACTCACTGTGGATCCCATGTGACAAACTCTGGACCAGCCAACCATGAGAGATCTAGTCAAGTGCTGCACTCAAGACCCTGAAAACTACATCCACTGCCTTGCCCTCGTTCAATTATCAAAACACTCAAATTTGTCAGACAGGATTTCCCGAACAAAAAACAACACTGACTATTTTTAACAAAAAAAATGCTTTTCCAAATACAACTAAATCCTATCCCTACCAATCTTTTACAATATTTTTTTTTACCACTAATTTAAAGTTCATTTAGGGCAGATTATGTTTTAAAGAAAGATTGATAGGCTGGCCTTATAACTGATGGAGTTTGAAAGAAGGACTTAATAAGAACATAATTTCCTGAACAGGTCTTATCAGGGTACTTGTAGAAAGAATGTACACTTGTTTGGAAGAACCTGGAACAAGGAGAAAATAATAAAAAATAAAATACGGGTGCTCTTATTTAAGAGGAAGATGAGATGTAATTGTCTACTTTGCAGGCGGGTGTTCGTCCTTTCCACGTTTTTTTTGTTTTTAGTATGTCTAAAAGTGTGTTTTAGTGTGTTTAAGTATGTTTTAGTGTGGGGGAATGGGGGCGGGAATTGGGGGAAACTGTTTTTAAGTCATTTACCTTGGTGGAATGCGACTTTGGTAGTTACCTTGGTAGTTGCATTTCGCCCTCCCTCGCGGCCTAACAGCCTGGATTGGTGCGGCCTTTTCTGGAGTTGGGTCCAGACCTTCAGCAGCGGGCGCAGCGCGGAATTTCCATTACGGAGCCGGGCGATCCCTTGCCGGGGGTTGCCAGAAGAAGTGCTCCGATTGCTGGCCTGCGGCCCATAACATCGTGAAGCCCCGGTCTCCGGTAGGAAGTGCCGGATTCGGGACCTCGAAGCCGCGGAGTGTCCGTCCATCCTGACGTCGGAGTTTCGAGCATCCCGACGAGAGGGCCTGTACATCGGGCTATCCGTACCGGCGACTGCGGAGGGTTCAAGGCCCCGACCACGGATGAACAAAGGAGGAGGACTGACAAAGTTATTGCCTTCCACCACAGTGAAAAATGTTGATTCCACTGTGGTGGATGTTTATGTTATGTGTTATTGTGTATTGTGCTCTTTTGTTTGTATGGTTGCATGGTAAGTCAATTCCACGGTACCTTAATTGGTGCATGTGGCAATAAATGTGAACTTGAACTTCTCTCAGAGCATTGTCAGTCTTTAAAACTATCTTACCCAAAGAGTAACAGTAGCAGGATCTTTTAATATTTTTTAGACAGAGGTAAATAGATTCTTGGTAAACATGGGAGTGAAATGTAATCGTGGAAAAAAGCGAATATGGATTGAACTTACAATCTAAATACCATTTGTCTTAATAAATTATGAACCAGGCATGAGGGGCTGATTAGTACTCTCCTGTTCCTGATCCATATGTTTCTATGTCAGAACATATGTTCTTTCTGAGTGCAATACTTCAGGTAGGCCCTAGACCAATGGTGGGGAACCTTTTCATGTTGGAATGCCGCATTGAGTTAGCTGAAATCTAATAAGACTGCATCCAAGAAACCTCAATTAGATATACTTCAAAATGTACATTATTTTGTTAAAATAGCCCTCATGACTTATTAATATTTTAATTGTGGCCGTCAGTCAGGGATGATTATTTCGTTGAATCTTCTTTTACTCTTTGGTATTTTAATATACGTTCATTTTAAGATTAAAATTAAAATAATAAAAGACGAACAAAAACATATTAATAAAAATATAAGGATTTGATCTACAAAATTTAGATTAATTCAAAAGGCCGCACTTGATGGCCAAGAAGGCCGCAGGTTCCCCACCCCTGGCCTAAACAATGCACAATGAGACTGAAGCTTAATTTCACTCCCTTTGTATTCCAGGCTTGAGATAAAAAGTTCCTTTGGCATTTTTGTTTATTTTCAGCTGTTCTCATTGTTTTAATAAACTATTTGTTTTCAGACTTTCGGTGGCGCTATGGAGGGCTAGAGACCAGCACCAGCTAGCTCCATGCAAAATCCACTGAAAACGGGGGAAAAGAACGCAACTTACCTGCTGTTATCGCACCGGCTGCCTGCAATGCGCGAGTGACTTCATCAGGCGCGCGACTCCGGTGGTATGTCTATGCAACATACCCACCCCAAGACGAAACGGCCCATTAAGCCTGAGCAAGCGGGGGAAGAAGTAGGCCCGACTGAAGCCTCGATCCCATCGATAAGACATTAGACCAACAAAATATAGCAATAACTCATTTAGAGGAGATTGCTGCAACTAGTGCCGAAACTACAAAACAGCTTATCAAAGAGAATAAACGTCTATCAGACTTACTGAGTAAAATAACTGAAAAATGTACTGACTTGGAAGGACGTCAGAGGCATCAGAATTTAAGAATCCTCGGCATCCAAGAAGGAAGAGAGGGGAACCGAGACCCCCGCGAATTTGCTGCAGACTTATTGCAAAAAGTCTTAAATCTGGATCAAAAACCTTTACTAGGTCGTGCACATAGTGTGCTCAGACACTGTCCATGGACAGACACCCCACCAAGACAAATTATAGTGAAGGTGCAATACGACCATGTACTGGATGACATGATGAAGAATATTGTTCATACCAGGAATCTCACATATGAAGGAGACAAGATCAGCATTTATAGAGATTATCCTATGGAGGTCTCCAGGAAGAAAGCGCTGTTTACAGAAACAAGAAGAATACTCAAGGATCTACCAGGTCTGAGGTACGGCCTGATGTACCCGGCAACATTAAGAGTCACCTACAGGAAGAAGGAACACATGTTCGCTAACCATAAGGATGCATTTGATTTCGCCCAGAACATCGAGAATATGACCGATGACTGAACATTACTCACAAAATACCTGACGTCACCGAGCATCGTGACTTTGTAAAGATCTGATGGAACTTAAACTGTTATACTTAAGGACAAATGAAATTAGACAATGATTGTTGAGCAAGGTTTTCCCTATGGACATACCATACCCATATTTTACTATTAACATTAACAACTGACAAATACTAATCATAATTACTTATTACTACTAATAATTATTACTAATTGTTACTAATTACTTTTAATTGGATTACTTAGAATTAGTTAAAATGGAAACTATAAGCGCGGTTGGATATAAAGTTTTTTTTTCTTTTCACTCTCAGATGTATATGAGATTTATCCTGTATTTTGAGAATAGTTGTTTTTTTAAATGAATGGATTATGAATACTTTGGAACTTAAAATGTTTTCCTCCTCCCCTGTAAAATGTTGTTATTGAAATTTCACCTTAAAGAGAGCATGGAGCTAGTAAATTCTTTTTATTTTTCAAAGGCTATGGAAGTCTGTAGATGGCTAGCCACGTTAGTGTGGCTATCACTAACTGCACTAATTAAAGATGTAGTTTTTTCTTTCCTTTTGCACTTTTCTAACCACCTACCCTATCACTCTTTTTATATAATATTCTATTATAATTTTAAGTTTGAATGGAATTATAAGTTTTACCAAAGGAGATATGTACGGGAGAAAGATCTACAAGATTTAAAATTAATCTATCTGATGTTCGGGTGTAATGTCGGGCTTGTTGCATTGAGCCATCTACTCTCTTATAGACCACCCTAAACAAAAGATGCAAGATTTGAATATGAAGATTGGGGGTGAAGGAATCACATTTTGCAGCAGGAATGTTAAGGGAATTAATGAACCAATCAAGAGAGGTAAAGTATTAGCACATTTAAAATCACTTAAAACAGATATAATATTCCTTCGGGAAATTCACCTTAAAAAAGAAGCACAGCATAGATTGAAAGCAAAATGGATTGCTAAAACGTATCATTCCTCATTTTCGCACAGATCCAGAGGTGTTGCAATACTAATCCGCAAAGGATACCTCTTAAACATACATCAACTATAACGGACAATGATGGTAGCTATATTGTATAATAGGTGAGTTACATGCAAAAAAAGTGATTCTTATCAATGTTTATGGACCAAACTTTGATAGTCCCTTGTTTTTTAAGAAAATATTTAGTATAATTCCGGAACTTGCACAACACAATTTAATAATTGGAGGAGACTCAAATTGTACATTAGACCCTTATTTTGACAGATCATCAAGACAATGAAAAATAAAATCTCAGTCAAGTGATGCATATATAGATACTACGAATATTAAGGACGTCTGGAGAATCGAAAACCCAACCGGACGAGAATATTCATTTTACTCATGGGTGCATAAAACCTATTCAAGAATAGATTATTTTTTAGTAGACTCCAAGCTCATCCCATTTACCTAAAATTCAAAATATCATAACATTATAATCTCGGACCATGCACCCTTAACATTTATGGTTAAACTAAATGGAAGGACCGAGAAACAGTCACAATGGGAACTCAACCCACAAATCTTAAATGAAAAAGTATGTCAGGAATATCTTACTAAACAGATTAATATGTTTTTTGAGACCAATGATTGCCCAGGAACGTCTGCCTCCCTTCTCTGGGAAACATTTAAAGCATTTGCCCGAGGAGCATTTCCCAAGCATTTCACAATAAAGAGAACCGAGTTAAACAACAGGCACTGGAAAGGGAAATAAGACAATTAGACATAGAAAATGTGGCTGCACCAACTATGATAAAATATAATAAAATAGCAGTATTGAAATATAAATTAAATAAAATATATTCAGACCAAGTTATAAAATTTGATCAGAATACTAAACAATTACATTTTGAATTTGGTGACAAACCACAAAAACTATTAACTCGCCAACTTCGAAAACTGTACGGGGAAAAAACAATTCACAAATTTTGATCAGAAATGGGAGAACCACTACTACAGCCCAAGGATATCAATGAGAGATTTCTGCAATATTTTAATCCCTACTCAGCTAAAACGATAGATCACTCGACAGGAATGGAAGTATTCTTACAAAAATGTAACCTTAAAGGCTTAGGTTTGAAAGATAGAGAATTACTAGGCGCTGAAATAACAGTAA
The DNA here is from genome assembly GCA_963514005.1 of Raja brachyura. The sequence continues at coordinate 19,087,107 of OY740797.1, forward strand.
AATAAATTGAAGTCTATCAGATCTCTAAAAAACGGCAAGGCCCCGGGCCCTGAAGGTATAATCTCTGAATTTTATTAAAAAAATTATGATTTGATCTCCCCACATTTACAGACGCTGTATGAGCACATTTATACTCAACAGAAATTACCAGAAACGCTAAACGAATCTATAATATCACTCATACCCAAAACAGATAAGGAGCTGGAAGACCCAGGTTCATATAGAGCTATAGCTCTCTTAAATACTGATCAAAAAATATTAACTAAAATCCTAGCACAAAGATTAAGCACAGTGATTAATTAATTAATACCTGACCAAACAGGATTTATTCCAAAACGCTACTCTTCTTTTAACCTGAGACGATTATTCAATACCATATACTCAAGGAGAATTACTAATGTAGATTTAGCAATTATTTCACTAGATGCTGAGAAAGCATTCGATCAGGTGGAATGGCCCTATTTATTCTTGGTGATGGAAAATATTCAACTGGGTGAGAAGTTTAGTACATGGGTAAAACTCTTATATACAAATCCAACAGCTAGAATATTAACAAACCAAATGTTATCAACTAAATTTAATTTATCTAGAGGTTGTAGACAAAGATGCTCGTTATCCCCATTATTATTCAAACTTGCAATTGAGCCACTAGCAGAAAATGTTAGATTCCATCCTGAAATATACAGGTATAATACTAAAGATACTGCGAATAAAATGTCTTTATATGCAGACGATGTATTAATCTACATTACAAAACTTGAACTTAGTATCCCAAACCTATTAAATTTAATAACTCAATTTGGTTTGTTCTCGGGATATAGAATTAATTCGAATAAAAGCGAAATCATGCCAATAATGGAAATCAATCCACATATATTACAACAATCCCCCTTTAAAATAGTTAATGAAAAATTTTAATATCTAGGAATTTACGTAACTAAGAAATACACTTCTTTATTCAAACTAAACTTCCTTTCTTTACTGAACAAATTGCGTAAGAATATTCAATATTGGAAAACACTACCTATCTCAATGATTGGTAGAATTAATGCCATTAAATGATTTTTCTTCCGCAATTATTGTACCTCTTTCAATCAATCCCGATATATCTTCCAAAAACATTTTTTAAAAAAGGTTGACTCCAGAGTCACTAATTTTCTCTAGGATGATAAGAATCACAGAATAAACAAAAAACATTTATGTAAATCAAAAATAAATGGAGGTTTAGCCTTACCGGATTTCATGTTCTATTTCTGGGCAGTTAACATTAAGAATATGAACTTCTGGTTGGAAAAATTGGACCAGCAACCAGACTGGTTAAAATGGAAAAGAAAGACTGTTCACCCTTTGAAATTGGTTCGATTCTGTTCGCTACCACTAAATTGAGCAAAAAAGCCTACAGTGAAAACCCTATAATATACAGTGGTATACGAATTTGGAAACAATTAAAAAAGACTTTAAAATTGGTTAATCTATCACTCTTTCTCCCCATTGTAAACATTTAAACCTTTAATGTTGGATAAAGGTTTTTTACAATGGAAAAATCACGGAAATAAAAAGATGGGTCATCTCTATAGGAAAGGTACATTTCTTTCATTTCAGGAGTTACAATAAACTTATGGACTTCACTCAAATGACTATTTCAGATATCTATAACTTAGAGATTATGCTAAATGAAATACACAGGATTACAGAACTAGAGATCCAGAAACTCTTGATGAATGTTTGAATAAACACCCTAATACAGAAAAATTAATATCCCATATCTATAATATCCTATTAGACAGTGATGCACCAATGACGGAAGTATATAGGCAAACATGGGAAAACAAACTAGGCCAGTCAATAATGAAAGATACTTGGGACGAAAGCTTACAACATATACATCAATGCTCGTTAAATGCCAGACACTCTTTAATACTATTTAAACTATTACATAGATTACATTACTCAAAAACGAAATTAAATAGAATCTTCCCAAATATATCTCCTATCTGTGAAAAATGTCAGCATTTAGAGGTTAACTTAACTCATACATTTGTAAATTGTGTAAAATTAAAAACTTTTGGACAGAAATTTTTAAGATAATTTCAGAAGTTGTCAACACCCAGTTGGACCCCGACTCAAAACTAATAATATTAGGAATATTAGAACAAAGTCAAACACCTACTGTAAGCCAAAGAAACTTTATCGACTATAGTATAATAATTGGGGAAAAATTAATATTAACATTTTGGAAAGGCCGTATAACCCCCACAATCAAAATGTGGATTATGGAAATGTCGGAGACCCTACATTTGGAAAGAATCAGACTTGTCTTAATGGACAAACAAGAACGTTTTATCAGAATATGGTCTCCATTTATTGATTATCTGTAGGGGCAAACTGGTTCGGCAACCTGACTGAAACTCGAATTAAGGATTAGATGAAGAGTTATACTTTATAATTTACGAACATATCTCCAATGATATATTATTAGTAAATTATTCAATTCTCTTTTATTATACCTTCTTGTTTTTTTTCCCTTTCCCTATTATTTTCTATCTATATAAAAAATAAATATATAGAAGCAGAGTTATTAAATAATTGATAATATTGACAATATTAGTAATGTATGACGGTTACACATGAAATGTTTTTATTATGTACTTGCTTCTAATAAAAAATAAAAAAAAACAAAAACAAAAAAAAACTATTTGTTTTCCTGACATAAAGATCTCTTTCCATCTCTACATTTCCACGTTTCTCGACCTTTGAAAAAAATATTTTAAGGCGTACTGCAGCAACATTTAGGATGTGCCATGAACATCTGGAGAATAACAACTTAGCACATTGATGAATCCACTGTACTTTGGTACATTATTATAGCTTACTCAGTTATGATAGTGTGATATACATTTCAATTCTCTGGTTACTGTTGTATCTCCAGTTCAAAGATACCTGAATTATTTCAATTACTTTCTTATTGTATCGACAATCTCAATAAGCTCAAAATGTCTACATGTCAGGACTGAAAATCTCACAAAAACAATTGCCTCCTTTTCATTTCTTTTTATGGGCCTCTAATAGTTTCATCACTGGTTGTGCAATATAGTATGCCTTTATGCCCATCTACTTCTCAACAAACATAAATATCAGTACAGTAACAGTTCATTCTGTCTCTTGGATTTTGCAATCAGTTAATTTAATGTCTGTGTTGCATCTTTATTTGCTGTGAATTATATAAGCTCATTGCACGTTTCTTGATATCCAAACACATTTGATCTCGGTCTTGAATTTACAAATATGCCAGAATCAATACCTAACTTGGGAAAACTATGACAGATTCCTTCTTCACATTGGTTTTCCCAGTTTGATTGATAAGATTGACTCTCATTTCAGTATTATGTTCCTTTCTTTGGAATTGCAGAGCCAGTGGAAGTTGTTTTTCTTAAATAATCCTATTAAATCCTCATTTTATTCATTTAAAATAAATTAATTACTTCTCTTTTTATTGTTCTGTATTTAAGATATGCAACTTATTATTATAGAATGATGCAGCATGGAAAGAGGCCTATCAGCCCAACTCATCCATGTTGACCTAGATGTCCCATCTAAGCTAGTCCCATTCACTCACATTTTCCCCATATCCCCAAAACCTGTCCTGTTCATGTACCTGTCCAAATGTTGTTATTGTACCTGCCTCAACTACATCACCTGGCAACTCGTCCATATACTTATCACCCTTTGTATCCCCTCAGATTCCTATTAAATCTTTTCCCTCTCGCCATGAACATTTCCCCACTAGTTCTTAATTCCCCAGTAAAAATGCTCTGAGCAATCACTTACATTCCAAGGAATAAAGTCCAAACCTACCTTATCTCTTCCTGTAACAGGCCCTATCCCATCATCCTTGATATTAATGTGATTTCCACCTTTGTCACTATTGGATTAATTCTGTGTTTTTGTTTCTCTAGCAGCTACGCAACGTACTAATTAGCAACTTGTAATTGACTGCCACTCCTTGGCTAAAAGGCTCTTATTTCCCCCAAATGAAATATCCCTCTTAAAAATATTGTTGATTTAAACAAAAGGTGCATGGATTTTAGAAATTGATAATCAAGAGATGGCAGTTGGGGACTGATATCCAAGTGTCTCCAAAGGTAGAAGTGCATTTTGGATGAAGATGCTCTGGATGTGGAGCCTTGGCAAGTAGGGAGATGGGAGGGAACAACAAAAAGATGAAAAAATAGTTTAAGGATGGGTCTATTTATTTTTGTAAAGCTTGCAATGGATTTTTCAGAGGCAGGATAATTATGCAAGATATTTTTGTCTTTCTGTCATGGTCTATTATTTTTTTAGAAAGGAAACTCTAAATTATCCTCTCAAGAACTAGTCTGAACAATATAGGCAGGAAGCTATCAGCTGTTGGTTGGGAAAGGGTAGTAGAATTGTTGGGTATTTGAAGGACAATGTGCACACAGTGGGCTGAAGAGCCTATGTCCCTACTAGATGAGTCTATGACTACTTTGAGGTGAAATCATTAATCAGTAACCTGTGAATCATAAAATTGATAGCAAAACAATAATAGAGACATTGAAGAAAAATTATGTTCTGAGTTACTTCAGAGAAAATGGTGTTTGGATAGGTATTGTGTTCATGAACATTCCAGTTCAGTTTGCATGTTTTAAAGTGATCTGAACTGTTTCCAGTTATCCACGGCAACATTACCATGGATTATGATGCAATAACATAGGACTGAGGAGAACCATACTGATCGACAGCAAAAACATCAGAAACAGCAACAGGTTGCCCCACACAAGAATATATCTACACACAGGATGGAATCAGCCAGGAAAAACACTTCATCGTCCAATACACACAGTGAGTAAGTATCCTTGACAGATTGAAAGAACATAAGAGTTAGGCACATCAATTGATCACCTGGCCCTTCAAGCCTGCCTCGTCATTCATCAAGATAGTGGCTGATCTTCTACCTCAATTTCCTCTACCTGTATTATCCCCATACTCCGCGTGTCCCTTATTATCCAGAAATCTCTTGATTTCTGCTTTCAAAAACTCAATGATTGTGCCTTCTAAGCCATCCAGGCTAGAAAATTTCAAAGATTCATAAATAAATGAAGAAATGTTCTCCACCTCAGTCCTAAAATGTCACCCCTCATTCTGAGACCCTGATATCTGCTGAATCTTTGTTTCATTCCCAACATGACATAGATGTACGCTTTAGGTAAGCAAACCAAAACAGTTTATGATCCTGCAGGTACATTCTCACCAAAGCCCTGTGAATTGCAGTAACACATCATTAATCAAATCTTCTCATAATAAAGATCAACTAACCTTTTTCCATCCAAATCATTTGTCTTACCTGCATGTCAACTTCCACTGACTTGTGTACAAGGACTCTAAATCCATTTGAACATCAATATTTCCCAATCTGTCACCATTTAAAAATACTCTGCTTTTCTGTTCTGTGCTTCAAAGTGGATGATCTCACATTTTCCCATATTATGTCCCATTTGCCAAGTTCACACCTGCTCAATTGTCCATTTTATCTTGTAGCTTCTTTACATCCTCTTCAGACTCCCAATCCCATATACTGTCATTTCGTTTCACCAGTAAACTTTGATATGTAGACAAATCATCCATGTACATAGTGAATAACAGGGACCCTAGGTGGAATTTGGTGGAAATTCAATAGTCGCAGCCTGCTAACTGGAAAGATATTACTGTCTGAGGTGTCATATATGCCCAGCCTGCCAAAACAAGATGTTGCCAGTGGGATGCAATTGCTACAATTTACCAGTGCCTGTCAGAATGTCCATCATGCTCGGGCTCCTTGCTTCATGATAATTCTCAGGTTCTGCCAGAATTCAGATTGATAAAGAGGCTAGGACATGCATCTTGGGGAGTATTGAGGGACTGCAGACTAAAAGTCCAAAGATCCTTGAAGGTTGCAATACAGATAAACACCATGGTTAGGAAGGCATGGGGTTACTGGTTTCATTAATCAGGGCAATGAATACTGAAGTAGCAATTCTATAAACATTTGTCAGATCTCTGCTGGAGAACTGCTGGCATTTCAGATCACCAAAGTATATGAAGGATATGAGAAGAAGAGGAAGGAGGTTCTCCAACGTGAGTTCAGAGAGTTAGGAAGAAGACCGAAAAGCAGAACTTCTAGGGTGGTTATCTCTGGATGGCTTCCAGCACCTCGTGTTAGTGAGGACAGGAACAGGGAGATAGGGGATCTGAATGTATGGCTGAGAGGCTGGTGCAGGGAGCAAGGATTTATAGACCACTGGGATCTCTTCTGGGGTAGGGGTAACCTGTACAAAAGGGACGGGTTACACCTTAAGTGGAGGGGGGCCGACATTCTGGCAGGCAGGTTTGCTAGGGCTACACGTGTGGGTTTAAACTAAATAGTGGGGGGGAGGGATTGACAAATTGGGAGTATAAAGATGGAGTTGGAGGGGAAGTGAGTACAGGAAAAATTACAAAAGATTCTCTAATTAATTGGAAGGAAACTTCGAGAAGGGATAAAAGAGTAAGGTCAGGACCATTTGCGAGCGGTGCGAGTGAGGGACGTGAATATGGAGGTCAAAGTGTTGTATATGAATGCACGAAGTATAACAAATAAAGTAGACGAGCTAGATAGAAATTGTTCAGTTAGAAATTGGCAAGTATGATTTTGTGGGAAGCAAGAGGATTGGGTAATGTTTAAAAAGCAACAGAAGATAACTAAAAATACAATACGGGGAGAAAAGATGAGGTACGAAGGTAAGCTAGCCAGGAATATAAAGGAGGATAGTAAAAGCTTCTTTAGGTATGTGGAGAGGAAAAAATTAGTTAAGACCAAAGTTGGATCCGTGAAGACGGAAAAAGATGAATTTACTATGGGGAACAAGAAAATGGCAGATGAATTGAACAGGTACTTTGGTTCCGTCTTCACTAAGGAGGACACAAACAATCTTCCTGATATAGTAGTGGCCAGAGGATGTGGGGTGATGGAGGAACTGAAGGAAATACAGGTGTTGTACAGGGCCCTAGTGAGACCACACCTGGAGTATTGTGTGCAGCTTTGGTCCCCTAATTTGAGGAAGGACCTTCTTGCTATTGAATGAGTGCAGCGTAGGTTTACTTCCCGGGATAAGGCTAATTCCTGGGATGGCAGGACTGTCATATGTTGAGAGAATGGAGTGGCTGGGCTTGTACACTCTGGAGTTTAGAAGGGTGAGAGGGGATCTTATTGAAACATATAAGATTGTTAAGTGTTTGGACACGCTAGAGGCAGGAATCATGTTCCCGGTGTTGGGGGAGTCCAGAACCGGGGGCCATAGTTTAGGAATAAAGGGCAAGCCATTTAGAACAGAGGTGAGGAAACACTATTTCTCCAGAGAGTTGTGAGTCTTTGGAATTCTCTGCCTCAGAGGGTGGTGGAGGCAGTTTCTCTGGATACTTTCAAGAGAGAGGGGCTGGTGGAATCAAGGGAAATAGGGAGAAGGCAGGCACGAGTTATTGATTGGAGACGATCAGCTATGATCACAATGAATGGCGGAGCTGGCTCGAAGGGCCGAATAGCCTCCTCCTGCACCTATTTTCTATGTTTCTAGAGCTAGATAGGGCTCTTAAAGATAGCGGAGTCAGGGGAAATGGGGAGAAGGCAGGAACGGGGTACTGATGGGGGATGATCAGCCATGATCACATTGAATGGCAGTGCTGGCTCGAAGGGCCGAATGGCCTACTGCTGCACCTATTGTCTATTGTCCCCAATTGCTCAGTTTGGCTGGGCGGCCAGCTCTATGAAATGTTCTGGTGGTTCCAAAGTTCTTCCATTTAAGAATGGCGGAGGCCAATGTGCTCTTCGGGACCTGCAATACTGCAGAAATTGTTTTATACCCTTCCCCAGGTCTGTGTCTCGACACAATCCTGCCTTAGAGGTCTACGGACAATTTGTCTTCATGTCTTGGTTTTTGCCCTGACATGCACTGTCAACTGTGCGACCTTATATAGACAGGTGTGTGCCTTTCCAAGTCATGTCCAATCAATTTAATTTACCACTGGTGGACTCCAATTAAGTTGTAGAAACATCTCAAGGATAATTAATGGAAACAGGTTGAACCTAAGCTCAATTTTGAGTGTCATAGCAAAGTGTGTGAATACATATGTAAATGTGATATTTCAGTTATTTCTTTTTAATGACTTTGCAAAAATGTCTAAATACCTGTGTTTGCATCTTCATTCTGGGGTATTGTGTGTAGTTTGATGATACAAAAAATGAATTAAATCCATTTTAAAATAAGGGTGTAGCGTAATAAAATGTGGAAAAAGTGAAGGGGTCTGAATACTTTCTGAAGGCATTGTAGATTTAAAGTGAGAGGTGAAATATTTAATAAGAATATGAGGGGAAACTTTTTCATTCAGAAGGCGATGGGAAAATCGAATGAGCTGCCAGAGGAAGTGCTCTAACAGCATTTAAAAGTCACTTGGACACATACGTGGATAGGAAAGGTTTAGAGGGATATGGGCCAAACGCTGATAAATGGGACAGGCTTAGATGGGGTATCTTTGTCAACATGGTAGAGTTGGGCCGAAGAGCCGGTTTCCATTCTTTATGACTCTACTTACTGTGTATGTCCTCTTTTGGTTTGACATACAAAACTGCATCACCTCTCACGTCAGCATTAATTTTAATTTGCCATTCCTAGGCCCACCTTGCCAATCTATCCAAATCTTGGTGTAAACTTAGATAATCTTCCTCACTAATTCCTATATGTACTATCGGCAAATTTACTACAAGTGTTAACTATTGTCAACCAAATTGTTAATTTATATAACAAACAGTTGTAAACTGTTTTATCCCTGGATCTGAGGGGTTGAGGTATAGAAAATTATGAAAGGTATAGATAGGGTAGACTGCAGGAAATGTTTACACACACCAGAGAGATACAAAGCTTAGATAAAACTAGAGGACATAAAGTTTAAGGTGAGATTAAGACAAGGAATGCATTGCCTGAATGGGTGATTGAAGCTGAGTTATGAAACCATTTAAGAAGCATCCAGATGAACATATGAATCAATTAGACATATAGATATATGGACCAAGTGCAGGGCAATGGGGTTAATATAGAAGAGTTTGTACTGGTCTGTGCTGACAAGTTGGGCCAAATGGCCTACTTCCATGCTGTACAATTAAAAATCAGAAGCCAATTTACTTGTACTAATTTAATTTTAATGTACAGTATTCACAGTCTAGATGTCATTGGCTCCACTGGTAAATATGAATTAATAAACACATTTTCAGTCGGCTACAGTGATTGCTAACTACTGGTTATTTGTCATATTAACTTGATGTCCCACTCCCATTCAGTCTTCTTCAGTGTTGGTCTCTACAGTAATACAAAGAAGCCGAAGCTGGTAGAAAGCCAGAGTACCAGAGTAATTCCACGCTGTCATGAGAAGAGAATTTCACGACAGGATGGAAGTTAGTGGTAAAGTTAACTAAATCAATGTGTTCTGCACGGGTGCAGGAGGCAACCCCAATGTAATTGTCAATGTGGCGGAGAAAGAGTTGGGGGATGGTGCCAGTGTATATTTCAAACACGGACTGTTTGACAAAACCAACAAAAAGGTAGGCATAGCTGGATCCGATATGAGTGACCATGGCTACAGTTTTGACTTGAAGAAAATGAGAGGAGTCAAAAGAGAAGTTATCGAGGTTGAGGACAAGTTCCACCAGGTGAAGTGTGTGAGTAAAGGGAACTGTTTGGGTCTCTGATCAATGAAGAACTGGAGAGCCCCTAAATCTTCCTGGTGGGAATGGAGGTAAAAGAACGTCCCCTTGCACCTCCAATCCCCACCTTGCTCAGGATCAAACCTGATCCCTTAAGATGTGAAGTAGCAGTACTTAATGCTGCACCGGATCTAAATATAGTTGAAGTCTTAGTGCAAATCTACAGTTGCCTACGAGAGTGCACCTCAAGTCATGTGTACAGCTTTTCTCCTCTTGGATGGGATGAACTTTCCACAGATGTGATGCACCATAGATTCCCTTGATGGTGCCAGGAATGTTGGATTTGTCATTTGAGGACTATAAGGGGCATCAAGGAATATGGGGTAGTACAATAAAATGGGGATGAGATACAAGATCACCTGTGATCCTGAATGGTGGAGCAAACTCCACAAGACTGATGTCCTGCTCCTCTTATATACTTATGGCTGCACTCTTAGCGATTACAGAGAAAAATGCCGGCTGATCATATATTCTCCACCATGTCCCAAAAGCATTTTTGTCTGTGCTACTTGATGCCTTTTCCAATCCATGATTCAAATTCCTCATTCCTAATACCACATTTCATCACACCAAGTGCAGGTGTGTCATAAAAGATCTTACATCATAAAACATAGCAACTCTTAAGTGCTACCAACAAAATTACCCTGAGCCACAAAGAGGTATTAAGGACTGGAATGATAGATGTGGCTTTCATTGAACATCTTAAAGGAAGGAGGATGGACATCTATGTTTATGGAAGACATTTCATATCTGAAGGTCCAGGTGGAAGACATGGCTAACAATTAAAATTTTGGATGGGCAGAAGATCAAAATTTGATTGTGAAAATCTTAGAGATCTTTAGGATTAGAGATAAGGGATTTAGAGGAGATCCAGAACATGGAAAGTTTTAATCAAGGATGATAATTTTAAGTTTGCAATGTCTCTGTAGTGGGCACTATCATAGGTTTGCACATGTAGGAGTGAAGATTGAATGGAACTTGATGCAAGTTAGGATGCAGTCAGCAGTTTGCTCGAATCAGGTTTATGTATGGTGGGAGTTCACAACAAAGTAGTGAACTATTAAAGTTTTTAAATTTAGGAAGATTTAGCAGCTCGAGCAGAAAAAGTGGATATATGCAATATTATAGAGCTGGAAGTTGGTGAGAGGGTATTATAGGGTCAGAAACTCGGCTGACGATCATCTAGGGCATGAAAGATGAAAAAACTATTTCAGACTATGATCGAGATAACAATTTGTAGGGTAACCAAAACAATATTTAATTGAATTAAATATCTGTTCCCCCAATACTCGGTCAGATAAACATCAATGTCATGGTTGAGAAAAGTGATGAGGTAAAGGGTAACTTTACAGAGTTTGTCGACTTTCATGTGTAGGAAGGAACTACAGATACTGGTTTAAACCAAAGATAGACACAAAAAGCTGGTGTAACTCAGTGGGACAGGCAGCATCTCTGGAGAGAAGGAATGGGTGACGTTTCCGGTCGAGGCGAAGGGTCTCCAGAGATGCTGCCTGTCCAGCTAAGTTACTCCAGCTTTTTGTAACTATTGTTGACTTTCATGTTGTGTTTTTGGATGATGTCACTGAGAGCTGCATATGGATGGGAAATAGATGTAGCCATTGTACTTTTCTCACTCTCTCGTCTTTACTTCTTGGTACTGCATGTACTTTTCTGTGTTACACCTATTTTTGTCTTTATTTAAAATGGTGTTTTAAAAAAAACTAATTTTGTTTCCTTGGTTTCTATTTTTAGTGCTACTTCCAGTTGCTCACATTTCTCAAACAGCATAGCACTGTGTCACTTAACTCTAAATCTCAGCTGCTGTTACAAACTCTTTGGCATTCAATGCCACCAAGCTCTGAAGTCTAATTTGTTCCTTCTCTGATGTTTCACACCCCCTCCACTGTATACTGAAGTTTGACACTTTACACCAACTGCAATGTGAACTTCATCATTTGGCCAACAAATAAATTCTGGCACACATATAAAATTCTCAGGTTACCTTTTCTTTAATAGTCTGTATAAATATATTATATTTAAACTATACATATTTTATATACAATATAATGCAAATGTATGGATTCATATAAATACATCTATATTTTATATATTAATTTGTCTTGAGTTTAATTTTATTTTTCTAAATGTTAACAGTAGTATAAATATAACCTATCCAATTTTGAATCACTTAGATTTCTTTGATCAATTTCACAGGATTAACATTTATATATTCCTAATTAAGCTTCCAGATCCTCATTAAACACCAAACTCTTCAGCACCTTAGCAGCAATATTCTGAGAGTTTGACCACCATACATTTGAGGATGCATGCATTCTGCAAACCACATATTAAGCATTCATTCATTAAGTATTTCACATTATCCAATAGTTCTGCTTGAGTTGTTGAGTCAATCACCAGTCACGTAACCAACATCATTTTTTCCCAATGTTTTTTGCAATTGTTCTCGGATATTCTGCAAACAATGCCATAAGAGGTCCTAGTTCTAATACAAGGTTGTCACCTTGAAAGATTAATTATGTTTCTGTCTCCATAGGTGCTACTTAACCTGCTGAATATTTCCGACCATCCGAGTCAATTATTGATGAAAGTTATATATTTAAAACAGCAGTATCTACTCATAACTTTCATTCCCATGATACTACTTTGAAGAACAACTGGAGAGTTATCCCTGGTGATGTGGCCCTGTATATCCCTCAACCAATATCAACAAAATATATTGTCAAGCCGTTAACACATCACTGTTTATGGGTGCTTGCTGTGTACAAACTAGCAGAATTTCAACGCCAACCATTTGTACAGTGTGTTTAATGTACCAAAGGCACCTCAAGAGTCAAGAGTGTTTAATTGTTATATGTACCAAAACGGAACAATTAGGTTCTTACATGCAGCAATAGAACAGATCTGTAAACACAGCACTCAATACATACCATAATAATACAAACAAAAAACTTAAATAAATTGGAAAAAACAGAATATTAGGGCAATGCCTCCTATACATCCTTTGGTGGTGGGTAGGTCAGTACCTGTGATGGCAGTGTCCACCACTTTTATAATTTATTTCATTCCTGGGTGCTCGAATTGCCGATCTAGGCCAGGATGCATCCAGTCAATATGCTCTCTACCGTACTGTGGAAGATGAAGAGACAATTTGTCGACATACCCAATATCCTCAAAATTCTAAGGAAGTAGAGGCATTGATGGGTTTTCTTGATGAATGCAATCGATGACAGATCTTCAGAGAAATGCACACCCAGAATCTTGAAGCTGTTGACGTCTCCACCACCGACCCGTCAATGAAGACACTTTCATGGATTCTCGGCCTTCGTCTTCTAAAGTCAACTATCGGCTCCTTGGTCTTACTGGTTGACTGCAAGATGGTTATTCTGGCACCATTCCGTCAGACGATCTATGTCCCCCCTATCCTCTGACATCATCACGATGCTTCACATGTGCATTATCAAACAAGAAAATATATATTTCTGTAGTGTATACAATGGTAACTAACTTTAAGAACAGAGCACTGGAAAGGTATGAATTGTGACATGTGATATATTCAATATCTTATTAGCCTCGTGAATATGTGTGAGTATGCGCAGTGTACTTTTGCCAAATAAAGAAGACCCACACTGACAACAGCGTGTACTGAAAACGTGTGCTTGCTTCCAGCTACATGCTGAAGCCGTAATATCTTACAAGGATGAGGCGACGAGGATAGGATAGGGTTTGTGAACTCAACCCTTAAATACAGTGCAGGACAGTTTTGCAATATGCAGTATTGTTTAACATTTTAAACAGCAAATGCAAAACTGTGTCGCAATTGTTTGCGAACTGGATATGATAGGCCGCAGATCCTTCTATGCATGGGACTATAGTTTAAAACAGCAGATGTACAAATCATCTAGAGTTTGTCAGGATATCTTTGTGTTATTTCTACGGGGCAAGATGGTGTCCATGGGATACATCGGGCGACTAGAGACTTTCGACAAGAACTATGAAACATTTACCTTGTACTGTGAGCGAATTGAAATATTTTTATCGCAACTTACATTATTGAAGCTGGTGAAACAGAGGATGATGATCAAGTGCAGGTAAGAACACAAAACAAGGCCATCCAGGAACAAAAGAAAGCCATTCTATTAACTGTGATTGGTCATGACGTTTTTGAAACTCTCACCAACATCCTAGCCCCAGAGAAAGCAAGGAATGTTTCACTTGAGACTGTTCTTTCAAAACGTAATGCTCTCTTAAACCCTAGACCCATAGAGATTGCAGAAAGTTACAAATTTCACACAAGAAACCAGAAGTCTGGTGAGACTGTGAGTGAGTACATTATCTCATTGAAGAAGTTGTCTCCACACTGCAATTTTGCCACATTTCTGGATTAAGCTTTGCGTGATAGATTTGTATGTGGAATGCTGGATGAGCGAATCCAATCAAAATTACTGAACACATCAGCCCTTACCTTTGTTTTGGCACGCAAAACTGCTTTGGCCATGGAGATGGCATATCAAAGTGCGCATGAGTTTCGACCAACACGTGCTGGCACAGCCAACAGTCAAAAGGCAGTTCCAAAGCACAAGTGTGACAAGACAGGGAAAAGGCCTTCACAGCAAAGTTCTGGGGAAAGCACAGATATGTGCTATCGATTCAATGGTCAACACAAAGCAAATAAGTGCCAGTTGAAGAGCTCTAGGTGCTACAACTGTCAAAGGAAAAGCTATACTGCATCAGCATGTAGAGCACCATCACAGGACAAAGCAAAACAAAAGGCTTGACTAAACCAAATGCGTGGGATTCACAACCTCGAAGAACACTCAGAGAGTAATGAACTTGGACTGTACGGCATCTATATTATGAACGGTGGGTCTGGAAAGGAAGACTTACAGACAAAGGTCAAAGTGAACCATCAATACATTACTATGTGTATTGATACTGCTGCTGATTGCACAATTATAAGCAATGACACCTATGAATCCAAGTTTAGCAACATGCCCATCACAGAAACAAACAATTAGCTGACAACGTACTCTGGAGAGGTATTGGAGACATGTGGAGAGATGTTTGTGATGTACAACACAAGGGCAAGACTTTGAAGTTGCCAATAGTTGTCGCAAGTTTTGTCAATAGGCCAACATTGATGGATAAAATTGGCTCCGCTTACTGAAACTGGACTGGAAATCTGTATTCCATTTCGAAGTGCAAACACAACCTGACCAGTTGTTGCAGAAACATCATGCTATGTTCTATGACATCTACGATGGCATAAAAGGGTGAGCAAGCACACATCAGGATTCGACCCAATGTGGAACCTGTCTACTGTAGACCGTGACCAGTGCCATATTCGCTGAAAAGTAAAGTGGAAGATGAAATCAAAAAGTTGGAACAAAACAGTATACTGGTTAAAACAGATCGCAGTGATTGGGCTACTCCAATGGTAGTGGTTCCCAGAGCGGACAACGCAGTGAAATTGTGTGGAGACTACAAAGTGAGCATCAACCAGGCAATAGATGATGAACAGTATCCACCACCAACCTCACAAGATTTACACGTTGAAATGGCTGGTTCCAAGGTATTCTCTAAGCTAGATCTGTCGCATGCATATGCTCAGCTAAATGTTGATCGTAAGAGCCAGCAGTACCTCACGATGAACACACACATGGGATTGTATTCCTATACAAAACTACGCTATGGTGTGAAGTCAGCACCAAAAATCTTCCAAACTACAATGGACAAGATTCTGCAAGTAACATCAGATTGTTTGAACAATCAAGATGACTTGATGATTGCGACTGTTACTGAGGAGGAGAATCTAGAGACACTCAGTGAAGTGTTGAAATGGCTTGATGATCACAATATAAAGTTGAAAAGAAGCAAATGTGCATTCTTACAAACCAAAGTAGTGTATATTGGTTTGAAAGTGGATCAACATGGACTACAACCAGTGAAGGAAAAGATTGACGCAATAGCAAATGAACCAACACCCCAGAATGTGTCTCAACTCTGCTCCTTCCTGGGTATGGTATAGTATTACTCACACTTCTTACCCGAGTTAGTAACAAAGCTAGCTCCTCTTCACAAGTTGTTGCACAAGGATAAAAAATGTGAATGGTCCAAAGAGCAACAAAATGCTTATGATGCATGTAAGAATAGCTTGACCAGTGATGCATTACTTGTTTACTACGATACAAATCGGGAGTTAAAGTTAGCTTGTGATGCATCTAGTTGTGGTGTTTGAGCTGTGATTTCACATGTAATAGAACATGGACAAGAAAAGCTGATAGCATTTGCATCACACGCACTTACCAAGAGTGAGCGTAATTATGCACAAATCGAGGTATCATCATTGGGATCAAGAAATTCCATCAGTATCCGTTGGGTTGGAAATTCACCCTGACTACTGATCATTAGCCACTTCTTGCTATTCTTGGTCCTCGGTCCTCGGTCAGCAATACCTACAATGTCAGCCTCGAGGATGCAGCGCTGGGCCGTTCTCCTGTCATAGTATGACTACAGTATTGAGTACCGCAGCTCAAAAGAAAATGCTATCGCTGATGCATTGTCACATTTGCCTCATGAAGAATCAGTTGGGGGCACTGAAGGTGCTATCTACGTTACAGAAGCAGTGGACAATGACTTTCCAGTCACAGCAGCTGAAATTGCTGCTGAAACTCAAAAGAACACAGTGCTAAAACAAGTATACAAACAAACTTTGTGTGGATGGACAGAAATAAAACCATGTACCAATGAACTAAAACCTATCACAATAGACAACATGAACTGTCCAAGGGTCCAAAGAGCAAGGGTGTATTAAATGGGGTCAGAGTAGTAGTACCCAATTGTTTAAGACAAAGATTACTTAAAGAACTCAATAGTGAACACACAGGTATTGTAGGAATGAAATCTACAGCCAGAGGTTGCATGTACTATATTGGCTAGGATTGGACAATGACATAGAAGCAATGGCAAGCAAATGAAGCACTTGTCAGAGTTGTAGACGTAGGCTTGCCCAAATCCCTTTGCAAACATTTCTTGGCCTAATAGACCTATTCAGAGGATTCATGTGAATTTTTGTGAACACGGGAATAATAACTTTCTTGCTTTGGCAGATAGCCACTCAATGTCGATTGAGTTGGTAGATATGGGTACAAACACAACAGAAAGACCAATAGATGCATTGCGGTCTATTTTTGCATGTCATGGAAGAGCTTGTTTCTGACAACAGCCCCCAATTTCGTGCTGCTCTGTTCCAAACTTTCATGAAGCTAAATGGTATCAATCATACCTTAGTGCCAACTTACCATCTGGCATCTAACGGCACAGTCGAAAGGTCAGTCAGGATAGTCAAAGGAACTCTCAAGAAACAAGTTCTTGAAGGGAATTCAAAATTCAGTATGTCACAGGGGCTAGCTAGTTTCTTACTGAAATATCGGACCACTCCACAGGGTATACGGCAGCTGAACTTCTCATGAAAAGAAGGCTCAGAACTAGACTGCATTTGGTTCTACCCAACCTATCACCTAAGGTTGAACACAAACAATCTGATCAGAAACGTCATTATGGTGGAAGTCAAAAAGACGTAGGTTCAATACACATGATCAGGTTTGTGTTCTCAGCCCCTTTATAAAGCAAAGAAATGGGAGGTGGGAACAGTAGTTGAAGTGTGTGGTACCAGGAGGTAGAAATTGGAGGATGTGTTAGAAGTGTGCACATAAACCATATGATCCCAGCAAGGGATGAACCAGTACAAGAGCAAAGTATACACGAAGAAGTAGATCTGTCGGACTTTGGTATTATTCCAAGTTCAGAAGTACAATCAGAATCGTCAAAGAAAGTAGGGACAAAGATAAATGATTCTGATCTTGACTCTCCTTTAGAACCACAACCTGACCCTCCCCATAAACCACTCAGGAAATCAGAAAGAGTGAGTAAACCAGTCGTCAGACTAAATTTATAACATTATTCTTGTTTATCTAATTTACAAGTTATTTTACTTTCTAAGGGGAGAGCAGGGTAGTGTATATAACACTAACTCTAACTTTAAGTACTCGAATGGTATGATTTGTGTCATGTGATATATTCAATATCTTATTAGTCTTGTGAATATGTGTGAGTATGCGCAGTGTACTTTTGTGAAATAAAGAAGACTCACACTGGCAACAACATATACTGAACACCTGTGCTTGTTTCTATCTATATGCTGAAGCCGTAATATCTTACAATTTCTGTATTTGACTCCAATAGTAAAATGTATGGAATTTCCAAGCCAGCTACAGATTTTAATATGGAGATACTATACAATTTTAATTCCTTGTATTAAATGATAGGAACCCCGCCCAAAATTATTCTGTTTAACTATGAGTAAAGGAATATAATTTAAAGAAGGCTTTTAGGTAAGGAATGGAAAGATGAATAGGGTGGACTTTCCATATAGGACAGAGCAGATCAAGCAAAGGTTGTCTGATTCTAGCTGTACGAGACTAACTGTGGGTCAAGGGAAGGTGGCAGAGCCTTCTACTCACTCCATACCTACCAATGTTACAAAATTTTGAGATTTTAATAATCAAGTCTGCAATTTATCCCATCAGATATAGCATAAAAAGAAGTTCAATTTGACACCTAGTTCACTTTCATATCTTCAGTATTAAAAAAGTTATGGCCATTTTCATACTCTGAAATTAGCATCTTGTTCCCTATTGCTTTTCCATTGACAACTCAAAAGCTGTGACCTGGGACAGTCAAAAGCCCATTACCTTCTTAAAAATTAAGAGAACTGAATTAAATTTTCAGTTATTACAGATTAAAGCATTCTGAAACAAATATGAAACAATCTTACTTGAATGACCTGGAATTAAAGCATATAATTAGTTAGTTACCTAATTGTAGCTAATTACAAAATTCAATTACTAGATCTAAACATCTATCCATTTCTTAAGAAAAGGTTAACATTTTTAAATAGCCTAAGTGTCCAAATAACATTCACATAAGAATTCACAATATAACATGATTTTAAAATCTCATTGTCATGAATTTATAGGCCAAATGGAAGTTAATTTACGGGAAATGATTAATTCCCGTAAATTAACGGGCATTTTAATCATCCTGTGAGGGTTTTTTTGTGGAACGCGATCGATTGGAATGTTGCATTTGCGGTGAATTTGAACCCCATATCGGCAGGAAAAACACTGCCGGTTCGTATGGGGCCAAAATCACATTTTCGCTAAGGATATTTTGATTAGTCATCCTAAGAAGCAAGTTTATATGTAAAATAAATGACATACATTTTGTTTTGTCCCCTACGTGAGATCCGTCCCGTTGTAGGCGTTGATGGCGTTAGAAGTAGCTTTTTATTTTACTCCAGCGATTAAATTGTCCCGCGATTTAAAAATAAACTTCAGAGAACGGAAGTCGGAACGATTTTTCTGCAGCAGCTTAACAGTCTGAGGCAGTTCGCCTCCGACAGGCAGGAGAAAACGGCATTTTAATCCCGCCCCCCCCCCCTCAAAGGCGCCAAAGTTGCGCACACGGCCAGTGGCAGAACAGCACTGCCGCTGAAGGTAAGTATTGTAAAATCGCTACCATACCAATCCCAATCTCATCATCAAACAGCAGAAAAGGTCAGTGCCATTGTAGTCTGGTGGACACTAAGCAACAGCTCTTTGATACCTCGTCATATCTACCTTCTACCTTTTACCAGCACCAGGCCACTGTCTCACATACCACAGACCTCATCTTTTCAGGAGATCTCCCATCCAAAGCCTACAAACCTACAGAACAACCAACCCTCAACTCCTCATTTCTATCTCCCACCTAACATTTATAAACATGACTGCCCTGGCTGGCCCAATGTTTCTATCTGCTGTAGTACCTCATCCCCTCATGGCTTGACATTCTATTCTCCCCCCCCTGCTGATTTCCTAAGATGAGGCCTTCCATCAGCCCTTCAGCCGAGCTTTTGGCCAATGTGGTTGATAGTCCTCATCTGCTTAACGTCCATTTCCAGCACTTCTGCTCTCAACCTGCCTCTTCTTAGACATGGTAGAGATAGAGTCCCATTGGTCCTCACCTTTCACCCCACCGCTACCCAAGATGGCGGCGGGACTACCCAAGATGGCGGCGGCGCGGGCACATCGCGACGCGCCGACGCCCTGTGTCTCACGAGAATCTGCGAACTAGCAATAATTTACTTACTTGTTTCAAGTCTGTTCGCACGGAGCAGTCTTGCATTCCTATTGTACAGCCGACAGGAACTTCTGAACATCGGTTCCTGCAGCTGCAACAACTTTTTGGGTGAACTCCGTCTCGCTCCTGAACTAGCCAGAACAGCAGAGCAACGGAACAGCGGAGCGTACCAAGCCAGCTCGGCCGACCAGAAGCATCCATAGACGGCGACGCGAATGCAAACACCGCCGTGGATGCTGAGGTGGGTTAATGGCTAGGTTAGAGTTAACCCCACACAGGCTATCAATTCCTTGCCTTTTCCTCGCCAACATACGCTCACTGGCGAACAAAATGGACGAACTCCGGCTACGGATTACCTCCCACAACTAGATTAAAGATTGCAGCATCATGTTCTTCACAGAAACATGGCTTAACGTGGACGTTCCTGACAGCCCATCGAGCTAATGGGGCGTCATATACTCCGAGCGGACAGAACAACAGGCTAAGACCAGAGGTGGGGGTCTGTGCATTTATGTGAATAAAGCTTAGTGCACGGACACTACCATCATCGAGAGTCACTGCTCAGCTAACCTCGAGTTTCTCATGGTTAAATGCAGACCATTCTATCTGCCCAGAGAGTTTACTTCCACTGTTGTGACTGCAGCCTAAATTCCTCCAAATGCAAATGCTAAGCTTGCAATGAAAGAACTGCATACTGCCATTAACAAACAACAGACTCACAACCCCGAGGCAGCCTTCATTGTTGCGGGTGACTTCAATCACTTCAACTTGAAGACTGTACTCCCCAAATTCAACCAACATGTCTCCTTCGCCACTAGAGAAGACAAGAAACTGGACAAAGTTTACACAAACATGGCTGAAGCTTACACAGCCGTCCCCCTCCCCCACCTTGGACAGTCTGAACACCTCTCATTGTTCCTGCTCCCACAATACTCTCCACTCATCAGACGTGTTAAACCCAGAGTGAGGACAGTTAAAGTTTGATCAGAGGGAGCGGACTCCACACTTCAGCAGCGTTTTGGAAACAATGACTGGAATGTGTTTGCAGCTCAGGCCACCCTTGACTCCCACACTGACATTGACTCTTATCCTCCTCTGTTTTGGATTTTATCAACTCCACCATTAACAGTGTCACCTCCCTCAAACGGATTACCACATTCCCAAATCAGAAGCCCTGGATGAGCAGAGAGGTCAGGCAACTGCTGAAGGCACGTGACACCGCGTTCAGGTCAGGCGATGCTCAAGCCTACAGTTCATCCAGGGCTAACCTGAAGAAGGGCATCAAGAAGGCCAAGCATAGCTACAAGCTAAGGGTCGAGGAGCACTTCAAGAACAACTCCGACCCCCGATGCATGTGGCAAGGCATCCAGGCCATCACAAACTATAAGCCCACCAACACCACCCCCACATCCAGCGATGCCTCCTTCCTTGAGGAGCTCAACCACTTTTATGGCCGCTTTGACAGGGACAATCAAGAGATGGCCATCAAGGCTATGCTCCCTGATGATCACCAGCCCCTCACACTCACCCCCTACGATGTGTATGCGGCACTGAGCAGGATTAATGCACGTAAGGCTGCTGGCCCTGACGGCATCCCCGGGCGCGTCCACAGGGCCTGTGCTGCGCAGCTGACAGACGTCTGGACTGACATCTTCAACCTGTCACTTGCCCAAGCAGTTGTCCCCACGTGCCTTAAAACCACCTCCATCGTGCCGGTGCCAAAACCCTCCACTGCAGTGAGCCTCAATGACTTCCGCCCAGTTGCACTTACTCCCATCATCACCAAGTGCTTCGAAAGGCTGGTCCTGGCACACCTCAAAGGCTGCCTACCTCCCACACTGGATCCCTATCAGTTTGCCTACCACAAGAACAGGAGTACGGAGGATGCCATCTCCATGGCACTTCACTCCGCCCTCTCCCACCTCGACAACAGAGACACCCAAGTGAGAATGCTGTTCATCGACTTTAGCTCAGCATTTAACACCATTATCCCCTCCAAACTGATAACCAAACTCATTGACCTGGGCATCGGCCCCTCCCTCTGCAACTGAATACTGGGCTTTCTAACCAACAGACCCCATTCTGTTAGGTTAGACAACCACACCTCTTCAACCATCACCCTGAACACTGGTGTTCCACAGGGTTGTGTGCTGAACCCTCTTCTCTACTCTCTCTTTGCCTGCGACTGCACACAGAAGGTCTAGGGGTGGCACGAACACCCCCATCCATATTAACGGGATGGAGGTGGAGCGTGTTTCCAGCTTCAGGTTTCTGGGGGTCAACATCTCTGATGACCCCTCTTGGACCCACAATACCTCAACACTGATCAAGAAGGCTCACCAGCATCTCTTCTTCCTGAGAATGTCCATCTGTCTCCTCAGATTCTGGTGAACTTCTACCGCTGCGCCGTCGAGAGCATCCTTACCAACTGTATCACAGTATGGTATGGCAACTGCTCTGTCTCCAACCGGAAAGCACTGCAGAGTGTGGTGAAAACTGCCCAACGCATCACCGGTTCCTCACTCCCCTCCATTGAGTCTGTCCAGAGCAAGCGATGTCTGGGAAGGGCGCGCAGCGTCGTCAAGGACTGGTCTCACCCCATGCCACAGACTGTTTACCCTCCTCCCATCCGGGAGGCGCTACAGGTCTCTCCATTGCTGGACCAGCAGGTTCAGGAACAGCTTCTTCCCTGCTGCTGTTACCCTACTTACCTCTGCACCTTGGTGATTGCCAATCACCCCCCCCCCCCCGGATACTCCTTCTCCCAGTGACTGATCTCCCCCCCCCCCCCCCAAAAAAAATTGCACTATGGCTACTTTATATACAAACATATATTTTACTGTTCCATTATTCTGTGTTCGCACATCTGGGTGAGATGCTAACTGAATTAATCCTGGTTCATTCATCCCTCCCTTTCTGAAGCACCTTTCTCTGGAACCGTAGGTGCAGCCCATGTCTATACACCTCCACCTTCAGCACCATTGTTGGACTCTTCCAGGTGAAACAGATTTACATGCACCTCCTCCAACCTGTTCCACAGCATTAAAGAAAACTGGAATAACTCAGCCGCTCACGCAGCATTCCCGGAGAATGTGGATAGGTGATGTTTTGGGAAAGAAGGGTCCTGACCCGAAATGTCACTTATCCATGGTCTCCAGAAATGCTGCCTGACAGCTGAGTTACTCCAACACATTGTGTCTTTCTTTTGTGTAAACCAGCAAATGCAGTTCATTGTGTCTCTGTTCTATGGCATTCTCTGCTTACTACATTTGGGCCCCCGGGCATTTGGTCCCACCTCTACATCGGTGAGACCAAATGGAGATTAGGTGGCTGCTTGGCTAAGCAGCCATGATCTGTCCAACATGAACACCTGGAGCTCCTGATTGCTCACAATTTTAAATTCCTTCCCCATTCCTGCATTGAACTGTCTATACCCAATGTCCTCCACTACCTGAGTGAGGTCAAACGCAAACTAGAAAATAACCTCACATTCAACCTTGATAGTTTACAACCCAACACAATGAACATTGAATTTTCTAAATTCAGGTAACCTGCTTCTACTTGGTCTCTCTCTTATCTACCCAGATCCTCCTTTCCCCCAAATAGTCCACACCATCTCACCCACCCACTCCATCTGCCCAGCATCCGCGCACACCTATTGGGTCCCTTCTCCCTCACAGTCACCATCTGTCCACCCCCTCCCCGATATGGTCCTGTACTCCATCTTCCTTTTCAATCAGATTTCATCATCTGTAGCCCCCTCCTCCCGGTAAATACTTTTTTCTATCTGAGGTCCCTCGCTCCTTAATGGCCATTTAATATCTCTCTTACGATTCGGCTGGTAGCATCCTCATCTCCGACAAAATACTCAGTTCAAGTCTTCTTTCATAAACCTAAACACGTAATCTAGATTGTTTCTCCAGAACAGTGCTGCGCTGTCGGACTACAGTTTGGTGGAATATTAATTGAATGCTCGTCTGACTCATCATCTCCTTCTGTTAACCATTGAAAAGGTTGTTGATCCATTGTAAATCGCTATTAGTTAAATCACACTCTACAGTGAATATAATTAAAGTTCTTAAACGCGCTCTGTGGTGTTCCGGTGGGCAAGGTTACACATGGCTGCTCTCTCCCCCCGAGTAATATTTTACAAAACCGACCCTCTCTCTGGGGCGTTATTGATTTAACAGGAGGTACCCTGTATGTGGTGGTGCAACAGCCTCTCCCAGTGATTAATGTTACCTGTGCCACCGGGTATGGTGCTCCACAACTGTTCTTCTTCCTCTTTCCCTGAAGCTTTCTTTGAGTCACGCCTTCGCTTGTCGGCTTGGCGCGACTTGGCCAAGCCAGGGTTATACTTGAGCAAAGCCACGCTGGTCCGCTTCACCCCATCATTGTCTTTCAGCTTGACCTGACTTAGCTTCGAGGACTGAGGTCCCTTAGGGCCCCCAGGCAAAATCACTTCCCCGATGCTCTTCGTCCTGGCGGGCCCTCTCCGCCTTTCTGCCATGTCGTTTTTCGACACATTTGTGCTCTGCATCAGTCAGTGTGCGGGATGGCGCGCAGCCCTGTCCCACGGTCACAGCGCGGTGGCCACCTGGCCATGTCTGTAGGAAGCGCGCGTAACCGTTACCAAGCAACCGGGTAGGCACTAACAATAGCTTGGTTACCCTCCCACTTTACCTACCGCTCATTGCACACCGGCAGTTCCGAGTCGTTGCGGTCCATTCATGTTGACTTCCACTTTTCAGAATTTGAGAAGAAACAGAGGTAAAACAACGCGCACTTAGCAACCTCTCCGGTCTTTTTTTTCTTCACTCAGGAGGGTCCGATGATGGATTTTCATGCAGTTCATGCACAAAGAGAAATGGTAAACTAGCGGACTGAGAGGATGACACCTTCTCAGCACTGCCTCCACCTACATCTAGTGCAGCAGAGACTGAACTTCGGCCGATGTTCAACTCGGACTTGGTCCAAGGTGCAAACCATAATTCTAGCATCATTTATTTACCTCGTTTGCTTTCATAGGTTTAGATCACCGCAGTCAGCGAGAAGGTTGTAAAAATATGTTATTGTTTGAATGTTATGTATTACATTGTCATTTAGTTTGTTTGAAGACAATCAATTTTGTGTGAAGAAAGACACAAACAGCTGGAGTAACTCAGCGTGACAGGCAGCATCTCTGGAGAGAAGGTTTGGCTGACGTTTCGGGTCGACTCTTCTTCAGACTGATTTTAAGAGAGGTGGTTCTTTTGTATGAATACCGCCTTACATTCTTTTTACCGCTGAGCCATAAACACTTCGCTAGTGTTGTATAAAACATCACTTAAGTACATGTGTAAGACAATCCATCATGCCCAAATAACATTTTGCAAGATGGAGATGAATACGAAATGTATTAAACTTTAGTGGCTCACATCAATGCCCGCAAAATGGAGGTCCCTGAAGATCACAAGTGCCATTCATAAATGGACAAAAAATAAGACAGAAAGTGCTGGTGTAACTCAGCAGGCCATGCAGCATCTCTGGAGAACATGAACTGGTGACGTTTTGGCCCCGGACCCTTCTTCAGACCGATTTTAAGAAGGAGGGAAGGAGGTGGTGGGGGGAGAAGAAAGCTGGAGAGCGAAGGGTAGGGCACAAAAATTACAATGGTTGGCAACCAATAGATCCAGTTGGCCTTAGCAGACCAAGCGCAAGTGTTTGGCTAAACGGTCACCAAGTCTAACCTTGGTCTTGCCGATGTACAGGAGGCCATGTGGGGATGCAGTAGATCAGGTTAGATCCAAGGCCTACCTGATCTCCCTGTTGCGAAGCATATCGACTCCCCATTCCCATACTGACCTTTCTGTCCTACCCCCCCCCCCCCCCCCCCCCCCCATTGCCAGAGAGAGGCCACATGCAAAGTGGAGGAACAGCACCTCATATTATGCTTGAGTAGTTTGCAACCCAACATTATGAACATTGAATTCTCTAATTTTAGGGAACTAAACCACCCACCTCCCTTCTTCCCACCACCTCTCCCCTTTTACATTCATATCCCCTGTACCACTCCTGGACTTGCACCTGTATTTCCCCTCCCCTTCCACCTACATTTCTTTGTCAAGCTTCCCAGTTAGAAACTCTTTAATCCTTTTGTCTCGCACCCTCTGTTGTTTAATCTCTGGCCTTTGTCCAACCATCTACCTATAACTACCCCGCCTCTGACCTGTATCACCCTACCAGGCTTTGTCCTGCCCCTGCTCTCTTCCAGCTTTCTTCCACCCCCCCCCCCCCCCAAATCAATTTGAAGAAGAACCCCGTTCATGTTCTCCAGAGTTGCTGCCAGACCCACTGGGTTACTCCAGCACTTTGTGTCTTTCCTTGTAAACCAGTAACTGCACTTCCCTATTTCTTTGTAAATGGACATTCCAGTGCAGAACATAGTATTTAGGAACTTAATTAGGCAACGTTTTTGCAAAAAAAAGGAGCTATAAATGTTATGTTCTGCACTTTCACCAATATGGAACTAAATTAAGTAATGACTTTTTAAAAGAAACCATTTTCAATGTTCAGTAGTCAGTTGCTTAAATGGGTGATCCACATGGCTACGGGGACAAGTCAGAGACGAGGAGTACTGCTGCAGTGTGTGTCATTGCACTGGAACAGCATACCAAAGCTGTTTTACCTAGAAGGATTAATGCAATCACATACAAATACCTTCACCTGGAAGTTCACCTCTAAGTTATACACTGTGCTGATTTGGAATTAAATCAGCATTCCATCATTGTTGCTGGTATAAAATGTGGAACTCAATATATTCAATATTACAAAGGAATGCAGATGTTCACTACCACGTCTTCTGTGACAGTAAATACTGACTTGCCCAGATTCCCAAATTCCACATACGAATAAATAGAATAGGTGAGTTTACTGGGATGGATCACACCATTTCTCAAAAGTAAACACAAAATGCTGGAGTAACTCAGCGGGTGAAGCAGCATCGCTGAAGAAAAGGAATGGGCGACGTTTCGGGTCGAGACCCTTCTTCAGACTGATGTCAGGGGGGAGGGGGGACAAAGATAGAATGTAGGCTGAGACAGTAAGACTAGTAGGAGAACTGGGAAGGGGAAAGGGATGAAGGGAGAAAGCAAGGGCTATCTGAAATTAGAGAAGTCAATGTTCATACTGCTGGGGTGTAAACTACCCAAGCAAAATATGAGGTGCTGTTCCTCCAAATTGCGCTCGGCCTCACTCTGACAATGGAGGAGGCCCAGGACAGAAAGGTCAGATTGGGAGTTTAAGTGCTGAGCCACCGGGAGATCAAGTAGGTTTCTCATTAGTAATGGTGTAGGCTTGCCAAAAGGAACCATATTGTACAAGGCCTGGCCCAACTCATCCATACCAATCAAGATGTCTACCTGAGCTAGACCCATTTGCCTTAGTTTGGTTATATCTTCCTAAAACCAATATAATGTTTTCATTTAATAATTCCAATAGCTTCTTTGATGATAACAATAGTTTTAAAACCCGTAAGTAGGAAACAGGGCACAGTATTGAATTTATTTTTTTTGACACAATAATACAGCCAATAGTCAAATAGCATAACATCATAAAATATGATTGTGATTCGTAAAAGTTTGAATTCTTTTTGTTCCAGTGGAGCTTTGTGAATGTTGCCCTTTTACATGTGACATGTTCTAACTTTCTGATTACAATATATTTATGTCTTGATCTTGATCGTGATCATTGTACTTTTTTATTTTCTCCCAGGTATTACTGTAAGATCTATGTGCTAGCTGAAATGCAAATTAAAATAAATTAGTGTTTGTAGGTCACAACTATGTATACAACATTTTCTAAATATGTGGTTCTCCTGTAAACAACATGCTTATTTTGACAACCACTCAAATCTCTCATTTTACTTTTGAAAGTTGTCACTCTGGAGTAATCTTTCACTTTTACCACTACATGAAAAATTGACTCTGCACTTCAATTTTACATCCTATTGAATCCCATACACCAGTGATGTCAGTGTAGAATATCAGGAACTCAGTGAAACCCATTTTCTGTATGGCAGTGGAAACAAAAATTAAACCATTTATTTCAGTCCCCAATGAATTGTTCTCTACTTTCTGCCGCTTTTGCTTATTCTCCACACGTGTGTCTCCGCATAAGTGAATTTATCATTTTATAAAAACCAGACAGAACCTCCACCTAAAGAAAGATTTGTACAAAAACGTTTCAAAGCAACTCACATAGTTTGAGAGTCTAACTGGTCACACAACCACCTGCAGCAGAAATTGTATGTACAGACTAATTCAAAAGGCAGCGATGATCCAAATCGTCTCCCGCTTTCTCTGTATCTTTGCAGGTTCATTTTCTTAACTATTTTAACAATAACTTTACTGATGCCATATTTTTGGCTTCACCTAGCAGTAACTCGTTGCAACATTAACTCAGTTCTCATTTGCCCTTTGTGTTTTGTTCCTTTTTTTTGATGGCATGGAAAACAAATAAAAGGCCCCATTACACATTTTTTGGGGGTTATTATTCACATATATAGCCATCATAAAAATACACGTTTTTATTCAATTTCATTGATGCTCTAAACATTTTTCACAAGTATCCTTGATAAAACATAACAAATGGTACCATTAGTCGTGATATTGTTTTAATACTGTTTAAATGGGATTGTTCAGAGAAACATAGAAAAATAGGCGCAGGAGTAGGGCCATTTTGCCCTTCGAGCCAGCAGCGCCATTGAATATGATGGCAGATCATCTAAAATCAGTACCCCCCCCCGTTCCTGCTCTTCTTCAATTTGGAAGGGCTTGCCAGAAATTACCAGCTACAAGAGGAAAGCCCCCCCGCTCTTTGGACAATCGTCAGATGACCATCGACCTGAATGGGTTTTACTGCAGGTTTGAAAATCAGAAACGTAACCCTGGTCCCCTCCTCCCCAACCAACACAGCCAGATCCCAGTCTACAAAGAATGGACCCTGCACCCTCTCCTTCCCATTCACCACTTCACACCTACTTAAGACAAGACTCCAGTATGAAAAGACTGGACAATTTCCCACTCCAATCAACACTTCACACCCACTCACAGCCTGACCTCAGTATGCAAAGACTGGGCCTTTCTACACCCCACCCCCCTCCAATCACCCATACCCCTCTGTGCTGCACACCATAACTTATCCAATATCAACAATAAAAATAGAGGAGGTGGAGAGGCTTTTCAGAGGACAAAAGAGCCGGAAATCTCTAGGACCTCTTAAGCGACCTCTTAAGCTCTGTGCCAAACAGCTGGAACCGGTCTATTCAGACATTTTTAACCAGTCCATGCAAACATGTACTGTCCCTGCCTGCTTCACAGTCTTCACTATTGTCCCTGTACCCAAAAAGGCAAAGATTACTTGTCTTAATGACTACAGGCCTGTCGCACTGACCTCTGTAGTCATGAAGACACTTGAAAGGCTTGTGCTGGCCAAGCTGAAAAATATCACAAACTCCCTGCTGGACCCTCTGCATTTTGCATATCGGGCCAATAGATCTGTGGATGATGCAATCAACCTGGGCCTGCACTTCATCCTTCAGCACCTAGACTGCCAGGGGACCTATGCGAGGATCCTGAATGTTGATTTTAGTTCTGCAATCAACACCATTGTGCCAGAGCTATTACACTCCAAACGTCCCTAGTTGACTGTGCCTGAACCCCTCTGTCGGTGGATCACCAACTTCCTGATAGACAGGAAGCAGCATGTGAGGCTGGGAAAGCACATCTCAGACCCGCAAACGCTCAGCATAGGAGCACCGCAAGGCTCTCCTCTCCTCCCTCCACACCAACGACTGCACCTCCACTGACACCACTGTCAAGCTTCTCAAGTTTGCGGATGACACAACCCTGATTGGTCTGATCCAGGATGGGGAGGAATCTGCCTACAGACAGGAAGTGTCATAGCTGGCGTCCTGGTGCTGTAGCGACAACCTAGAGCTCAATGCTCTTAAGACAGTGGAATTGATTGTAGGCTTTAGGAGAGCTCCCCCTCCCCTCACCCCACTCACCATCAACAACACCACAGTCACATCTGTGGAGGCTTTTAAGTTCCTGGAACCATCATCTCCAAGAAGCCTTAAGTGGGGGGCAACCATCGACTACACAGTCAAAAAGGCACAACATGGAATGTACTTCCTACGGCAGCTGAGGAAGCACAATCTGCCACAGGCAATGATGGTCCAATTCTATATGGCCATCTTAGAGTCTGTTCTCATCTTCTCCGTCATGGTCTGGTTTGGCTTAGCCACCAAGCACGACACCTGGAGGCTGCAGCGAATCGTCCGATCAGCAGAGAAGGTTATTGGCTGCAACCTTCCATTGATGAACTGTACTTGGCAAGGGCCAGGAAGCGAGCGGGCAAGATCATCTCTGACCCCTCTGATCCTGGCCACAAACTCTTTGAATCACTTCCATCTGGAAGGCAACTCCGGATTGTCAAAGCTGCCACAGCCAGACATAAAAACAGTTTTTATCCACGAGTAATTGCTCTACTCAACAGCCAAAATTCTGTAGCTTCCCTTTGATCTGGTATTTTGTTGGCTCACATGCTTGATTAATGGTGTTTTATCGTTAATGTTTTATTATTATTAATATTTAGTGTTTTCTGAGTCATTTGTAACTGTCACTGTATGTCATTTTGTTACTTGTGGGCGAAGTACCGAGGCAAATTCCTTGTATATGAACACTTGGCCAATAAACTTACTTACTTACATTTCCCCATATCCCTTGATTCCTTTAGCCCTCAGAACTAAATCTAACTCGCGCTTGAATCCAGTGAATTGGCCTCCACTGCCTTTTGTGGCAGAGAATCCCACAGATTCACAACTCTCTGGGTGGTTTTCCTCATCTCAATCCTAAATCGCCTACCCCTTATTCTTAAACTTTAACCCCTGGTTCTGGACTTGTCCAACAGCGGGAACATTTTTCCAGCATCTAGCCTGTCCAATCCTTTAAGAATTGTATATGTTTCTATATGATCCCCTCTCATACTTCTAAATTCCAGTGAATACACGCCCAGTCGTCCCATTCTCATAAGTGAGATTATCCACTTTGGCGGCAAAAACAAGGGGGAAGATTATTATCTCAATGGGGTTAGGTTAGGTAAGGAGGAAGTACAGCGAGACCTGGGTGTCGTTGTACACTAGTCAATGAAAGTTGGTGTGCAGGTACAGCAGGCAGTGAAGAAAGCTAATGGAATGTTGGCCTTCATAACAAGAGGATTTGAGTATAGGAGTAAAGTGGTTCTTCTGCAGTTGTATAGGCCTCTGGTGAGACCACATCTGGAGTATTGTGTACAGTTTTGGTCTCCTAATTTGAGGAAGGACATCCTTGTGATTGAGGCAGTGCAGCGTAGGTTCACGAGATTGATCCCTGGGATGGCGGGACTGTCATATGAGAAAAGATTGAAAAGACTGGGCTTGTATTCACTGGAGTTTAGAAGGATGAGGGGGATCTTATAGAAACATATAAAATTATAAAAGGACTGGACAAGCTAGATGCAGGAAAAATGTTCCCAATGTTGGGTGAGTCCAGAACCCAACATTGGGGCCACAGTCTTAGAATAACCATATAACCACATAACAATTTCAGCACGGAAACAGGCCTTCTCGGCCCTTCCAGTCCGTGCCCACCATTAATTTTCCCCTAGTCCCATCTACCTGCACTCAGACCATACCCCTCCATTCCCTTCCCGTCCATAGACCTATCCACTTTACTTTTAAATGTTAAAATCAATCCTGCCTCCACCACTTCTGCAGGAAGATCAGGAATAAAGCGGAGGTAATTTAAGACTGAGCTGAGAAAAAAACTTTTTTACCCAGAGAGTTGTGAATTTATGGAATTCCCTGCCACAGAGAGCAGTGGAAGCCAAATAACTGGATGGATTTTAGATAGAGCTCTAGGGGCTAGTGGAGACAAGGGATATGGGGAGAAGGCAGGCACGGGTTATTGATAGCGAACGATCAGCCATGATCATATTGAATTGCGGTGCTGGCTCCAACGGCCGAATGGCCTCCTCCTTCACCTATTTTCTATGATTCTATATTTCTACGTTTCATCATATATCAGTCCCGCCATCCCGGGAATTAACCTGGTGGACCCTTCCTGCATTCCCTCAACATTAGCAATAATGTCCTTCCTCAAATTAGGAGGCCAAAATCACACATGTGCCAAACAGAGCGTGCCCAAGATCTGAATTGAACGCAGGTCCCTAGAGCTGCGATGCAGCAGCTCAACTGACCACGCTTCTGCATCACATACATTTTAGTATTTAAGAAACAACTTTACACTGGAGGTATCATTACACTTAGCATCATCTTTTATGAACTTACAATTGTGACATAGTTTTAATTCTTTGCAACTGTTAATTTGAGACACGTGGCAAGTCTCCAAGCTATATGCAGTAACCTTCCCCATTACTTCATAAAAAAATAAGCATTGTGAGATTCACCTCTGCGATGTCCACTTTGCGTTCCCAGGTTTTCACTTTTTTCTCTAAGTCAAAGCGATTCCAGGTCTCCTGAACATATTCAAGAATGCCCGGTACTTTGTAATTGGAAATGTCATTTCGAAACTTCTTGTTTAGCTCCTCTGCCTTGGCCTTGTCCTTTGTAAAAAATGACACTGATTTAACCATTCAAAAATAAATTACAGACATGTGCTGTGGACATTGGTATTTTGTCAGTGAAGTAAAGCCTCAAGGCTTGTGAAATGAGTGAGACAATAATCTATTTGTCTTACGTTTCAGCAAGGGCAAGCTTATGGACAGTGCCCGAGTTTGCCATATACATAATCAGTGGCCTTTATTCTGATGCTTCAAAGACTGGGAACATTCTCTTCATCACTCACTTCAACTTGATTCAATTTCTCACAAATTCATCAAGCTGGAGCTTGCTACAATTCACGCACAGTCTGTGCTGTCAGTTGAATTCAGAAATAGAAGTGATTAATGTTTCTGTCAAAGAAGCAGTGCAACAGCTCTCAAACCTGTGTTCTGCATCACCTAGAATTGGGATCCCTTAGCTATGGTTTGACACGTGGCATCTCTCAGCAACAGGAACATTTCTAAATGGGGGAGCAGTGATTAAATATTCTGAGGCCTATTACATGAGCCCAAACTACCCATGCATGGTACAATAGGCCTCTTCTCCATGATCATCCTCCATTGTGTAGTTAGTGACTTGAGGAGAAGATGATGATTGGGAGTGTGGGGGGGGGGGGGGGGGGGGGAGTTCAAAAGCTAACTGCCAGAACTGGTTGATAGGGAGAATATCAGGACAAGATTGTGCTGAGGTGGAGAGCATTGGGCAACTAATTGTGGGAGAGTCGGCCTGTCGCTAGTGTGGCAGAAGCAGACGTTCGTGAGACTGCATTTGGAGTATTGTGTTCAATTTCTGTCACCCTGCTAAAGGAAGGATGTTGTTGAGCTGGAAAGAGTGCAGAGAAGATTTACGAGGATGTTGCTAGGACTTGAGGGCCTGAGCTACAGGGAGAGATTAGACAGGCTAGGACTTTAGTCCTTGAAATGCAGGAGGATGAGGGGTGATCTTATAGAGGTGTAATAGATAAGGTGAATGCACTGAGTCTTTTACCCAGATTAAGGAAATCAAGAACCAGAGGACATATGTTTAAGGTAAGAGGGGAAAAATTTAATAGGAGGAGCAACATTTTCACACAGAAGGTGGTGGGTAAATGGAACGAGCTGCCTGAGTAGGTAGTTGAGGGAGGTACTGTAACAACATTTAAAAGACATTTGGTCAGATACATGAATAGGAAATGTTTTGAGGGATATGGTCCAAACACAGGCAGGTTGGACGAGTGTAAATGGGGCATCGTGGTTGGCATAGGAAAATTGGGGCGAAGGGCCTGTTTCCGTACTGTATGACTATGACTGTAAATCAGGTAGATAATTGGGATAAGGGCTGGAAATTATATCAGGAAGGTAGATAGTGGGGGAGGTTTGAATGGGTAGGTGACATGGGGGGGGGGGGTGGGGGGGGGGGGGAAAAGTCTTGTTGGCAGATGATAAATGGTGGTTAAGTCAACCAGAAAATTAGTGGGGAAGCTCAGATCATGTAGGTAATGGGCCAAGGACATTCATCTGCAAGGCATTAGTGAGCTTCAATCGTGGAAAGATAAAGCAAGCACCTAAATGAGGAAAGTAGGTGCCTTGGACTCACAATTCATGCAGAATGGAGACTATCGTCGTAATTTTAAAGAAAAAGCAAAGTTAATAGATTTGGTAAAACATGCTCAGTACCACCTACTTTTTCTACTTCTGTGGTCTCAAGTTCAATCTTCTGAAGCAGCTCATGTCTTGATTTAATTTCACTGAGAAGTTGTTTTGTCTCTTCAAGCATTTTCTGTAATTTCCTCTAAAAGGGGTACGTGATCACAGGATTAGAAAGTATAACAGACATTTAAACAATACTAAAATTAGGTCCTATGTCTTCCATAACCAACATTTAAGATGTTATTACTTTACTTTTTTAGTTTTAGTTTAGAGATGCAGCGTGGAAACAGGACCTTCGGCCCACCGAGTCCACGCCAACCAGCGATCCCCGTACACTAACTTAAGCCTACACACACTAAGGACAATTTACACTT
This sequence comes from Raja brachyura, assembly GCA_963514005.1. Next base: position 19,121,742 of record OY740797.1, read on the forward strand.
ATACCAAGTATACAAACCCAAGCCAATTAACCTACAAACCTGTACGTCTTTGGAGTGTGGGAGGAAACCGTAATCCTCTACCAGTCTGTTACATAACCATTCTGTCTCTGAATGAACGAATCTCCAACTTCATCACCACTCCTCTTCTACAAACCTCCTTTCCCTCCTGCCAACCATCTAAAGCCTAAGCTAGTATTTAAAAAAATAGACAATATTCATCCACTCCCATTTGATCTTGAATATATTCTGAATTTGAACCCTCAATGACAGGATCAGGTGCCCTGAAAAATCATGTGTACCCCCTTCCCCATATCTTGCAAGGAGACAACATCAGGAGCACTGATTGCAATTGATGAGAATAATTACAATATATTTGCTAGCATTATTACTTGGAAATGTCTGTGAATAAGAAATGAAGATAGATAAAATAGACACAAAATGTTGGAGTAACTCAGTGGGTCAAGCAGCATACCTGGAGAACATGGATAGGTAGTGTTTTGGGTTGGAGCCCTTCTTCGGTGTGGGGAGGAGAGGGAAACAAAGGGGTGGGGGTGTCTTGGGGAAGAAAGCGGAAGAGGAAGAAGGTTGCAGTGGGTCAGTTTCTTAAAATTGGAACATTCGATGTTCATACCGTTGGGTTGTAAGCTACCCAAGTAGAATATGAGGTGCGGTTTTCTATGTGGCCTCACTCTGACAATGGTGGAGGCCCAGGACAGAAAGGTCAGTATGGGAATGGGAAGGCATGTTAAAATGGTTAGCAACCAGGAGATCCAGTAGACCTTGATGGACCAAGGGCAAGTGCTCAGCAAGCGGTTTCCCAAACTACGCTTGGTCTCACCAATGTAAAGGAGCCCATATCGGGAACACCAGATGCAGCCGATGAGGTTAGAGGAAGTGCATGTCAACCTCTGTCTCACCTGGACGAACTGCTGGAGTCCATAGATGTAGGCGAGGGAGGAGTTATAGGGATAATTCCTCTCAAGTCAGACCATTCTGACTTGGAAAAGTATCACTGTTCCTTCATTATTGCTGGATCTAAATTGTGGAGTACTCCAGTCAATAGCAATGGGAATGCCTTCAGTAGAAAATGTTCAAATGATTCAAGACCACATTCACAAAGACGATTAGACAATGTTTACCTTGTCAGCAATAATCACTTCTAATAATGAAAACAATCAAAACGTACTTTATAGGAGTTGAGAACAATTTGCGTTTGCCCTGTCATGACTTTGAGTTGGAGGAGGTCCTGATTGTACTGCTCAATCTGCCTCAAAAACTGGGTGTTTTCAATCTTCAGCTGATGGAAGTCAACCTCACGCAGCATCTCTCCTGCCTCTTCTTTCTGGAAACGAATAAGAAAACTAGAAAATTATCATTTTTTCCTGATTGGTATTGTTACTTTTTCCCCTCTCTCCGCACCATATGTTTTTCCACAGATGACATAAAGTGCAGAGAATCTTTACTTTATTCAGAGACTCATTTGCAAAAATAAAAGAAACCAGAGCATAAGAAAAAATGGATGTGAAATTAATATTATTGTTTTGGACTGAATTTCCCCGTGAACACAGGCTAACTGAACTCAGCACAATGCATGTGCAAATCAAGAGAAGTTAGTTGTGAAATCAGAAGATGCTGTCCAAGACAGCAAAGCTCCAAGACTGCAGTTCCATAGCAATGCAAAATGCATTTCAGTAACCAGTAAATATACAGAATGTCACAAAGCATACTCGTTATTTAGTAGTTAAGATGAATGCATAGAGTCTTTTACCCAGTGTAGGAGAATCAAGAACCAGAGGACACAGGTTTAAGGTGAGAGGGGAAATATATAATAAGAACCTGAGGGGCATCTTTATCACTCAGAAAAAAATGGTGGATATATGGAATGAGCTGCCATGGGAGATAGTTGAAGCAGGTACCATAACAACAGTTAGGTACGTTGATAGGAACGTGTGCGGACGCGGTGCCGACAGACAAGAGGCCGAAGCAAAGAAGCCGAAGCCAAAGAACCAAATAGAAACAAGGCTGAAACGCAAATGAACCGAAATAGTCCGAAGACGAAACGCCTACTAACCGAAAGGATGGGACGCCTAAATGCAAGCTAACCGATAGGTCGGGACGCCTAAATGCCTACGAACCGAAAGGCTGCGTCGCCTAAAAGCAAACTTACCGAATGGCCGCTCAGTCGATACGCCACCTACCCGAAAAGCGGCGGTGCCTACAGGTCAACGGACCGACACCCACTCAACAGAAAAGTCCAATAACGGAGTTGGCGTTGCAGGGGGGCGGGACTAGACCCCCACGTCCATCACATCACTGTGAAGGCATGAACAATGCCCCAAACCTCTGCTCCATCCAACCCACAGCCCGTGGAGGGTGGCTGTGGGAGATTGGGGGCTGTCCCGATGAATGCACACCTTCGGCCGCTTTCAACTTGGTGCTTGGGTTCTGATTGCCCAGTCACCTATGGCTTGTGTGGGAAAATGAACCCCACGCTCCCTTCTCCCCCCCCCCCCCCTCCCTTCTCCCCCCCCCCCTCCCTTCTCTCTCCCTCTCTCCCTCTCCCTCTCCCCACAGTCACTGACCGCGATGTACCACCATCGGACCCCAACCTCCACACCAGGGTGGCCCCCCCCACCCTCCGACCCCCAGTCTTTGACACCCACATCAAGGTGATTCACCCCGGCCGCGGGGACAGACGGTTTCTATATTACCGTCTCGGTGTTTGCGGAATGCACCCAAGCTCCCACACACAAAACAGGCAGCATCTCTGGAGAGAAAGAATGGGTGATGTATTGTGCCGAGACCATTCTTCAGAGTGCATCTGAAGGGTCTCGACCCGAAACGCCACCCATTCCTTCTCTCCAGAGATGCTCTCTCTTCAGCTGAGTTACTCCTGCATTTTGGGTCTATCTTTGGTGTGACAGTTGTGTCATTTCATTGGCTTTGTGTATTGCACGCCCAGGAGAGAAGTTGGGCATGCCGCTTGCATCTATTCATACAAGTGCGCTCAAATTGAATTCCCACGTTAACCATGTTCCTGAATGTAAGAACGATTTATACATGTAATCCATGATATACACCAGTTAATTAACCATGTATAAATGTATATCATGTATTACATGTATAAATCGTTACCCTAGTACTGAAGGCTTACCCTCCCACAAGGCAGCAACCTTCCAATCAGGCTGACTGCAGCTGGGAAACTTAAATAAAATATGATGAACACAGTATCAGGAAAAAGTCCACTCTCCCTGGCTGCTCAACCCAAACATTTGCTCTTCAGCACGATAAGATTGGTGGTTGTATCATTTAGTTTATTTTCATCTGATAATTTCCTTCTTGACCATTCTTTTCCTCCATATCTTTGCCTTGCATCTTGTGCCATCCTTCCCTCTAATTACCTCTTCCTCATTCATGCCAATTATAATCCATCAATAAGCAATCCATAAAAAAGTCAGTCCTGAAATTCTAATGAATTTTCAGTTTCCAGAATACCATAAAGTGCATTTCATTCCACTTTATATGTCCAATTGCAAAAAACATCAATTTTCTTGTCAACGCTTCCTGAAATCCATTTCCATACTTTTTTTCAATTACAAACTCTAATACAATAGTCACCTGTTAACTTTTACTATATTGGCTCCTGGCCCAGAAAAACAAAACATTTAAAGTGATCACTACAGTGTTCAGATCCCTAGCCATCCTCACCCCACCCTGCCCTTGTAATCTTTTCCACCTCTACCACCCTCTTAGATCTTTGGACTCACTTATTTCTGTTGCATATTCTTTGGTGCTCTACTTTGGCAATCTATCCCAAATTCACCCCTCTACTTTTTCCATTTAGACAACCTCCATCTTTGCGTAATCTGTTAGGAGCCCTTCTTGGAATGTTTTTACGTGCCGTGGTGTTAAATTTTCAATTCCGTCAAAAAGTTGTGCATTCAAGTCCAACTCCATGGAAGAATAGAAAAATCTACCCTAACATTCCAGTGCAGTATCAAAGGAATGCTGGCGGAGGTAATAAATCTTGTGATGAAATATCAAACCAAGGTTCCGTCAATGATAATGATAAAACTGTTATGGCTTTAGTTCAAAGAAAAGCAGGAGAGAGTCATCCACAATATCCTGGCTAATATTCATCCCACACCCAACATCATGAAATTTAACTCATCTTGCCATGACCACATTATTATGTGCAGATATGTACCAATTGGCTGACCCAATTTCTTATAATACAACACCGATTTTACTTCGGAGTCACGTGAGTGACCACGTGAAGACCCCGCCAGCACGCATGCGCGACATATCGTCGAACGCATTGCGGAAGCGACAGTCGGGAGGAGCACCGCTCCTCCAGCGTAAGTTTTTGAAAAAACTACCAAAGGTAAGGCTTACCATTTCTGGTGAGCATGGCGACTTGGTGTTTCTTTGTGTTCCAGAGAAAGCGCCATGGAGTCGAGAAAACAGGAGAGCAGCGGCAAAATTCGCTGCTGTGGAAAGCAGCCAGCAGCGTGCCGTCTCTCCGGAGCTGCAGGTGCTACCAGCAGCCCCCGACTTCTCGCCGCAACAGACTGCAGGTGCGCCGCGGTCCGCCGGCAAAACCACCCGGAAGTCGGACAGGTCCATTGCCTCGGCTGGCTCGGGTCCTGAGGACACCCCGTTCACGGTTAGCGACGGCGGTCGACTTTCCCGCATGGAGCGGATGGTGGAGCAGTTGCTCCAGCGTGACCTGCTTATGCAGGGGCAGAGTCACAGTGGGTCTCTTCGCAGATCCACGGCAGCATCCTATCAAGGACTGCCAAATGTCTCACCCTCTTCGCAGGGGAGCATTAGGGGTCAGAGCTGGGCTGACCCTGAAGAAGGGGCAATGGCTGAAGAGTACCTGTGTCAGGGGTGCCAGAAGCGTTGTTGGGCATGGTTAATAAACATGCTGTACCAACCCAGAGAACTGCGTTTCTCTAAATGTGCCTGCAGTCAACAACCCATCTGGGGCAACATGAGCCCAACTACAAGGAGCCAGGAGGTGAAACTCCAGGAAATCCTTAAACTGCTGACTGCTGGTATCACAGCAGTGGCCAGAACAGCGATGGGGTTGAGATGCCTGAAGAGCTACTAAACGCTCTAGCACTCCTGTGCAATACTCAATTCAGATTTACAGCTACAGGAAGAGCATCATCAAGCCTGCACTCAATCCAAAATTGCGGGATTATGCAGGCCTAGCAGCACATAGCCGCCAACTTGCTGTTTGGGGACTACCTCTCGAAACAGGTAAAAGACCTGGATGAGGAGGCCAAGGCTATAGGCCTGATCAAGGTACCAACACCACCAAAACCCATTATCAGCAGCGGCAGCACCCCTACACATCCACCAGACATTGTTATAATGAGAGACCATCTGGTGGTGAAAGCTCGAAGGCCGGCCCACCTGCACAACTGTCTTTTTTAGACCATGGCCCAGCCCGACCTTCTTGGAAAATGCGCCAACCCCACAACGTAGCAACACAATACACGAAGAAACAAGGACAGAGACAACCCACACAACGCCGGTAAACTTGGAGGTAGGTGGGTCTGGTTGTCTCAAAAACATTGCTGCCTAGATTCATCAAGGGTTGGTGGACGGTTGCACTTGTTTCATCATGTGTGGAACACTCTTACCTCTGATCCTTACATACTCGGAAGTATTCAGGGTACTAATTGAATTTGTATACGAACTCCCCATCCCAGTTCAGCATACGCCCAGCCGAAAGTTCATATTTTCACAAAAGAGAGAACAGCAGGCCATGCTGAACTGTTAAGACTAAACGAAAAAAGGGTAATTGAGAAGACAATCAGAATCTCAAGAGTTCGTATCAAATATTTTTACAAAAACAAAAAAGATGGCGGATGCTGCATCATTATAGATTTGACCGAACCAAATACTTCCGTTCAGTATGCCTATTTCAAAATGGACACGTTTGTCACAGCCAAATAGCTAATTTCTGATAGGTACTTCCTGGCTTGCATCAATTTAAGGATGCATACTATTCAGTGCCAATACACAAGGATCGTCGGAAATATCTAATTTGTCTGGATGGGACAGCCTTGGCAGTATAAAGCCTACCCATTGGGTTGTCATCGGCACCCAGGCTGCTTACAAAATTGTTAAAACCAGCTTTAGCATAATTAAGGAAACATAACCATATTGCCATGGTTTACCTTGACGATATTCTCATTGTAGGTGAGAATTTGGAGATGGCTACATTGGCAGTATCAGCCACAAAACATATTTTCAAAAGCTGGGATTAACATACATCCAGATAAATCAAAAAATGAAACCCTCCACTACCATGGATTATCTGGGGTACACTATCGATTCTGTTCAAATGTCTATCACCTTGCCACCAAACAAAGGGACAGACTTGACGGAAGCATGTAAAACCCTCACTGGCATCAGGGAACCATCCATTCTGCAAGTAGCCAGAGTGATTGAGAAACTAGTGGCTGCATTCCAGCAGCACAATCTGGACCACTTTTACATGACATGGCTAACTCAATTCCTTGCTCAACAAAACCCACTGTTTCATTTATCACTGCATTATTTCACCCATTCTAACGCAGACATTCACTACATTTAAATTGAAAATTGGGATTCAAATAAAATATAACAAAGCAATCAAATGACACAGGGCACCATCTAGAGATGATAGACTTGTGGCTGTGCTTCAGCCTGCCCCTTCCCACCCCTCACCCTTTACAAACCAATCTGAGCTGTTGGTGCATTTTAGCTTTCAGCATCTTCCATGCATGATTCTTCAGTTGTAGTTTATCAATCAGTATTTCCTGACAGAAGAAAGACAAATAATCAAGATACTGTGCAGATAAATGTAGAACAAATGCCACTGTTCATTAGCTAAAGCACTCAAAAGCATCTACTGGGAATTATTAACTACAAGGTGATCTTGGAAGCTATGACTTTTGCTTAACGGAGTTGAGCCTTGATCACCTAACAGATAAAAATGAAAAATGAAAATTTGGTAATTGCAAGTTAAGAACAGAAGGATTAGAATTAAAGATATAGCTGTATTAGTTCTGAATTGACAATGTATCATTTTTTCCTTTTGTAATATGTCCATCCCCACACTAAATTCCATCTGCTATGTGTTTGGCCATTTCATTAATATATCTAAATCCTCTTGAATTCTACTACTATCACCTCACCATTTCTTTAAAAAATGAAGGTTGTGCCGTCCAAATGAATACAGATTATCATTTTCAGCTTATCTACAATTTCCTGACACATGCCTAGTGGAGAGTTACCCTAATCACACCATGTGTTCATGAAACTAGCCCACTGTCTCAGCTGATGCTCTCTCGCAATGTTGGGTCTTCTCCCCACTGTTCTGGTTCTGATTGTACTGATACATGGTGCTTTCCATAGGAGAAAGTTAGCTTGAAATATCACTTACTTTTGCATGGATCTTGTCCTCAAAGTATTTAAAGAGTGTTTCTGTTACAATTGTGCTCTCCTTCTGTCCTTGTGAGAAGGTTGCAATATCTCGTTCAAATTCATAGACAGCTTTTTTTACTTCATTTAGTGCACATTCAGCTTCCTCAAGGGTAGCCTAAAAGAAAACAAACACTTAGAAATATTTCTATTTTGTGAAAGGTCACAAAAATACTGACTGCGAATTTTGTACAAGTATTTCCTCCATGTTGATATGTAGCAGAATTGGCGTGAAAACTTGAATATGGACAAGTTATCCACCAAGGCCTATTGGATCTCCCAATTGCAAAAACTTATCTTTCCATTCCTGTACTGACCTTTCTGTCCTTGGCCTTGTTCATTGCTAGAGTGAGACCACATGGAAACTGGAGGAACAGCATCTCATATTCTGCTTGAAGGTAGACAAAATTGCTGGAGAAACTCAGCGGGTGAGGCAGCATCTATGGAGCAAAGGAATAGATGACATTTCAGGTCGAGACCCGAAACGTCGCCTATTCCTTCGCTCAGTAGATGCTGCCTCATCCACTGAGTTTCTCCCGCATTTTTGTCTACCTTTGATTTTTCCAGCATCTGCAGTTCTTTCTTAATCATATTCTGCTTGAGTAGTTTACAACCCAACTCTATGAACACTGAATTCTCCAATTTTATGTAACTACAACCTCCCCTCCCCCTTCTACCACTCCCATTTCTTCCACCTCCCTTCTCCCTCCCTCTCCCCTGCACCCTAGCTGGACCTGGTCCCACTTCTCCCCTTTCCCTCTCCTCCCACCTACACTCCTTCCTTTAACTTCACAATTCGCAATTCTTCAATACTTTTATCTCACAGTTTCCGTCTTTTCATCTCCAGCCTTTGCCCAATTATCTTCCTATTTTTAAAAAAGCCTCACCTGTATCTGCCTATTACTTGCCAGGCTTTGGCCTCCCCTCCTCTATTCCTGCTTTCTTCCCCCCCCCCCCCCTCCAATCTGTTTGAAGCAGGGTCCCAATCTGTTGTGATGTTGCTGATCAAATAACTGAAGCCTTACACCGTGATAAAGGTCCAAAGACTTTATTAACGTTACAACATCGGTAACTTCATGGTAGCACATTTCTCTAATAATGTTGGAACCAGGCAGGGTGGATTACTGTAAAGCTAGTGGGCATAACTACAAAGTATGACTCATAACATGAGTGATACTAATCTACACAATCCATCCATGTTCTCCAGAGATGCTGCCTGACCCACTGTGACTCCTGCACGTTGTGTCTTTTTCATGGAGAAGTGAAGCCAGTTCAAAAGAAGTTTCCGTTATTTACTTAGGGATGGGGGTGTCATTGGCAAAGTTAAAATGTATTACCCATCTTCAAATGCCCTTGAGAAAGTGGTAATGACACATCCTGATATGCTGCAGTCCTTTGAAAATGCTCCTATTATATGGGTTAAAGAGGTGTTATTGTAATAGTCGAGGCCGGCAACACAGTGCATTTTCTAGACGATGGCCAACATGATGGTGATGGATGGAATGAATGTTTATGGTGGCCTACCAAGAAATAGTAATTACCCTATAGAAAGTCCCAAAGTTACTAGGTTCCATTCCTGAGAACTGTCCAGATAAATGGTCTCACCCTGAAACATTCCCTCCACAAATGCTGCCTGACTTGCTGAGTTTCTCCAGCAGTTTGTGTTTTTGCATGGAAAATTAGATGAAGGTGTAAATTGCTCATTCTAAGCTTCCCCTCAGTCTAGTTTCAGTCAAAATCACTGAGTCAAACACTTGCGCATCTAAACTTTATTTAGACAAAACACAATCACAGTTCCCATTACTGTACCTAACCACCGCGGGATCGATCCACGTATATGCCTGATCAAGCCTTCTTGGCCTAGCTCAAACAAAGACCCTCCAGAAGGTTACGCAGTCCTAAGCGCTGTCCCAGAAGATCGATACAGGACCTCGTGGTAGCAAACTTTTATAGGTCCCCGGAGCTCGAGGGGCCGCACCACATGGTGGTGGTCTCTTTACAATCCAATAACAGATATCAATTAACTCCATACATGACGGACATTTCCCTAACCCAATAATACAGTGGCTAATCCATTGTACTCAAACAGTGTTTCTCAAAGGAAACGAACATCGCAACATGTGCCCTGATATGTAAGAAAACCAGACAAGGCTCAATACTTAATCCAATCAACATCCAGCAAAGTAAAGTTTTGCAACATTATTTACAATGAGTATGTTTGGTTTGCATTCATCCAATCGATTCTATGCATTTTGCACCTAATTGTCAGGGTCTGCAGCTCTGATCTAGGCTCTAGACAAACTGGCACCATTCTGCAGCTCGTCCCATTTCTACAGAAAGCACTTTTAAATTGACCAAATGGCCTAGCAGCCCCAAAGCCTTTACTCAATTTTAGGGTCCTCACCTCTCCAATTTGGCCAGGATTAACTTTGGCTTGATTTTGGGTGATAGCATAAAATGGGATAAATCAATGGCCTATTTTATTGTTTCCTTGATTCTTATTTTGCTTGACATATTCTTGCCTAGTACAATGTATTGATGAAAAGGATGCACTTTCATGGATCTATTTGGTTAAAGTGACAAAATAGGGTGGAATTACATTATTGGGTGTATTCTGTAGGTTTCCAAATAGTGAGAGAGACAGAGTAGTAAAACTGCAGTGAACGTGTGAGGTCTGCAACAAATGTAGAATTTTGGATAATATTAAAGTAAAGGGAAGAGGAAAAATGTCTGAATTGTAGGCCACTTCATTCCTCAAGCTTGCTCTGCCATTTAATTAGATCAAGAGACAATAGACAATAGGTGCAGGAGTAGGCCATTTGACCCTTCGAGCCAGCACCACTATTTAATGTGATCATGGCTGATCGTCCCCAATCAGTACCCCGTTCCTGCCTTCTCCCCATATCCCCTGACTCCACTATTTTTAAGAGCTCTCATCTTGCTGATCTGATTTTAACCACAAATCTATATGCCTACCTACCCACAGTAACTTTTTATTCTGTTAAACATATCAAGAGTACATCTATCTCTGCCTGAAAAATCTTTAAAAGTTCTGCTGACAAAGTATTTGTAGAGATGAGATATCAGTTAATTGATGGGGTAAAAATTACCATACATGGATGAAGGCATGTTATCCATGTGGATTTTGGGAAAGCACACAATAAATTTCCATGTAAAAGACTGATTAATAACACAAAGACATAGAATAGGAGGGTCACTACCAGCTTGAAACAAAAAATTACTTATGGACAGAAAATAGCAAGTTGTCGCCATTTGTTATTTTTCATATTTTAGGTCAGTAAACTAGTTTTTTTTAAAAATACTTAGAGATACAGCAAGTGAGATATGGCATCATAGTGAGTACCAATGGATTAAAACATATTAGGAAAATGGCAGAAAAAATGGTAGTTGACAGTTAATGGACAGAAGTAGGTATGGATTCAGGCCCTTCAAGCTAATTAATTGATGCCGACCAAGATTCTAGTTTATGTTAATCCTATCTGCCTGCATTTGGCCCATATCTATCTAACCCCATATGCTGAACGTTCATATACAACTTATTAGGGGATAACAGAAGTATTGCTTCCATTTCTGTTCATAACATTTTAAGAACAATTTGAAGATTCTTAAGAGGCTGCAGCGGAAATTTACCAGAATGGTTCCTAGTATGACATTTTAGCTACAATGTTAGATTGGAGAAGCTGGCCCAACATAACTGGAATGGAATTATAGACACGCAAAGCTTCACAAAACATGGCAATTGCATGAGGGACTATTGGCATCTCAAACTTCAGTTTACAAATTAAATTCCGGTCAACGAAAATGACTAGTCTTATGTGATATTTACAAAAAACATTACTGAAAGCTTTTTGTTGACGGGAGATTTCAATGTGATATGTCAGATATCAAGGCAGACAAAAGAAAGGATGTAACTATGGTGCAAGGAGTAGGGAGACACATGATTAAGAATTTGGTCTTGAGATACGGGAAAGGGTGTGAGGAAGGACCTCAAGTGAGTGAATGGTAATGGCTTTGAATCCAATGGTCATGGAAGTTGCTGAAGAAGATTTTAAAAGTTAAAAGATTTTAAAAGGTCCTTCAATGAGCCAGTATTGGCTCACTTGGCCAATCAGCCTCCTACTATGCCATTATCATATGATTCATTCAATGATGATAATAACTGACATAGCAAACAGAATGTTTCTCCTCCATCAAGCAGTCATACCAGTTGGAGTATGGTAATTCTCATTCATATTACATGTTATTCTAGAAAGTTTGCAAGTAGTTTAGAATTCCATTCCATGATTCTACATATTTTTGTGAAAATTAGAAAACAACAGCCTCGTTGAGCAATGGCATTCTTCCATTGCAAAAGTATGAATACTTAAAAACTAGTACTAACTACATTATCCAGATAGAGTCAAGTCACTAATATCCGAAGACTGAAAGAGTGGCTTTTGTTGCTTCTTACCTGTAGATTCCGGACCGAGTGATTTGAATCATGTCTCAGCTTTGCTAACATTTCTTTTGTTTCCTCTAGTTCTCTATATGCAATGGTGCACTTTTGATCTGCTGTTAAGTTCAAAAGGCGTTCAACTGCTGTATTACGAGACCTAGATCGATGCCTTGTACGGTTCTGCAAAATTCACCAAAGACCAAAAGTTAAATATTTGAGTTATGAACTTTTCAATTCATAATATAATATGTGATTACTGTTTTCTGCATATCTTTTCTACAACTGCCTCTATTTAATTTATTTGGCTAAAAAAGCTGCAATTTGTTCTCTCCCAGACTTCAAAAACCAGTAAACAAATGCTGTATTCAAGTGCCTGATCCAGCTCATTTATAATTTTTCCTGTTGCTCACTGGGGAAACTCTTACTTGGTGTTAGATTGTTATTGCCCACTGTGAAATCACCATAACTGGGATGGAATCGCAGACAAAGTCCAATCCACGGCCTCAGAAACTATGTTGCAAACATATCAAGAACTTTTGGCAACTCAAACCTCAATTCACAAATTCAGTTACAGTCAATGACAGTCACTAGTTTTATGTGATAGATAGTTATAAAAATGTAATCAAAAGCATACCAGGAGAGAAAAAAAATGTTTTTCAAATACGTATCTATTAAACCTATTATCAAGAGCTTGAGGGTAGATTGGAATACCGATTAGCTATTCACAGTAAGTTAGGTTCTTTGCTGCCTTTATGTTATCTAATAACAACCTCCACCCCATCTGCTCTTCAGGTATAACTGTATTATTTAAACTCTAATCTCCGTTTAGGTTTAAGTATTCATATGATTTAAAAATACAACTGATCTGAGTGGAGCCCAGTTTCAGAATCTTCCTCACACTTAATATCATTTACCATTAACTTCAGTTGGACCCATTGTCTCCTAGGTCCAGTTCCAATTCAATCAAATATGTATATATTTATATAATGATACAGTGGCTTGCAAAAGTATTCATACCCCTTGAACTTTTCCACATTTTGTCACGTTACAACTGCAAACGTAAATGTATTTTATTGGGATTTTATGTGATAGACCAACACAAAGTGGCGCATAATTGTGAAGTGGAAGGAAAATGATACATGGTTTTCACATTTTTTTACAAATAAAAAACTGAAAAGTGTGGCATGCAAAAGTATTTAGCCCCCTTTACTCTGATACCCCTAAATAAAATACAGTGCAACCAATTGCCTTCAGAAGTCACCTAAATAGTAAATAGAGTCCACTTGTGTGTAATCTAATCTCAGTATAAATGCAGTTCTGTGGAGGCCTCAGAGGTTTGTTAGAGAACATTAGTGAACAAACAGCATCATGAAGCCCAAGGAACACACCAGACAGGTCAGGGATAAAGTTGTGGAGAAGTTTAAAGCAGGGTTAGGTTATAAAAAAATATCCCAAGCTTTGAACATCTCACGGAGCACTGTTCAATCCATCATCCGAAAATGGAAAGAGTATGGCACAACTACAAACCTACCAAGACATGGCCATCCACCTAAACTGACAGGTCGGGCAAGGAGAGCATTGATCAGAAAAGCAGCCAAGAGGCCCATCGTAACTCTGGAGAAGCTGCTGAGATCCACAGCTCAGGTGGGAGAATCTGTCCACAGGACAACTATTAGTCGTGCACTCCACAAATTGGGCCTTTATGGAAAAGTGGGAAGAAGAAAGCCATTGTTGAAACAAAGCCATAAGAAGTCCCGTTTGCAGTTTTCCACAAGCTATGTGGGGGACATAGCAAACATGTGGAGGAAGGTGCTCTGGTCTGATGAGACCAAAATTGAAGTTTTTGGCCTAAATGCAAAACGCTATGTGTGGCGGAAAACTAACACTAACACAGGATCACCCTGAACATACCATCCCCACTGTGAAACATGGTGGTGGCAGCATCATGCTGTGGGGATGCTTTTCTTCAGCAGGGACATGGAAGCTGGTCAGAGTTGATGGGAAGATGGATGGAGCCAAATACAGGGCAATCTTGGAAGAAAACCTGTTAGAGTCTGCAAAAGACTTGAGACTGGGGCGGAGGTTCACCTTCCAGCAGGACAACGACCCTAAACATACAGCCAGAGCTACAATGGAATGGTTTAGATCAAAGCATATTCATGTGTTAAAATGGCCCAAAGTCTAGACCTAAATGCAATTGAGAATCTCTGGCAAGACTTGAAAATTGCTGTTCACAGACGCTTTCCATCCAATCTGACTGAGCTTGAGCTATTTTGCAAAGAAGAATGGGTAAACTTTTCACTCTCTAGATGTGCAAAGCTGGTAGAGAAATACCCCAAAAGACTTGCAGCTGTAATTGCAGCGAAAAGTGTTTCTACAAAGTATTGACTCAGGGGGGCTGATTACTTTTGCACGCCACACTTTTCAGTTTTTTATTTGTAATAAAATTTGTAAACCATGTATCATTTTCCTTCCACTTCACAATTATGCACCACTTTGTGTTAGTCTATCACATAAAATCCCAATAAAATACATTTACGTTTGTGGTTGTAACGTGACAAAATGTGGAAAAGTTCAAGGGGTATGAATACTTTTGCAAGCCACTGTATATGGACACACTGATCTGTTTTGTAGTCAATGCCTACTATGTTCTGTTGTGCTGAAACAAAGCAAGGATTTCATTAGGGACAGGGACACATCAGGGACACATGACAATAAATTCACTTGACTTGACTGGATCTCTTTTCAGCTGAATCACTTACAGCTCTGGTAACCTTAGTGCTAATTTCCTTTCCATCCTCACTGGAAAGTATGATTCTTTTTACAAAATAAAGGATAAAGACAGCTACCATTATGCTGCCTCATAGGAGTCCTACGTATACATTTTATGTGTCAAAGATATTTGAAAGATATTTTAGATTAATTTCATTCTACTCTAAACTTCAGAAGCTATTGACGAAGTATTAATGGTGTGGCAAGAGTACAACCTGTCCCAGTTGTGCAACGTCTTGTGACACAATTTGAAGTTCTTCAACCTCTTCCTTGGGAACCATGCGGGCATAGTACTTCTCAAACATTGCATTCTCTCTCTGCATGGCTACATTGGAAGCACTGAATTAAAGGCAAAAAATATATTATTGTGGACAGATGGGTAATTTATTATAAGTTACTACCCATCTTATTCCAGGAAATAAACTACAGTATAACAAAATGGACCACATAGTTAATTGATTGATAATTTACAGGAATTATAGACAAATGTGTTTATCAGTCTGAATAAGAGACTGACCCGAAACATCGCCCATTCCACCTCTCCAGAGATGCTGCCTGTCCCGCTGAGTTACTCCAGCATTTTGTGTCCAGAACAGCTTTACCATGATGTTAGCTGGATTAAAGTATACTAACTATAGGCAGAAATTGGACAAACTTGGAGATCTGGATAGTCAATGGAAAAATCTTTAAAGCAATTATGTATTTAGGGATCGGGGTCCATAGCTCCATGAAAGTGGCAACACAAGTAGATAGAGTGGTAAAGATGACATATGGTATATTTGCGTTCTTTGGTCGGGGCATTGTGTATATGCCAGAAAGTCATATTAGTGCTTTATGTAACTTTGGTTAGGCCGCATCTGGATTATTGTGTGCAGATCTGACTGCCCATTACTGGAAGGATATGGAGGCTTTGGAAAGGGCACAGAAAAGCTTTAGCAAGCCACTACCTGGATTAGAGGGTACCAGCTATAAGGATAAATTGGACAAGCGTGGATTGTATTTTATCTGGAGCAACAGAGGCTGATTGAGGCTGATACATGTTTAGAAAATTATAGATAGGTTAGATAATCAGAACTTTTTTCCCCAGGGTGGAAATGTCAAATACTAGACATTTCATCAGCAGTAGAAATATTAGAAATGTCATCAGCACTCATTATGGTCAGTTCCGCAACCTGCCAAACTAATTTAAGTTGCCTCATCAATCGTCACCAAGTGGCTACTGCTATTCAATGAGTGATGTGCAGACATCTCCTTGGTAAAATAGGTTACATTATCTTCCGAATGCCTCATTCTCGTTCACTTGTCTATATCTCCTTGTAGATTTCTGATATCTTATTCACATCTCATTTTTCCATCTGATTGTGTATTATCAGCAAACTTGGAATCATTACATGCTGTTTGCTTATTAATAGCGTCAGCAAAGAGTTGAGGGTCCAATGATAAGTGAAACACTTTATTTCTAGTTTTTTGTTTCCTGCCCTTAAGTCAACCATCCATAATAATGTGTAGGAAGGAACTGTGAATGCTGGTTTACATCCAAAGATAGACACAACGTGTTGCAGTAGGACAGGCAGCATCTCTGGAGAGAAGGAATGGCATTTATGAAAAAGGGTCTCAACCTGAAACATCACCCATTCCTTCTCTCCGGAGATATGCTACCTGTCCAGCTGAGTTACTCCAACATTTTGTGTCGATCTTCATAATAATGGGTTGTTGTCCTACACAGCAAAGTAGAAGACACGGCTTTTTCATTTCTGCAAAAACGGAGGAGGAAGCAATATTTTTATGACTTAGAACCTTGATAAGGAAGGCGTGAAAAGTTACTGCGGGTAGATGGTTGAGATAACAATCATATTTGCGATAATCCTATTGAATGGCAGTGAAACGGCTGCTCATGTGTACTCAATTCTGATAAGTACATCGAGCGCGTAATTTGTAAATTGTGCCAAAATATGGCGACTCGTGCATATGTGATCTATGCAAAAAGTACACTGTGCAATGCACAGGTGACAATGAAGCACCATTGAAAATGAACAACCTTTTCTCCGTCGCCATTTCTTAGAGGTATCTTGTACTGTTTAGAAGGCCAGGCAACATCTGTAGAATCCCCACAGCATTACTGCCTGACGTGCCAGGCGTTCCCCACATGTGTGATTCATTTCACATTTCCAGCATGTTGAGCACTGTACCCTGTGCTACGTTGAGAGATGGCCCGACACAGTTGAGAGAAGGATCGCCAGCAGGCCGGCGCCAGAACCCCGCCAGGCGTCGCATGAATTATAAGATTTAATGCTTTAAAGTAAAGTTTCCAGACTACCTTATTTCATCCATTAACACCACGAGCTCCTCGTCGCTCAGATGCTGGATATTTTGGCTCTTTTGAATGTCAGTCGCTGTACTGAGACTATCCGAGTCTGTAGCGGACGCCATGTTTACCCGGAGCTGCAAGTGTTTTCGGCCGTTGCCGTGGAAACCGTCGTGCGCGGACTGCGCATGCGTAACCGTTCTAACTCCCGCCCAAAGATTGTTCCCGCCTACAAGTAGACGTGCGGGCGAGTAGGCGCGGAGCGTCTCCCGGCGGCGGGGGCTTCGCTGTAGTTAGCTCAGATTATGTACTTCTTTCTGGAGTAAAACCAGGAATTTAATGAATTGATATTGCGTAGCAAGATGTGTTCTAAAATTAGCGCGAATAATGCCAGTAGATTGGAAGGAATGTTCTGCATGTGGGAGCAGTCATATTTGATGACCTTAGGTTGCCCCTTCAAAGACCATGGAATAGAAACATAGAAAATAGGTACAGGAGTAGGCCATTCGGCCTTCGATCCAGTATTGCCATTCAATATGATCATGGCTGATCATCCAAAATCAGTATCCCGTTCCTGCTTTCTCCCCGTATCCCTTGATTCCTGAATACATCCAGTGAATAATGCTAGAAATGGGGTCACCAGTCCACCAGTTGAACGCACAATACAAAAAAGGGTCCCATAAACCACAATCTGGCAATGATCAGATAAATATTTTAACTGGTGATCACTGGGCATCGACCTTGAGTGGAATGTGGGGACAATGGATTGGGATTGGTGTAGGATTAGTGTGAATGGATACCTGGTGGAATACACTGGATTTGTTGGGCTGAAGGACCTGTTTTGGTGTATGAATTTATGACTATTTTGTTTATTGTCACTTGTATCAGTAAAATCATACTGTGAGATATAGTTTGTGCTCACAATCACTACTCAGGGACTAAAGCGTGGAAACAAGAGATGCTTTTTATTTGCGAATCTGCAGAATCGGGTGCCTCTCCAAATTGAGACACACCGAAGTCAGAAAAGTAAAGCCCCTTTATACACACAATTCTGCTGACTTAACCTCCCCTTCTGGCTCTTCCCAATCAGAGCACTGAGGTGCACAGTCTATGGGTACATCCCCAAGTACCTCCCACATCATACATAGCATGTTCATGGTAATGAGCGATTTCTCGACTAGGTGTGTAAGTAATATTCATTTATTTCATTAAGCATGCCCAGTTGCCATTGACCTGGCCTAGTTTGCTCACCTCCAACTGACCCGTCTCAGTTTTTTTATATCTGAACTAAAGCTAGTCTCTACTGACAAGGTTCCCATTCATCCCTAGTCCCTACTGACAAGGGTCCCATCCATCCTCACTCAAGGAAAGTTCTGATAACCTCATTCCCAGCTATGTCAGCATCCTCTCCCTGGCCTCTATCGGTTAGAATCCTCTTTACAAGTTAGAATCCTCTCCTGAATCCTTACAATAGTGGGGTTTAATCACTTTATCCCTCACAATACCATACAAAGCACAATCATAAATAAGTACAAAAAGTGCGGTAGCTGTAGTTTTGCAGAAACTCCGTTTTCAAGAGAGAGTTAGATTTAGCTTTTAGGGATAAAGAAATCAAGAGATATGGGGAAAAAACAGGAATGGGGTACTGATTTTAGATGATAAGCCATGATCATATTGAATGGTGGTGCTGGCTCAAGGGGCTGAATGGCCTACTCCAGCACCTATTTTTCTATGTTTCTAGTATAAGAATAGTAGATTTCACCGAGTCAACAAATTCTTTAAAGATATAGTCTTATTTTAGCCGTGAAGGCCTGCTGGCAGCTGCACTGGGTTGATGAGTGGGAGTCGGCCTGATCTGGCAATGCTGTTGGTGTCCTTCATCACTGCTCCACCACTCCATGCTGCTCATATAATGCTGCAGCAATGGAGAGTCACTGAGACAATAAGAAGGAGCCACATCTGACCCTTGGTGAAGGTGGTTGGTTCTGGGTCTGATTGGAATTTGGGCTGGGGAACACAGTGATGTAGATAAAGTTTAAGAAGGAACTGCGGATGCTGGAAAATCGAAGGTAGACAAAGGTTCTGGAGAAACTCATCAGGTGCAGCCGCATCTATGGAGCGAAGGAAATAGGCAACGTTTCGGGCCGAAACCCTTCTTCAGACTGATGAAGGGTGGTGGGGGGGGGGGGGGGGGGGGAGAAGAAAGGAGAAAGGAAGAGGAGGAGCCCGAGGGTTAAGGGAGAGCTGAGAAAGGGGGGAGATAGCAAGGGCTATCGGAAATTGGAGAAGTCAATGTTTATGACGCAAGGGTGCAAACTGCCCAAGCTGCTCCTCCAATTTCCGGTGGTGCTCACTCTGGCCATGGAGGAGGCCCAGGACAGAATGGTTGGATTCGGAATGGGATGGGAGTTGAAGTGCTGAGCCACAGGGAGATCAGGTTGGTTAATGCGAACTGAGCAGAGGTGTTCGGCGAAACGATCGCCAAGCCTATGCTTGGTCTCACCAATGTAGATCAGCTGACATCTCAAGCAGCGGATGCAATAGATGAGGTTGGAGGAGATGCAGGTGAACCTCTGTCGCACCTGGAATGAGTGCTTGGGTCCTTGTATGTAGTCGAGGGAGGACAAGTGTAGCATCTCTTGCGGTTGCAAGGGGAAGTGCCCAGGGAGGGGGTGGTGCGGGAGGGAAGGGAAGAATTGATCAGGGAGTTACGGAGGGAGCGGTCTTTGCGGAAAACAGACGGGGGGGTGGGGAGATGGGAAGATGTGGCGAGTGGTGGCGTTACGTTGGAGGTGGCGAAAATGGCGGCGGATTATTTGTTGTATGTGACGGCTAGTGGGGTGAAAGGTGAGGATTAGGGGGACTCTGCCCTTGTTACGAGTGGGGGGGATGGGGAGAGAGAGAGCAGTGTTACGGGGTATTAAGACCCTGGTGAGAGCCTCATCTGTAGTTGGGGAGTGGAATAAACTGCAGATGCTGAAATCTTGAGCAAATCGCAAAGTTCTGGAGGAACTCGATAAGAGCAGCAGGAGGAGTTATTTTAGCTGAGTTAATGAATTAAACCTGGAAATATTTCTCAGGCCTTTTTCATGTTTTCAAATTTCTAATTTATTTAATGTAGGTGAAACTAATGATTGTAATTGTATGATTGTGAAAGGCATGGGAAGAAATAGAATAAAAAATGATGGGTTTTGACCTTACCGTGTTCGATTTGGAGTGAAATTGTTTTTTTTCTTCCAGAGATAACCTTGATTGTCATTCAGACCTTTCGGTCTGAACAAAATTTCGTGCCTGCAGTCATACATATATTAAAAGTAACAAAAACACACAATAAACACAAATTTAACATCTACCACAGTGAGTTCACCAAACACCTCCTCACTGTGATCGAAGGCAAAAGTCTTAGTCTTTGTCTCTTCCCTCCGTGTTCTCCCTCTGCGCTGAGGCGATCCAGGCCTCCGATGTTGTGACACCGCCGGGTGTTGATAAGCGAGTCAGTCCCGCGGCTGAATCCAGCTCCGCGAACGGGCCAATTCAATCTCCGCGGCCCGGGGCGGTCAAAGCTGCCAAAGCTGCCGCCCTCCAGTCCAGCGGACGCAGCTGTTGTTACGGGAGCTCCAGAAAACAGGTCATCAATCTGTGACCTGCGAGCTCCTGACGATGTCATCCACTGGGCCCCCGGCTGGGCCTCGGAAGCCGCGCCGCCGCCGAAACGCCAGAACACCGCCACAGCTCCAAATTCAGGCCACAGCTCCAAGTCGGGCCGCTGCCGCTACCGGAACGCCGGAGTGCCGCCACAGCTCCAAGTCGGGAAACAGCTCCAAGTCGGGCCACAGCTCCAAGTCGGGCCGCTGCCACTACCGGAACGCCGGAGTGCCACCACAGCTCCAAGTCGGGCCGCTGCTGCTGGCAGGTCGGGCCAGTCGGGCCACTGCCGCTGCCGGAACTGCCGCGAACGCCATCCGAGGCCGTCAACTCCGAGGCCCCGAGGCCGTCAGCTCCGCCATTAGGCCTCAGCGCAGACGGAGACGGGACACGACAAGAAAAGGTCGTATCCTCCCGAACGAAGAGACTAAACCATGTTTCTCCCAACCCCACGCCCCCACACTTACACAATCTAATAAACTAACTGAACTAAACTAAAACAGACATAAGCAAAACAACAACAAAAAGAAAAAACAGCCGGACTGCAGGCGAGCCGCAGCTGCCAGGCAGCACCGCCACTTCCGAATTCAGTTTGATGTATAATTTTGTGTTGGAGACTCAGCATTACAACTTTGAAATTGTTATCTATTCAAAGCTGTGCTGTATTATTATACAAGGGAAAATGCTTCATGCCTATTCTTGATGTCAACAATGAACAATCTGTAAATGTGGGAACGGAAGGCAAAAGAAGAAAGTGTGTGTTGGAACAAAATTACATTATTGTGGTAGGAGAAGTCTTTTCTCAAAATGTGCTGGCTGCATTTTAAGTAGAAAGATGGAACCATCAAAGAGAAATACAGGAACATAGTGGAAGATGCAAAAGATCCAGAATCTGGATGTGCTCAGAATGGGGTACAAGCATAACATAGTAGGATATGGCTAGATTTGTAAGCGAGGACAAGGGTGTATATTGGTACGCCGAGTACACTATCGATAAGTAAAGATTGGTGGGTGAGCAAATGAAATGTACCACAAACTAGGGTTTGGGTAGTGGTATTTTAGATTTTGAATTAATAGAATGTGGAAACTGAGATATCAAAATTAATTGGGGTGGAGAAATCAAGTGATAAAGATATTTATACTGGTATCATTCTTTGTTTAACGGTACCGCCATTGTCTCTGGAGTTAGAATGTTAGGATTCACGGCCAGGAAATCAACATAATTGAGTGAACATAATAGACAAAAAGTATAATGCTATGTATTTCACAATCTTTAGTTTGTTTTACCAATAAGTTCTCATGGTTTTGGGTGGGGGAAAAGATACATTTACAGAATTCGCATAAAGCCATGGAAATAAACAGATATTTCCAAGAAAATAAAGTTACTTGGTATAGTGAAGAAGGAAGTTTTCAATCTGGCCTTTTCTTGTTTTGAAGATGGTACCTAGCATTTACGATATTGGGGTGCATGTAGACAATGAAATGGAGTTGAACAGCAGAGTTAGTTAGAGAGAAGAGTGGGATAGCAGAAAGTGAGTTTCATGGAACTGCGACTGAGGAAGGAATGGTGATTGAAGAGGCCTGAGGTTATATGGAGCGATATCGTAGAATGATAAAATATGTTTCCAGCAAGCAACTGAATGCAAATACACAGCAAGCAACTGAATGGAAATCTTGACCTTTCTCATGTATAAGATTGAGCAAAATACTGGATAAAATCACTTAACATGAATTTTAAAAATTGTATTTTCTGTTTACATTTCAGTCCCAGAGGATTCCTTCTGGCGATGGCAATATTAAGTTAACAGAATAATAATTTTGTAAGGACAAATGCATTATGTCACAAAGTACAATTCCGTATTCTACTGCTATGTTTAGTCTGTTTATAGGCTGGCCTGTTTCTTTAGAACACGGTGCTTAATTAGTGTCAATAGGGACATCATAAAGTTAATTAAAAGCAAAAGTCATTGGGGGTTAATTAATTCTCTGTCTGATTATTTTGTTTATGAATTCCAAACTGATAGTAAATGTTACAAAAACTAGTACAGAATTACCAGTCTTCTTTCTTTTCTCATTACGCTTTGAAGTAGAATACCTGAAGAGCAGTGGATATAGCCTAAATGCAAGACTCTTATATGTGCTTGATGATCAGCTTTGGCGTCGTTTAGGGTGAGTCAGAACATGACATTGATCAGATACACAATACCAGATTTATTAATTTATGTAGTTCAATAAGTAGTTAAATTGTGTTTAAATGTAAGCATTGTGGGAAAATGTCAGGGTTGTAATCCCTAAATTATACGCATTAATATAAAGAACATTATGCATAAGTATATTTGATGAAATTGAGAATACCAGTGTATTTTAGTACATAAAATGTACCAAATTAGTTACATTGATATTAATTTAATTATACAGAAGATAAAATTGAATATTACCAGTGTATTATCAGTAATGAAACGTGTTTTTGTATACTCAGTGCTGTAATGGATCAAACACTCACCAGTTTTAAACAAAGCAAAATCCACAAAACAACAATAAAATTAAAAAACACCAATATTTTGTTGAAATGTGCATGCTTTATTTTGCACACACCAAGAATGACAGTCATGGCATCTCTTTAACGTCAACAAAAAAACCCATCTCCAACAGTGTAACGGTGTCTGAGTGATGTACTGAAGTTTCACTGAGATAATATTCCCAAGTCTGGAATGGTGCTTGAATCCAAAACTTTGAAAATGAATAATAGAGTGCCCTCACTAACCCATTAGTGACCCATGACAAAATATAGAAACATAGAAAATAGGGGCAGGAGGAGGCCATTCAGCCCTTCAAGCCAGCACCGCCATTCATTTCGATCATGGCTGATCGTCCCCAATCAATAAGCCGTGCCTGCCTTCTCCCCATATCCCTCGATTCCACTAGCCCCTAGAGCTTTATCTAACTCTCTCTTAAATCCATCCAGTGATTTGGCCTCCGCTGCCCTCTGTGGTAGGGAATTCCACAAATTCACAACTCTCTGGGTGAAAAAGTTTGTTCTCACTTCAGTCTTAAATGGCCTCCCGTTTATTTTAAGACTGTGGCCCCTGGTTCTGGACTCGCCCAATATTGGGTACATTTTTCCTGCATCTAGCTTGTCCAGTCCTTTTATAATTTTATATGTTTCTATAAGATCCCCCCTCATCATTTTAAACTCCAGTGAATACAAGCCTAGTCTTTCAATTTTTCCTCATCAGGGATCAATCTCGTGAACCTACTCTGCACTGCCTCAATCACAAGGATGTCCTTCCTCAAATTAGTAGACCAAAACTGTACGCAATACTCCAGATATGGTCTTACCAGAGCCCTATAAAACTGCAGAAGAACCTCTCTACTTCTATACTGAAATCCTTTTGTTATGAAGGCCAACATTCCATTAGTTTTCTTCACTGCCTGCTGTACCTGCATGCCAACTTCAGTGACTGGTGTACAAGGACACCCAGGTCTCGCTGTACCTCCCCCTCACCTAACCTCATTGAGCTAATAATCTGCACCCTTGTTTTCATCCATCATTATATAGATAAATGTAAGGTAATCCCAAAGTGGATTACCTCACATTTATCTATATATTGATGGATGAATTAAAAGATACATATATAACTAGACTAGGTGGGACCCGTTGGGTCCCAGCTTCACACGGGAGGGCTGGTCCCCCAATGCAATATTCCATCTCTCTAAGGGGGGGGGGGGGGGGGGGGGGTTCTGGAGCGCTAGTATGTATGTTGTGGGTCAAAGGGACTGTTTTCCAGAGGGCTAGTATGGACATTGTGGGCCAAATGGATTCTTGGACTGGCAGCTCAGCCACTCTGCCAGGCATCCCAGTCACTCTGGCCAGGCAGCATTTTAGAACCAATAGACACCTTCTGCAAGCATTTTTGAACCAATAGACACCTTCAGCAAGCATTTTAGAACCAATAGACATTTTTTGCAAGCATTTTAGAACCAATAGAGACACTTTCTGCAAGCATTTTAGAACCAATAGACACTTTTTGAAAACATTTTAGAACCAATAGAGACACTTTGTGCAAGCATTTTAGAACCAATAGACATTTTTTCCAAGCATTTTAGAACCAATAGAGACACTTGTTGCAAGCATTTTAGAACCAATAGAGACTTTTTTGCAACCATTTTAGAACCATTCGACACTTTTTGCAAGCATTTAGAACCAATAGACATTTTGTGCAAGCATTTTAGAACGAATAGACACACTTTTTGCAAACATTTAAAAACCAATAAACACTTTCTGCAAGCATTATAGAACGAATAGAGACCTTCTGCAAGCATTTTAATCAATAGACACCTTCTGCAAGCATTTTAGAACCACTAGACACCTTCTTGCAAGCATTTTAATCAATAGACACCTTCTGCAAGCATTTTAGAACCACTAGACACCTTCTTGCAAGCATTTTAAAACCAATAGACACCTTCTGCAAGCAGTTTAGAACCAATAGACACCTTCTGCAAGCAGTTTAGAACCAAAAGACACACTTTCTACACACATTTTAGAACCAATAGAGACACTCTTTCTGCAAGCATTTTAGAACCAATAGAAACACTCTATCTGTAAGCATTTTAGAACCAATAGAGACACTCTTTCTGCAAGCATTTTAGAACCAATACACTATTTCTGCAACCATTTTAGAACCAATAGAGACACTCTTTCTGCAAACATTTTAGAACCAATAGAGACACTCTTTCTGCAAACATTTAAGAACCAATAGAGACACTCTTTCTGCAAACATTTAAGAACCAATAGAGACACACTTTCTGCACCCATTTTAGAACCAATAGACACTTTTTGCAAACATTTTAGAACCAATAGAGACATTTTCTGCAAACATTTTAGAACCAATAGACACTTTCTGCAAGCATTATAGAACCAATAGAGACACTGTTTACGAACATTATAGAACCAATAGAGACACTGTTTACGAGCATTTTAGAACCAATAGAGACACTTTCTGCAAGCATTTTAGAACCAATAGACACTTTTTGAAAACATTTTAGAACCAATAGAGACACTTTGTGCAAGCATTTTAGAACCAATAGACATTTTTTGCAAGCATTTTAGAACCAATAGAGACACTTGTTGCAAGCATTTTAGAACCAATAGAGACACTTTTTTGCAACCATTTTAGAACCATTCGACACTTTTTGCAAGCATTTAGAACCAATAGACATTTTGTGCAAGCATTTTAGAACGAATAGAGACACTTTTTGCAAGCATTTTAAAACCAATAGACATTTTCTGCAAGCATTTTAGCACCAATAGACACTTTCTGCAAGCATTTTTGCACCAATAGGCACTTTTTGCAAGCATTTTAGAAATAAAATAGACACTTTTTTTGCAAGCATTTTTGCACCAATAGGCACTTTTTGCAAGCATTTTAGAACCAATAGACCTTTTTGCAAGCATTTATAAAACCACATTAAGGGCACTCACAATTGAGTAGACATGTGTTCAGTGCTATTGAGAGCTCGGAGAGACGTGACCCTCTGGCTTCCTCCATCTTGCAGGGCCTGAGTGAGGCACACCACTTCCTGGTTTTATAGTCTCTCCCCCTCCCTCCAGCAGGGGCAGCAGAGAGAATGGCAATTTTTTCAAAAACATTAATATCTCTCAGATTTTAATCGATGGGAAAAATCCTCTGGTCCAGGAAGGCAGAGGGGGGCTCTGAGCGAGGTGGCGGTGTTCTCTCGGAAATCACACCACTGTGAGCCAAAAGCGGTCAAGATCAGACTTTTAGTAATAAGATAGATATATACTTTTGGTGAAGGTACCCCTAAAGTACTGCTTGGTTGGGATTTCCGGAGTTAGACCCAAAGATAATCAAGGAACAACAATAAGTCTTGATGGTGCATGACTTGAAGAAGAACCTGAAGTTGGCAGTGTTCCCATATAGTTATTACCCTTAATCTTTTTGTGGTGAAGGTTGCAAGGAATGGAGGGGTACAGATCCGATGTAGCAATATGAGATTACTTTAACTTGGCGTAGTGTTCAGCACGGACATTGTGGAACAAAGGGCCTTTTCCAATGCTGTACTGTTCTATGTGTTTTCCTAAGGCAGCGTATACCGATAGCACTTTCCTTCTATCATAAGGTTATGGATATGTATGTTCACTGATGATTGACCAATGTATAATTACATTTGAAATTCCTCAACCAATGACCATTGTTTCCCTCCATAAAAAGGGAGACAGAGGGAGAGAGAGAGAGAGAGAGGAAGAGAGAGGGAGCGCACATTTAATAGTGTTAAGTTCTGGGCACCTTGTTCTAGGAAAGATGTAGTACAACTGGAAAGGGTACAGAGAAGTTTTATGGGGATCTTGCCAGGACCAGAGAGTCTGAGCTATAGGGAGACGTTGAGTAGGCTGGGAGTGCAGAAGGATGAGGGGTGATCTTATAGATTCATAAATTCATGAGAGAAATAGATTGGGTTGATGCACAGAGTCTCTTGACCAGAGTAGGTGAATCGAGGAACAGAGGACATAGGTTTAAGGTGAAGGTGAAAAGATTTAATAAGAATCTGAGACATACCTTTTTCACACAAAGAGTGGTGGGCTTATGGAGCAAACTGCCAGAGGAGGTAATTGAGGCAGAGACTATCCCAAAGTTTAAGAAACAGTTAGACGGGTACATGGATAGGACAAGTTTGGAGGGATATGGATGAAACGCAGTCAGTTGGGACTAGTGTGGCTGGGACATATTGACCAGTGTGGACAAGTTGGGCCGAAGGGCCTGTTTCCATGTTATACCACTCTGATTCTATCACTCTGACTATGACTCTAAGCCTGAGACACCAGTGCTTCTTCTTGCTCACGGACATGGAGGGACTGGGCCCACACACTGAGGCAAAGAGTGAGCCACCAGGATAATCCAGAGACCGCCAGCACCACCTCTTCAAGCCACAAAGCTGAGTTGCCAGGATAAGCCTGGGACTGTCAGCTTCCCCCCTCTCGAGGCGAGGTTGAATTGCAGGGAGAAGCCTGAGATTGCCAAGCCTCCTCCTTCAAGACCAGGACTGAGCTGCTGGGACGTTGAGATCACCGTATGCTGACAACAAGGGACCAGCCGCATACTGACGACAAGGGACCCTGACGACAAGAGACAGTGCCCCCCATATGGTCCTTGAATTTATTTTCATTGTAAATAAATATATCATGTGAATTCACCCTACTGCGAGTGTTGGTATGGTCATTGCCGAACCTAGTGTCATCCACGACGCCACAGCAGGCACATGACATGTTTGGTCTGGGTGGGTCACCTGCCCAAGAGCAGACTTAACCTAGTTGGTGATGGCCTTGGAGAGAATCATACAGTCCACATTTTAGAGTGGGTCTCCAATCTTTTGCTGTATAATTTTATCCTTCTCCCCGTTCTGCTTGTAGATGAGGGCAATGTAGTTGTGGTTCTGGCAAAAGATGCAAGGATCCTTGTCGTGGTTCATCCCAAGCATTTATGTAGCAGAGAGTAAAGACTCTCTCATTTACCGGCTGTTCCCAGGGACATATGCGGTGACGGACATAGGTGCTGGTAGAAGACCATTAATTCGGTGAAAGACGATCTTTGGTCTGCTGAAGGTTGTTGGTCTTTCAGCACAGTGAGATGCCCAGAAGGGAATGCTGCCAATTAGCTAATTCCATCCTGCAGGAGTGCATGCTGAGGAACACATTGAAGCTTGGCAAAACCAATGCAGAGGCTCTGTATGGAAGGACCACAATTTTGGACTTTGAGGGGCTGTCCAAAGATTACACCCCTCAAACAAGGGAACGGATATCAGCCCACGGAGCCACTTGAGTGGCAGTAGTGTTAAGTGTTTGGAAAAAGAAGGGGTGCTTGCACTATTGGGTATAAAACTAGCAATATTGAATGTATAAAGAGAGCATACAGAATGTGTTTAGAGTTTTGTGTTGTTTTTGTTTTGTATATATTTTTAAATTACAAATAAAGTTTATTTTTGAAATTAAAAGGTAACTTGGTAAACTGTGGATGCATTGGTTTTCATTTCCCAGAATTCCTAGATTTTAGAATAATTCTCACAATTTGGAGAGTGGTAAATGTAATGCCATTTTTTTTTTTAAAAGAGGGAGAAAAAAAACAGAAAACAACAGTCTAGTTTGCTTTTCATGAGTAGTGCAGTGAATGCTGGAGGCTACTATAAAGAATAATATCGACAGAATTAGAGAAGGTCAACATGGTTATCAGGAAGATAAATTGTGTTTGGTATACCTACCGGATTGTTTTTTGAGGAAGTAATGGGTCGATAAGGGTGAACATGTGGAAATAGTGTACATACTTTCAGAAAGCCTTAGATAAAATCCTACATAAAAGATTAATTTGTGAAATTAAAGTGAATGGGATTAGGGTAATGTATTGGTATAACAGAAAACTGATAGTAAAACAAGAAACAGGTGGTAGGAATTAATAGGTCTTTCTTGGGGATGACTATTAAGTGAGGTACATTGGCATTGAGTGCTTGGAACTCAGTGGTAAGTGGTTGGTATATGGAACGAGCTGCTGCAGGAAGTAGTTGAGGCAGGTACTATCGGAAGGTTTAAGAAACATTTGGACAGGTACATGGATAGGTCAGATTTAGAGGGATGTGGGCCAAACGCAGGTAGGTGGGACAAGTGTAAATGGGATAATGTTTGTAAAGGGCCTGTTTCCACATTGTATGACTCCATGGAAACATAATGTAATATTTCAAAAACATTAACCTAGGTGGGATTTTGAACTGTGAGGATGCAAAAATGTTTTGTGATGGCTTGGACAGAGCAATTGGGAAAAAAACATAGTACATGCAGTATAACATAGATAAATATCCAGTTATCTATTTCAGCAGGAAAATAGAAAGCCAGTGTATTATTTAACTGTTGATGTACAAGGAGACTTGGATGACTTTGTACACCAGTTAGTGTAAACAAACCGAAAGATGCATCAAGCAGTAATGAGGGAATATTTGAGTATAGGATCAAGGACGTCTTTACAATTATCCAGGACCTTGGTGAGATTACACTTTGAGCATTGTGTGCAATTTGTTCTCCTTATCTAAAGAAGGATATTGTTACGGAGGGAATGCAGTGGAAGTTCACCAGACAGATTCCAGGGATGGCACAACTGCTACATGAGGAGAGATTAGGCTTGTGTAATAGTTTATGGGAATGAGACGGATTCTATTTGAAAGCTACACATTTTTGACTTTTAGAGAGATTGAATGGATGGGGGGGGGGGGGGGGATACTTCCCTAAATCATGTGACTACCGGGGAAGTGAGTGTGCACTGAGATAAGTAGAAATATTTTCACTGGCAGGGTGGTGAACATGTGGAATTTGCAATCACAGAGCCATTCAGTCCACCTAGGTTATGTTATCAGAGTTCTAGATCAAATTCTCTTTATAGAATTGTGTTATGGAAACATAGAAAATAGGTGCAGGAGTAGGTCATTCGGCCCTTCAAGCCAGCACCGCCATTCAATATCATGGCTGATCATCCAAAATCAGTACCCCGTTCTGGCTTTTCCCCCCATATCCCTTGATTCCCTTAGTTCTAAGAGCTAATCTAAATTCCTCTTGAAAACATCCTGTGAATCACCTCCATTGCCTTTTGTGGCAGATAATTCCACAGATTCACAACTCTCTGGGTGAAAACGTTTTTCCTCATCTCAGTCCTAAATCGCCTACCTCTTATTTTTAAACTGTGATCCCTGGTTCCGGACTCCCCAAACATTTTTCCTGCATCTACCCTGTCCAATCCTCAAAGAATTTTATATGTTTCTATAAGATCCCCTCTCATCCTTCTAAATTCCAGCCAATACAAGCCCAGTTGACCCATTCTTTCATTATATTTCAGTCCCGCCATCCCGGGAATTAACCTGGTGAACCTACGCTGCACTCCCTCAATAATGTCCTTCGTCAAATTAGGAGAGCAAAACTGCACACGATACTCCAGTTGTGGTCTCACGAGGGCCCTGTACAACTGCAGTAGGACCTCCTTGCTCCTAAACACAAATCCTCTCGCAATGAAGGCCAACAAGCCATTAGATTTCTTCATTGCCTACTGTACCAGCATGCTTACTTTCAGTGACTGATGTACAAGTACACCCATGTCTCGTTGTACCTCCCATCTCCTAATCTGACACCATTCAGATAATAATCTGCCTTCCTGTTCTTGCCACGAAAGTGGATAACCTCACATTTATCCACATTATACTGCATCTGGTATGCTTCTGCCCACTCACCCAACCTATCCAAGTCACCCTGCAGCCTTATAGAATCATCCTTGCAGCTCACTCTGCCGCCTGGTTTTGTGTCATCCACAAACTTAGAGATGTCGCATTTAATTCCCTCGTCAAAATCATGAATATATATTGTAAACTGGGATCCTAGCACCGAGCCTTACCGCACCCCACTAGTCACTGCCTGCCGTTCTGAAAATGACCCGTTAATTCCTACTCTTTGCTTTGTCTGCCAACCAGTTCTCTATCCATGTCAATACCCTACCCCCAAACCACATACTCTAATTTTACACACTAATCTTTTGTGTGGGACCGTGTCCAAGTCTTTTTGAAAGTCCAGATTCACCACATCCAATGGCTCTCCCTTATCCATTCTATTTGTTACATCCTCAAAAAATTCCAAAAGATTAGTCAAGCATGATTTCCCCTTCATAAATCCATGCTGACTTTGACTGATCCCGTCACTGCTTTCCAAATGCACTGCTATAACATCTTTAATAATCGACTCCAGCATCTTCATCACTATCGGTATAAGACTAACAGGTCTATAATTTCCCATTTTCTCTCTCCGTCCTTTCTTAAAAAGTGGAGTTACATTGGCTATCCTCCAGTCCACAGGAACTGATCCAGAGTAGAGAGAACATTGGAAAATGATCACCAATGCATCCACGATTTCTAGGGCCACCTCGAGTACTCTGGGATGCAGACCATCCGGCCCTGGGGATTTATCTGCCTTCAGTCCCAACAGTTTACCTAACACCATCTTCTGACTAATTTGGATTCCCTTCAGTTCCTCCCTCCCACTAGATCCTCGGTTCCCTAGTATTTCCAGGAGATTGGTTCTGCTTCACTAAGGAAGACACAAAGTACTCGTTTAACTGTTCTGCCATTTCCTTGTTTCCCATAAATTCACCTGTCTCTGACCTCTTCTTGGGCTTTTTTTCCCTCATTCTTCTTCAGGGACAAAGGCTTCAACCACAGAGACCTTTTCTTGGGCTTCTTCTTCCCCATTCTTATTGTCCTTCTGTCTTGCTGATCTTTAAGCATGAGGGCTGCTGCAAGCAGTAGGGCTTCTTCTTCTTGTGAGAACTATGCCCTCTGATGTTGCTCCATGGTAGTCATGATGCAGAATGATTGGAAACCCTACCCTACAACCCCTTTTATAAGAAAACTGGGCGATTCCATTGTTTTGGAGGCCAAAATGACGTGAATTGCCTTCAGTTGTCACCAACAGGGACGTAGCTTGTCGCGGGTGGATGTAGGTTGACTTCGGTTGTCACCTGTTGTGGACATTGTCATAGGGAGGGGTCCAGTCACCAGTTTTTCGGCGACCTGCTACGACTATGACAGTCGCCGGCAGTTGCCTAAAAAAATCGCCTAAGTGGGACAGGTGCTACAGCATTTCTCCAGATCCAGCCCATTTCCAGATCCAGATTTACATGATTTGCACCATGCGGATTTTAATTCTGGTTATTTAAAAATATAGATCGGAGAATATTACTCTAAAGTGTTCTATATCAATGTTAAACCTGACAGTAAACAGTAGGTCGCAAGTGAGCAAGGCTGGGAACGAAACATGCAGGGACATTCGATATTCAGGAAGGATAGACAGAAAGGAAGAGGAAGTGATGTGGCATTGCTGGTTAAAGAGGAGATTAATGCATTAGCAAAGAAAGACATTAGATTTGATGCTGTAGAATTGGTATGGGTAGAACTGTGAAATAGCCTAGGGCATAAAACGCTTGTTGGAGTTGCATATAGACCACCATACAACAGTAGGGAGGTTGGAGATTGTATCAAGCAGGAAATTAGGGATGCGTGTAGCAAAGGTACAGCAGTTATCATGGGTGACTTTAATCTCCATATAGATAGGGCCAGCCAAATTGGTAACAGTGCTGAGGAGGATTTCCTGGAATGTATACGGGATGGGTTTTTAAACTAATATGTAGAGGATCCGACTAGAGGGCAGGCCATTCTAAACTGGGCATTGCGCAATGAGGAAGGATTAGTTAGCATTCTTGTTGTGCAAGGTCTCTTGGGCAACAGTGGCCATAATATGGTGGAATTGTGCATTAGGATGGAGACATGGTTAATTCAGAGACTAGGGTCCTGAACTTAAAGAAAGGACACTTTGAAGGTATGAGACGGGAATTGGGTAGGATAGACTACCAAATTATACTTAAAGGGTTGATAGTGGAGATGCAATGGCGAAGATTTAAAGACCGCATGGATGAACTCCAGAAATAGTTCATCCCTATCTTGTGAAAAAATAAAACTGTGAACGTGACTCAAATGTGGCTGACGAGGGAAGTCAAGGATAGTGTTAAATCCAAGGAAACCAGAGAACTGGGCGAAATTTAGAACTCAACAGATGAGGACAAAGGGGTTAATTAAGAGGGGGGAAAAAAGAGCATGAAAGAAAGCTTGCGGGGCAGATAAAACTGACTCTTAAAGCTTCCTTGGATATGTAAAAAGGAAAAGATTAGTGAAGACGAATGTAGGTCCCTTACGGGCCTGTCCTACTTAGGCAATTTTTTAGGCGACTGTCATAGTTTTAACAGGTCGTCGAAAAACTGGCAACTGGACCCCCTGCTACGACAATGTCTACGACAAGCTACAACAACCTACCACCTAGCCGATGTCAAGCTACGGCAAGCTACCGACAACCCCATTCTTCGCGACTTAGGACGTCCACCTACGACGACACTTACGACAACACAAACAATGTACGACAACCGAAGACCAACCTACATCCACCAACAACAAGCTATGACTAGCTAAGACCCTGTCCGCGACAACTGAAGACTCTAGTCATTCTAGCCTCTAAATGGAATCAGTTTTTCTATAAAAGGGGTTGTAGGGTGCAGTTTCCAATCATTTTGCATAATGACTGCTATGGAGCAACATCAGAGGGCATTGCTCTTATTACAAGAAGCCCTGCTGCTTGTAGCAGCCCTCATGCTTAAAGACAGAAGGTCAAGAAAAACGGGGAAGAAGAAGCCCAATAAGAGGTCTGTGTGGTTGATGCCTTTGTCCCTGAAGAGACCCAGGTCTCCTCTTCAGTCTCCATCTGCCTGGTGGGTGGGGATGGGGTTTGGGCCTTGCCCTTGGGCTGCCCCTTCTTCTTCTTGGGAGCCATGTTGCACTATCCAATGTCCCCAACACAAAATGCACAATGTCCACACACTCATCCTTCAGCCTGAGCGCTAGCAGCTGCTGCTGCTGTCTGGTACCCCTAGGTAGCGCTGCTCACTGGAGTGTGCAGCGACGTATATGGCGGGTTGAGTGTGACGCCATTAGAGGACCGCTGTCGTCGGCATTTTAGTCAGGTGCCGCTAGGCAGCACTGTGGCCGGAGAGCCTCCTGGACACACCTGGGCGCCGCTAGGTGCCGCTGCTGCTGGCGCCTAGCGCCCAGCCCTCGGTCTCTTCTCGCTGACACACCGGGCTTGCGACCGGTTTCTTGCTTCTGCACCCGGTCGAACAGTTTCCGTCGCAGCGGGCCTCTCCCTGGCGGCCCTGTCTTGGCATCGTTGTCGTCGGCCTTCCGCCCCGCTTAGCCTGCACAGCTGCTTGGGCATTGCTTACCTTCCCTAACCGGGGCCCGCTCTAGTTGCCTGGTCTTTTCCTACCTACCCCGCCCCGGCGAACCTTTCGCTGGCTCCCCGGACCCCTTTGCTGAAGTTATCCCAGGAGGTGGTGCGCGGGTTGTGGCCGGGCCTGGCTCCTGATAGTCGGTGTGTGCGGTGGCAGTGCGTCCTGTCTCTCACCCCCGCGGTACCCCGCTGGGGATTTCGCCCCTTTATCCCTGAGCTAAGCCCTGGCTCTGCCATGCCGGGTCCGGCTACCGGGAGCAGGGCCCGCGTGTATGCCGAGGTAAACAGCCTGAAACCCCGCGAATACTGGGACTACGAGTTGCACGTTCCTGAATGGGGGTAAGAGACATACACGTAGTAATTATGTTAATATGATTTGAATACGCTGACATCTATTTATAGGACGAACAGTCATCTATAGGATAGATTAATACTGGTCTATATATAAACAAGAACGTGGAAAGCAGACGTGTGGAAATGTGTATAGGAATGTATAGAAATGTATGTAATAACAATTTGTGCAGAGTGGATTTATCTAAAGTATGTTCCCAAAGGAATGAGCCGTTGTTGGGTTATCAATGTTTGTTGGAACCTCTTGAGAAATGAATTTGACTAATTTCTGAAATTTCTGCAGCATATCATGATTTCAATCCTAAATTATGAATTGTCCCACATCATAAATCCATTTAAAACTTGGTTGGTGTTTGCTTTTTTTTTTGCAGTCATTAATGGTGTAGTTGTTCAAGTAATTTGAACCACACCCTTTTTATGAACTAAATATTTTTAGAAGCAGAATATTCTATGGGTTATGATCTTGCCATTTAGTATATTGGATTCTGTTTGATATTTAATTATCTTGTTTATCAAAATATTGATGAAGCCAATATTCCAGATGTGGTTACTTGGTGGTTTATTGAGGCTTGGGGAAATAGGTTTAACACTAGGATGGGGCTTCTTCCTATGTTGTTTCACACAGTCCTGTAAGTCTGTTGATCAATGTACAAAGTATTCTGAGCTGGACAAAGAACAGAAAACTTAACATTGGCCTTTGTCCTTTATCCTCGAACACTTGCCTCTCTCTGCCTAAATTCCTCACCTTAGGTGTGTACAACAACTCCTTTTTTGGGGAAGTCATGGCATGCTAGTTCATTACACTGCAACTTACACACTTGATTAAGAAATTGGTAGTGCAATGTCACCATTTTGCATGCACGATGGCCACTCAAATGGCCAAAAAGGAGAAAACAAATATTTTTCATATTCGTGAATGAGGCTACATTAAAAAAAAACATTTGCTCAAGGTTTAGAACTTTCTAATGAGAAAAAAACTGATCTTGTCAATTGATTTACAAATACTTGCCAAGTCTTGTTACTGCGTAAAAAAAAGCAGGGTTTGACTAAAGCAGGAATTCCAGCTAAATTGACTAGCCTGACTGTGAGTATTCAAGACGTACCTGAGTTGAATAAAGCGAGGAACTTTCTTTCAAATTCTCTAATCAACTTAATTTTCCTTTTGTAGAAAAAAACCTTAAGATTGGTACTTCCTGCATTATTTGTTGCAGTGAAATATAGATTGGCTTGATATCTTGGGCACACTTATTGTCTTTATGTATTCAAGCACTTTGGATGCAGTAGCTCTTCAAGCAATGGTAATGCACCCCCATTCAAATCGTCTGCATATCACTCGGGTGCATGTTTTTTAAAGGTTCTTTTGTCTGATTTTGAGATGTACCTTTAAAGAACAGCGTAAAGATCCATAGATCTTTCAGTAAAACATTTGCATGGTATGTGGGCAAATATTTGGTGCTATAGTATTCCAAGTCCTGTTCATCTGTCAGTGCTGATGTATGCTATTTCCTCTTTCTCCTAATGCCCAAAATGTTTTTTTATTCTTGACATGAACTATTTTTGATGTCCTCACTTTATTAAATTCTTTCCAACTCTCATTGTTACTTGCCTTTGCATGCAGTTTGGTCTCCAGTTCATCTCCTCTCTCCTCATTGTTGACATGCTTTTAGCCATCTGGACACCATGCTGTGGAATTCTATTCCTAAATTCCTCTGCTTCTTCACCTCCCTCAGGCCAAATAATTATCTTTTACTTTTTCTTGGTTATTTGGCATGGAGCATTTGTGATCACCGTGCATTTTGATTTTCTTCCTGCTGCTAGCAGGAAGAGCATTGAATTAGTTAATTTCTCCTCTACTTTTGACCTTTCGGTAGCCAGTTACTAATTAGTGCAGGGCTTATGTGTACCTGCTTCGTAGCTGCACAAATGATAAAATACAAATTTGCTCAACATGCATGATATTTTACACTGTGGTGGATGTGCGCCTATTGAATGAGATCTTCTCAGGGAGAAGCCAGGTGATTTGGTAATAATAGTAGGTTCAACTCAGCGTGTCAAATCTTGTAGGGAATCAAGTACAAATTGGGCAGGATTTTGTGGTGTATTGAATAAGATACGCTATTAGTTGAAGGTCATACTGATGTAGTGGTGATGTTATTAAGTTAATCTGCAGATAAACTGGGGTATTATTCAGTACCAGCCACAGAATCTCAAAGACTTGAATTCCAGCTTTGAAATTGGGGTGAAGAAGAGACTATACTGTCCATCCCTAGTACGATTAGACTATTATAAGGAAAATAGTGGGAAAATGTGTATATTTAAGCAGTCTAAAAATATGTTTGAGTTGTCAGGATGCTTAGTGTAATGGAAACTTGAATCTCAAATGCAAGTTATACCACAACCATAGGATGAGGGGACATGGTATAAACTTGTACAATTTAGATTGTAGCCAAGGTGGAGGCATTAAGAAGCTCTGGTGGAACTATAGTTCTAGGTAGAACTGGCTGGGCCAAAAGACATCCTACTCTGTACTTGTCGTACACTTGTTAGAGGAATGAAGCTAACGGGAATAGAAACATAGAAAATAGGTGCAGGAGTAGGCCATTCGGACCTTCAAGCCATTCAATATGATCATGGCTGATCATCCAACTCAGTGTCCCTTACCTGCCTTCTCTCCATACCCCTTGATCACTTTAGCCACAAGGGCCACATCTAACTCCCTTTTAAATATAGCCAATGAACTGGCCTCAACCACCTTCTGTGGCAGAGAATTCCAGAGATTCACCACTCACTGTGTGAAAAATGTTTTTCTCATCTCGGTCCTAAAAGATTTCCCCCTTATCCCTAAAATGATTGTGGAACTTTGAAATTCCAGAGAGGATTCTTGATCAATAAATCCTCATGTCAATAACTAAAGGTGTTTCATAATTTCCCAGGAGAATAAAATAAAGGACAACAAAAAAGTAAAATTCAAATTGAGGAAATGTTAAGAACCAGTGAATGATTGATGTTTATATTAATTTGCTGCATTTTGTGTCAGTTTTTTTTGTGGTTCATTTTTGGCAGGATGTCAAAATTTTAAAGGCAAATGTCAAACTTTGCATCATACTATAAGGAACCAAAAAACAAATTACCTATCTTTTTAGCAGTTAATGGTGAGAAATGTCAGCTAGGACATCTGTTACTCCTAACAGGGGATCTTGAATCCTTTATATCTACTGGAATGATCATGGTTTAAGATTTTATTCAACGTAAAACAGAAAATGTAGGGAATAGTTAGCAGGTCAGGCTTCACATGTGGGAAGGGAAACTATGTTAATGTTACAGGTTCTGATAAGTGGTTTTCAACAGGAACGTTAGCCCTTTATCTTCCCACAGCTGCAGCCTGACATGTTAAGTATTCCCTGCTTTTTCTGTTTTATTTTAAATTTCCAGTATTTTGGAGTTTTTTTTCATTAGATTCTTCACCATATCCACACTGCATTGTTGTCACTTGGAAGGGGCTGAACCCATAATTTCTGAGTGTGATGCTATTTACAGATACCAAGGCATCAGGTGATGTTCACCTCCCATGCTAAATTGAACCAAAATGCTCTTATCATTCAATTCAATTACATGGATTCAGTTTGGTAGAATTAGGTTTGATTAATGAAATTAAAAATAATATTTTTTATCAAGAACTGTTTAAAGGCAGTAAAAGTAGAGAACTGCAAAGATGCCAGTGCTGTGAAGTCAGAAATAAAATGTTGGAAATACCCAGCTGTTCATAGCAGAGAGGAAGATTAATGTTTTGGGAGAATAATTTATTATTAATTGAAAGGAAGCTTGCTTCACAATACTGTTGTTCATTCAAAATGCCGATCAATTTTTTTTGTGTTTAGGCAATTCAAGGTTTACGGGGACTTTGCATGAAACTGCATCGTCACAACCTTGACGACAGAGTAAGCTCAGCATTTGTCAACGATTGCTCTTAGTAACGTCTCCAAACTATTCCTGCTCCTGTTTCTTGAGTTAAACTTGATATGCAAGAGATTCATGATAAAGTATCATGGTTCTATAGTTTGAAAAGAAACCTCAAGACTGCATTCAGAATAACAAAACTCCCTTGAGGGAATTTGTAAAATGTATGCAGAGTAATTCCCCCATAGAGTTCCTGCTTTCTAAAAGCATAACTGCTGAACAGCTAGAGCAAGGGTGGGTGTGATGCAATCTCATGCTCCAGTGACATTTATTGTCACAGTGGCTTGCAATAATTACAAACAAAGGGAATTAGAGATTGGAGGTGGACTGTTTTTAGATCTGGTTTTATTGTCCTGATTAAACTGAAAAACCTTGGATGTGGACTCTTGGTAGTCAAATGACAGGAATAGTGAACGATACGTTTCATGCTGAAGCTGAGCCAATTGCAGTCCCTAAGCCAGACTGCGTGGCATATTTAAAAACCTTTTATAATAGTGTTTTCATACATAGGGTATATTGGAATTGATAAAAAAAAAACATTAAATGCTAACACAATAATGCCTCCCGTGTGCATTTTCATTTTCCATTCCACAGGTCAATTAAATTGGAAGTTGATTTCTGCTCAACTTTCCCAACTTTCTCCTGCGTTAAGGTAGCTCGCTTGCTTCTGCTTGATCATCCTCCATATCTGTTGTGAATCTACTTGAGTATTAGCTTATTTTGAAGATCCCAGTAATTACCCATAAACTTAAGCACATCCAAAAGTTGGATATTTTAACCTGTACTATCTTACTCTCCGTCACCATGTGCTCATTAACCTGGAATGATTCCTGATTAACCAGCAACATGATTTTTAAATCAGCCTCATCATCAGATCATTCCCTTTCTAATCTGATCAATAGCATAATTCCTTGGTTTTTTTCTTATTTTTTAAAATTCTTTTTACTTTGCTAAAAACCCTTGCGTTTCTTTTAAAAACCTACTTAAAACTTGCCTTTGTTAAAGCTTTCAGTCACGTCCTAAAATCTTGGCGCTATAGATTGGCACTGCCAATCTTTGTTCCTTTGGGCTAAATGTGGTAGTTAAAGTTGCTGTTTATCTTTATGCAATGTATGCAAAATAGTTAAGTAACAGAGATAATTTATTTTGATCATATTGAATCACATATCCAGTTGCTTTGAGCTCTTGAGATAGGGATGAAATGGTTAATGATTTTAAAGGCATTGTATACTAAATCAATTTGAGCTTTGAGGCTGCCAGGGATGGGTACTTTAATCACACGGGCACATACCAGTAAGTGATTGTGTTTTATGTCAACGAGATAACTTTCAAAGCTGGGTGGCAGTGTGAACTGTGAAGAGGATGTAGGAGGTTGCAGGGTGACCTGGACAGGTTGAGTGAGTGGGCAGATGCAGTATAATATAGATAAAAGTGAAGTTATCCACTTTGGCAGCAAAAACAAGGGAGCAGATTATTATCTCAATGGGGTTAAGGTAAGGGGGAGGTGCAGTGAGACCTGGGCGTACTTGTACACCAGTCACTGAAAGTTGGCGAGCAGGTACAGCAGGCAGTGAAGAAAGCTAATGGAATGTTGGCCTTCGTAACAAGAGGATTTCAGTATAGGAGTAAAGAGGTTCTTCTGCAGTTGTTTAGGGCTCTGGTGAGACCACATCTGGAGTATTGTGTACAGTTTTGATCTCCTAATTTGAGGAAGGATAACCTTGTGATTGAGGCTTTGCTGCAGCGTAGGTTCACGAGTCCTGGGATGGCAGGACTGTCATATGAGGAAAGATTGAAAAGACTAGGCTTGTATTCATTGGAGTTTAGAAGGATGAGGGGGGATTTTATAGAAACATATAAAAGGACTGGACAAGATAGATGCAGGAAAAATGTTCCCAATGTTGGGCGAGTCCAGAACCGAGGGCCACAGTCTTAGAATAAAGAGGAAGCCATTTAAGACTGAGGTGAGGAAAAACTTTTTCACCCAGAGAGTTGTGAATTTGTGGAATTCCTTGCCACAGAGGGCAGTGGAGGCCAAATCACTGTATGGATTTAAGAGAGAGTTAGATAGAGCTCTAGGTGCTAGTGGAATCGAGGGATATGGGGGGAAGGCAGGCACGGGTTATTGATTGGGGACGATCAGCCATGATCACAATGAATGGCGGTGCTAGCTTGAAGGGCCAAATGGCATCCTCCTGCATCTATTTTCTATGTTTCTATTTATTTAGTGTGGGTTTGAAACTTGCATGCTAGTTTGTTGACAGTCGGTAGTATCAAATTCAATGGAAAGTGCACTTACTAGCAGCACCAGTTCTTAAAGTCCTTCGTAAGCATAACTCGGAATGTTGTAGGGAGTAGCACATTCCTGCCTTGACTTTGTTGCTGTGTACTTCAAGCACCTGGAGATTAGAGTTTATTAATTCAGTGGTGCATAAATACTTACCAGCGTTAACTCTGTGACTGGAATATTCATGATCTGCAGTATACTTTTTTTCTCTCATGTCCTAAGGAGTTTAAAAAAAAATGTTTGGTAAACAATGTGGACATTCACCTATCTTGTTCCATCACCCCACTCCCTCCAGTGGAATCAAAACAATAATACTCTGCTACCAATATCAGTATTCTGTTTACAATCAGATTTGTTGTTCTCAATTTTCTGCTCCCTCTTAAAGGGCTAGTCTAATAAATTGAATTATCATGATTGGAGCCAGCAGTTCTGAGCACCAGTTCCAAGGACTATTTATTTTGTCCACGGTCGGTGTTTATCATCATTTTGACAGACAAAAGCAGTTTTTTGATGTTATCTGCCAGTACCGGCACCTTTAATAAGTTAAATGTCATTATTTTGTTTTCCAACCACGAAACGCATATGTTTATTAAAGCTGTGTATCGGCACCTTTTTGTCCACGAGTATAATCTGTCTCCAATCTGCTGGGATCTTTGGGCAGTGGTTAGTAACTAGCAGTCACAAATAGTCTAGCTTGATATTTTTCCTATCTGTGATCCAAAGTTTAATGGTAGTTATGGTCTTCCATCTGCTGCCTGAGATCTCATTAGAAACGTGTACTATTGCACTAGAAAAAGTAATGGTTTAGCATTAAGTTTCTGCATGGAGTGCTCCCTCCTGTTTCTATTTAAAGGTGAACTTTCTAGTGTCATGGTAAAGATAATTGAGTGATGCAGTTTCATGAAACATTAGTGCTTTAAAAAGTAAGATGCAATATATATACCGCTATTTTAATTCCATGTCACTTTATGCTTGTGAAATGTTTTAGATTGTCCCACAGCATTGAATGCAGATTTGGCATTGGTTTGTGCTTTTACCCTGCATCAAAACCATTCTCGTCCCTCCTAGATGTAATTTGTTCTTAATATAGCATTCTTTTTACAGGTTGGTGGTTTAAGTCCTTGGGCACATGGCTGCTATTCACAGGTGCCATTGTTCTGATGAATATAAGAAATGGAAGTGAGATTAGCTTGGTCAGAAACCTTGAAACTGCGCTAATATTCAATGAAATCATGGCTGATCTACATCTGCACCTACACGTATCCCTTGATTTCTCCAATATACAGCAGTCGATTATTTTGGTCTTATGGGCTTATACAGCTTATACAGCAATCTGAACTCCAAAAATTAGTCACTCTGTGAATACATTTTTGCTTGCTTCATTCTGAAATGGTTTGCACCTTCTTTTGAGATAAACACACACACACGCTTGCACACATATCTCAGTGAATTATCACTACATTCCCAGTGAAACAAATCTAATCTTCCCTGGGAAAGAGGCTCAAAATTGAGAGGTAAAAACAAGGTTTCATCTTCCCTTGCAGAGGGGTGTAAAGGTACATAACATAATTTCAAAAATAGCTGGCAATATGCATTCACCAATATCTTAAAACAGATTACCTGTTAATTGTTATCATGCCATGTGTAAATTATTTGCTCTACTGTCACTAAAAAAACTGCACTTCAAATGTACATGGGCTGTATGAATACAAACTTTAAGTAGAGATGGTTTTTCATGAGCCATGAAAGACTGACTTTTGTCAGAATTGTCTGGTGGCAAAAAGATCAAAGCCTTCACATTTTTGTGAATCTGAACAAAGTCTTATGGACTCTATCACAAAATTTTCTTCAAGAGCCAATATTTTCATGAATCTGCTCTGAAAAAGTGCAGATTCCTTTTGAAGTCAAAGTACATCGTTCTCTATAGGTATTTAAGAAGGAACTGCAGATGCTGGAAAATCGAAGGTAGACAAATGCTGGAGAAACTCGGCGGGTGAGGCAGCATCTATGGAGCGAAGGAAATAGGCAACTTTTCGGGTCAGGGTTTCGACCAAAAACGTTGCCCATTTCCGTTTCTCCAGCATTTTGTCTACCTTTGTTCTGTATAGGTGATTTGTTTTTGCAAAGGCTTGTTTGTACTGAAACCTTAGTATTAGAGTGGAAATGGTGAAGGTAGAACATTTTCCCTTTTGTTATGTAGGTTAGCTCTACTTGAGTTGGAAACAAATGGAAGGTGAGATAAAATATTTTGGTTAGAAAAATTGAGAAAATAATTTGTGCAGTGGCACAGCCTTGATTTTAATATGGGTTGGGATTAGTTATTTGTTGAATCTTTTGGATAGAAGCATGGCTTGCATGGCATCAAGCGTTTTATGGTCATATCCCAAACAATGAAATTCTTACTTGCAGCAGCACTGCAGATATGTACTCTGTAAAACACCACAATAAACAAAAAAGATATGTAATTATATAAAAAGTGTAACAGATGTAGAATGGAGAAAAAAATGAGAAGGATTCTCCACCCTCTTGTTCAGCTGACAGTCACAGGCGTTCCTAAAGTTAAAAAAAAGTAATGAATAATTAATAAGAATAGTTCCATTTTATTTATTGCATGTTGAGGTTTGTGTCCATTGTTTCTTTGATGAAGGTAATCCATATTATAATAACAGACCTGCGAAGTGGCTCGAAGGGCCGGATTGCCGCCTCCTGCACCTATTTTCTAAGTAGTACGGATTTTCCGTATTTTGTACGGAAATGCGATTAGAATACTGATGTGCGATTTTGTTTTGTTAAATACGGATTTTAAATATGGAGTTCAGTTCAGTCTGAAGAAGGGTCTCGACCAGAAATGTCACCCATTCCTTCTCCCCAGAGTCGCTGCCTGTCCCACTCCAGGTTTAAACAGAGCGATGTCAGTTTAACATGTGGGAATTTAAACAAATCGCTGTGGGTTCTAAATATAGCACTACCGGCTGGAGCGCTATGGCCACACTGCTGTGGGTCACAGACTGTTCAGGAAAATTCTCGTATAACAATGAGTCTTTGGAATTCTCTTTCTCAGTGGAAGTTGAGCCTTTGGTTATTATTCAGGCAGTGGTAGAATTCTGGATAAGCCTAGTGTCTACAAAGCCCTCAATGGGCTTGCACCCACCTACATTA
Organism: Raja brachyura; assembly: GCA_963514005.1. Next base: position 19,166,026 of record OY740797.1, read on the forward strand.
AAAGTCTTCTCACCCACTACACCACCTCCAGGTCCCTCAGATCGGCCGACTTGCGGTTGCTGAATGTCCCGCAGTCTAGGCATAAGCTCAGGGGCGACTGCGCCTTTGCGGTCGCAGCTCCTAGACTGTGGAGCAGCATCCCCCTCCCCATTCAAACTGCCCCCTCCATCGACTCCTGTAAGTCTAGTCTCAAAACGTATCTGTTCTCCCAAGCCCTTCCTGACGTCCTCTGAGCGAGGGCGATTTGTATATATGTATGTAGCCTGCTTGTGTATACTACTCTTATAACAAATGTAAAGCACTTTGGTCAACAAGAGTTGTTTTTTAAATGTGCTATATAAATAAATGTGACTTGACTTGACTAGTGGTGAAAGGTTACCAGTGGGATTGCAGTTACATTGGGATTGGCCTTGATTTTACAGAATGGTGGGTGAGCTCAAGGGGGATAGTGGGAGGGGTGGATAGTGGGAGGGAGAGAGAGAGGAAAGGCAAAAAAATGGAGGAGGGAGGGAGAGAGGAAGGAGGTAGGGAGAGGGAGGCTTCCAAAATGGCTTCTACATCATCATCTGGTGCTAAAAGCAGGAAGCAGCCGTTCAAACAGCAGTATACAAAGAGATGGCAATGAATGCACTGTCAAGTAAGGTGCATAGAAGACATGTCAATTTGTAGCAAAGTTATGCACTCTTGTACACTTACATGGGGTATGGCTGCATATATATTTTTAAAATTAGCAAAATGGCACCCCGTAAAAATACTGATTTTCGGGTACTAGAATACTGAAATGCTCCGACAAAACTTGGCAGCTCTGTAGTAGTTGTTGGTTATTTGGTGGAAGTGATTGAGGAGGACTCTTGAAATGAATCTTTACCATTGAAAATGATGGCGATTGTGGTATCTAAAACCCATAGAAAAGCTGTGAATTTGTGACCTGAAGTTCTTCGGGTTTTAAACTTCCTGCGATAGTTGGCAGTTTTGTTATTTAATTGCTGACATCAGACCTTTTCAACTACTTTATCAATCTAGAACTGTATCTCCACTTCAGAACTAAGCATGCTCTAACCTTGGTCAATGAACTCCACTACATGGATAATGCTTGGAAGTTTGAAGTAGAGCCCAAAGTCATTATTGACATGTTCGCTGAAACACACAATATCGTTTCCCTACCCACCAGCTTCCGCTGTATAACATGTTGTTAAAGAAGGAACTGCAGATGCTGGAGAATCGAGGGTTACACAAAAAGCTGGAGAAACTCAGCGGGTGCAGCAGCATCTAAAGAGCGAAGGAGATAGGCGACGTTTCGGGTCGAGACCCTTCTTCACCAGTCTGAAGAAGGGTCTCGACCCGAAACGTCGCCTATCTCCTTCGCTCCTTAGATGCTGCTGCACCCGCTGAGTTTCTCCAGCTTTTTGTGTAACCCTCCGCTGTATAACATCATTGGCAAAATTCCATGGCAACCCTTGGAAACATGGACCATTTCAATCTCTGCAGTTACCTCTCAACAAATGTAGTGAAACTCCTCTGCATAACCTGTGGTGGAGAAAAGACATGTGAAGATGAAGATCTTAAACCTGGTACATGGTCAACAGCCCTTGTACGCCTCATGTGCCAAACGCAACAAAGACCTCAAGGGAATGCTTTCTGGATATTATAAAATCGTCCAAATCCAGATTAAGCAAGTGTTTTTCATCAGGCTGTTATGCTTGAATTATACTTGGCCGACACATGTGGGCAGGCTACATGGTTCACGTGCCAGATGCCAAATTCCTTAAACAGCGCCTCGGAGCAGTATCACACTGACAGATTACCATAAGGAGAGAAAATATTTTGGAATGTTGTTAGAGCCTCCTTATAAAAATACAACCTCTTCACCTGCTTGTGAGATTAGCTGACCAGTGGCTGCACAGCATGCTGGAAGCCTTTGGAATGGCACAGAACTTTTGAGTTTAGGTGCAAGCAGAAGCCCAGTGAAAAAGATGGAATAGTTGCACGACCTTTTACGCTGTAGCCGAGTCTGGATCCCTCGCATGGTCAGCTGGCTCAGGATGCATAGAAATTAAGTGGGGCAAGACATCCTCAATCATGAGGAGTTGCCTACAAGGAAGAAGACTATGGTGGTTGTCTACTTTCCTGAGCTCAACATGCACTAGTTACTGTATTGATTAAACCCCACAGTAAATTCTACCTGTTCTGGATTGAGTTCAATGTTTTTTAATTGAGTTCTTTTTTTGGGGGATTCGGACATGGATCGTGCCTTCTGCTAATCCACCATCTGCATTCAAAATGATTTTGTTGAGCATTATGCACCAAGATGTTAGTTGTTTTGAAAAATGTTAAGGAAATCTTAAGAACTGATGCAAATTTTAAATGTCGAATTCATACAAGCTGGTATTTGTTAATGCTGTCTATATGTTACACGACAAAATGTTAAAATGGAGCTAATCTCTTTCCTGCTCATTTAAAGCTTCAGATTACTTCACACCCTCATTATCATGTCCAGACCTGGCACTCTTGTCTTTCTCTCTGAGAGAAATGTTGCAAGAAGCGACATAAGAAGTAATTCCTGGATTTCTTCCTCCTATTTTCTCCTCCCCAAGAAGGTAAATTGTCCCTGCCTATCCCAGTGAGTTACTCCAGCATTTTGTGTCTTTCTAAGGTAAATTATTGTATTAGTTTAATTTTCAGATACAGTATGGAAACGGGGCCCATTGGCCCACCGAGTCCATACTGACCATTAATTAAACGTTCATAATAGGCCTATGTGATCCCACTTTCAAATCCACTCGCGACATATTGGGGTAATTTTAGAGGTTAATTAACCTATGATTCCGCACATCTTTGGGGTGTGGAAGGAAACTGGAGCACCCGGAGGAAACCCATGTGGTCACAGAAAATGTGCAAATTCCACACAAGCAGTATAGGAGTCAGGTTGAGGTTGGCTCTACCAACTGCATCATTGTCACCATTATCTCATCCTTGAGCTCACTTGTAGGGGAAGGTTTGAAGTTTATTTTTCTATAATCCATTCCACTATGTTATGTCTTCAAAGACTGGTGGGTACATGAGGCAGGAGTTATATTGTTTGAATAGAAATGAAACTTGCCACCCTTTCTGAATGTGCAAAGTCCCAAAACGGCAACAGGAATTTTGACCAGCTTACACCGAGTGATGTTCTGGTGGAAGTGGGGCATCAATAAATGTGAAGGTCCCTGCTGTCCATTTACATACTGGCATTGGAGCTGTGGCCCACTGAGACTGCAGAAAATACTTCACATTTTAGTGCGATTACTTAAATTCAGTGCATCTTCTGAGTGTTCAACTGCAGTGCAATTGGTAGCTTCTTGCCAGAGAAGGAGCTACAAACAGCTTCAGCAGATTAAGTGTGTAGGAAGGAACTGCAGAGCTGGTAAAACAGTTCAAGCAAATCATAGGCCGTGGTGTGTTTAAAATGTTTTAAAATAAAATAAATTCTGAAATAGGAGCAGGAGAGAGCTCTTAAACATCTTTTGCAATGTCAACATCCAGAGTTTTGTAGGGAGAAGGAATGTTGGAAGGTGGGTATATTTGGCTGAAATTGTTGGCTCACTTGTGTAGAGTGAAATATCTATTAGAATGTCTTTTTCTAAACTCTAAAGTGTTTTTTCCAATGCCACCTTAATGTTGTGATGAATGGTAGCTTTAACTTGCTACCTCATTGGAGAACAAGTAACCATACAGCAACTGCATTTGTAAGATAGAGGACTGAGGTGTGTACTGTGAAGCTAGGATAATAAAGTAAATCTCCTGTTTCTTGGGAATAGGAACTGTACCAATTATGTATAAGATGTTTCTGCATGCCTGGGGTAAAGATATGTTGCAGGGTGAGGAAGTGGTGCGTAGGGGCAGGGGAATGGTGAATTATAGGCCAAAGATATTAGTTGCTGAATACTATCCCTTGTTATATTTGACTAATCAACCATGAGTAGAGATTGACAAATGCTCAGCATGTTGCAGGCAATCAAGGAATAACACCTGTTTATCCTTTTGCTTTGCTACAGTAACCAGGATGATTACCAGTTGGTGCGAAAACTTGGCCGTGGGAAGTATAGTGAAGTATTTGAGGCTATTAACATAACGAACAACGAGAAAACGGTTGTCAAAATACTGAAGGTGAGTATTGGCTTTTTGTGTTCACTTTCTCATTTCTGACCTTGCATTCCAGTATTTATTGGCCGTATATATCTTGCAGGGCATTTTTGCATAAGTATATGTTGGTTCCTTTCTTGTTCTTTAAATCTTCAGAGTTATCACAATCTAATAATTTCACATTTCTAAATCTAGGTTTGGAGGCTGGATATTGCTGAATTTTAATAACTTGAAACTGAGGTGGACAAAATAGTCTTGATTTTCCAAATTTTCTTCCAACTTTGTTACATATCCCTCTATCCTTGTAGTCCACCATCACAAATCAACAGTCTTGGATATGTTGCAATGCTCATCTAAACCATAAGGTGGCTGATATTTGATGTGGTGAAAGGAGATTTTATTCAGTTTAGGACCTGGGAATGGTTGACAATGACACCAGTCCAGTAGAAAGTGGTGCATTTTTTGTAATAATGAAACCCTATCCATAATAATGAAACATCTATTTCTGACTACTATTTATTGCTTGGAAAGCAAATGGGGCCAACAGCAAAAATAATGCTTTATAATCAATATATAATGATAGATCTCGGCATGTAGGGCAATAAGAAACATCATGACTGGTCTTGTGGGTCTGAGGTGAAGAGACAAAGGGTTTGAATAGTTTTGGCTGCAGTGTGAACAAATATAGAATTGAGGTCTGGTTTGATCCTCCTTCGCCCGAGTGTTTAGCCTGTTGGCATTCACTGAAGGTTCACATGATTGAGCGATGTTAGATAGTAGGGTGCATTGGTCACCTGTGGAGCCATCCCACAGTGAACAGTTGACTCCATCAGAAGAATGTTTTTCAACTGATTCTAGGATGCAGAAAAAATGTGGAGTGGCTTTGGGCAACACGGCATGCACTGTAGCAGGTTAATTGAGATCTCAGTGGGAAGTCCTTTAAATTAGCCGTGCAAGAAACCTTTTAAAGATCCTAGCGATTGGGTTCACAGTTAAAGAAGCGATCAGAAGGAAAAGGTAATGCTGTTTTCTTCATGTTACCAGTTCAGATCAGTTCAAATGGCGATGTATCTTTTTTTTATATACTTACCATTTTGTGTTTCTCTTTCTGTGAGAGATAATATTGTTGTGTGTTGTCTTAAGGGCATGTTCCACTTTGGCAACTTTTTAGGCGAGTGCAGGAGACTCTGCGCTCGCCACATGGTCGCCATATGTCCGGTGGTCTCTGGTGAGTCTCCTTCATGGTCGCGAGGAGTTCCCGCATTCTGGGAACTAGTCGCAGCCTCAGTATGGTTGCCGCAAATTTTTCAACATGTTGAAACTTTTTCTGCGACCAAAAATTGGTCACCATGGAGAAAATCGATAATCCTGTAGTCGTAGGTGCAGTTGTAGTGAGGTCACTATGTAGTTATAGGTAGTCGAGGCAGTCGTAGGTAGTTTTAGTTAATCACCTTTGCCAGTCATTTTCTTGGCTCAGTGGGGAAAAAACAACATAAGCACGAGTTTTCAGAACCAAGGATAATCGACCAGTAATGTTAAATGCCCGCCGAACTTCACAGCTATGTATCTCTGGCTTAGTAAAAGTTGTCTGGCTTCTTAAAAGTGTCCCCTCCCCCCTCCCCCCTCCCCCCCTCCCGTTCTGTGCAATAGTTCTAAATAACTAATGTCTGTAAATCTAACCTGACTATTTTAAAGTACAGTGCCTTTGCATAAGATAGCAGACATTTGTACTTTTTCAGTACTGTCTGGTCCATCTATTCATGAAAGTAATGGAAACTCCATGTTTCAGGTATTACAAACACATTGAACAAAGTACCAATGCACCACAAAAAAAAGTATTTTAATAAAATAATGGAGGAAACAATGCTAGTGCTAATGGAGAGAGACGTAAAACAACAATTGGGTTACTGTTCTGATGAAGGGTCCCTTCTCTTGCAACTCTCCAATCCTCAAATGTGCAAGTGCATGCCAACTGGCTGTGCTGTTTTACGGTCTTCCCTACCAAATAATTGAATTGACAAATATCTCAAGTATTTGTGAATTAATCTGACAAATGGCTTTGTTTCATGCAGTATATATTTTCTGCTCCCAAATGAGAGAGTTTTATATGTGGATTATAAAGTCTTAAATTAAATAAACCAAGGTATGTGGAATATTGTTTACTTGCTGTTTCAACTTCTATTTAATAAAGTGCGTTCCCATCTTTTACTTTCGGGCTATGTGAAATATATAAAATATTAATTAAAATGTGCATTTCATGCCCAGTGTGGTAGTTTGGGAATTTTTCCATCTGTGGTTACCTAGAATTTTGTCATCAGACTTGTTGGAATGATGCCTGATTGCTGGCACTGTCGGAGACATTGGAATCTTCTCTGCAGTGGCTAGATTTTTGTGGGAAGCTTTATTCTAGATCAAGTGACCACCTACTGGAAATTTAAGAATTATGTATTTTCATTGAAATATGGAAAAATGTTGCAATGTGAACTTCAAAGCACTGAGAAAATTATAAGGAACTCTCTGACAAATATTTCACCCTAATCAATGGTTGAATATAGGTTAGAAGTAAAAAAAGCTGCTGGAGGAATTTATTAGGTGAAACAGCAACTCGGGAGGGAAACGGACAGCCGTTTGTTTGGGTCAAGATGAAATGTCAATTTCAATGCCCCCCCCCCCCCCCCCCCCCCGATGTGCTGCCTGACCTGCTGAGTTCCTCCAGCAGCTTGTTTCTTTGTGCTTCAGATTTCAACGCCTTTGGTCTCTAGATGTTCTCTTATAGGTGAGAAGATAAATTGTAAACTTTTAAAAACATGGATAGATGACATTACGGGTCGGGGTCCTGTTTGAATGCTTTCTACGCATGCTTTGAATGGGAGAATGCTGATGTGTCTTCCTAAGCCCCCATAGCCCCCAATGGTATTACACACTCAGGCTGACGTCAGAAGATCCTTCAGGAGGTTGAACCTTTGAAAAACGTCTGGACCAGATGGTATACTTGGTCGTGTTCTTAAAACCCATGCAGACAAACTAGCTGGACTTTTTGTGGACATTGTCAATCTCTAATTGCTAAGTTCTGAGGTTTCCATTTGCTTTAAAAGGATGTCAATAATACTGGTGCCCAAGAATAGTAAAGTGACATGCCTCAAAGACTGACTGATGGCACTAATGTCCGTGGTGATGAAGTGCTTTGAGAGTTTGGTTATGCAACATATCTACTCCTACCTCAGCAAGAACCTGGACCCACTGCAATATGCCTACTGCCGCAACAGGTCAACGGAGGATGCGATCTCACTGGCACTCCACTCTGCACTGGACCACTTGGACAATAAAAACACATACGTTACGCTGTTGTTCATCGATTACAGCTCGGTGTTCAACATCATCCCCTCCATGCTGGTTACCAAGCTTGGGGAACTGGATCTCTGCGCATCCCTCTGCAATTGGATCCTGAACTTCCTCTTCAACAGACCACAATGTGTCCGAATTGGGAGCAACACTTCCACCTTGATAACCATCAAAGCACTTCAAGACAGTGCGCACAGCCCCTTGCTCTCTTCACTTTATACGCAACAACTGTGTAGCTGGACACAGTTTGAAGTCTATCTTCAAGTTCAATGACAAAACCACTGTTGGAATTACAGATAATGATGATTCAGAGTACAGGAGGGAAATCTATCTGACCTGGACACCCAGCATATTGATACAATCATGAAAAAACACATCTTTGCCTCTGCTTCCTGAGGAGATTGAGGTGATTTGGTATGCTGACGAATACTCTCTTGAACCTTTACAGGTGTACAGTAGGGAGCATTTATTGACTACTTGCAACAGGGCCTGGTTCAGCAACGTGAACACCCAGGAACGAAGTGATCACAAAATGTGGTAAACACTGTCTAGTCCATCATGGGTATTAACCTCACCACCAACAAAGGCATTTAAGAGTCGCTGGCTGAAACAGGAAGCATTATCAGAGACCCACAACACCCTGGTCACACTCTCGTTTCACTCCTATCAGGAAGAAAGTATACGTGGTTTAGACGCAGCTTCTACCCTACAACTATCAGGCTATTAAACTACAGCGTCCAAATAAGCTCCGAACTACATCGAATTAGAGGACATTATTTTTGCCGTTGCACTATTATTGTTTGTTTTATTATATACAAGGCCAAGTGCAGACCCGTTAGGTCTGCTCCCCCCAACGCATCGCAGGGGGTTATAGGGGACAAGGGGGGTGTGTGTGTGAGGCGGGGCGGGGCGGGGGGGTGTGTGGGCGGGGGGTGTGTGGGCGGGGCGGGGGGTGTGTGGGCGGAAGGTGTAAGGGATAATTTTATGACTTTGCAATTTTGGTCCTTCTCTTGCTCAGAGCAAATTTCGGAACTATGTGCATTGAAGTCTATGGTTTCTGAGCTGTTGTCAGGAATGTGAAGTTGGAGAATGACCTTGAATAACTTTATCAACAGCTGGGTGTGTAAGTGTGTTTGAATTCCTTTACCACGTGTTGAGAGTTGGCCGTATTACTTTCAAAGCATATTTGGTCCGCAATGGGAAGTATGTGTGAGGGAGCGTCGTGCGGAGGGAGGCACGGGTGGTGAGGAAGGAGCATCGCGCTGAGGGAGGGGGGCGCGGTGAGGAGGAAGGCAGAGGTTTGTGCGTGGACCCGAGCGCGGACACTCGGGTGTGTGTGGACCCGAGCGCGGGCTGACCCGAGCGAGTCCACATCTTCAGTGCGACTGAGCCAGGCGAGGGGGGGGGGGGGGGGGAGGGTTGCAGAACATTCCAGCGTGGCGGCTCCCCCTCCCTCTCCCCCACTCCCGGCGAAGAATCGCTGGTTTATGAAGTTAAAGCCGTTGGGGAGGTGGAGAGGGCGGCGACCCCCTCCCCTTGTGAGGCATTGTGACGTCATTCAAAGCTGCTTGAAGAATCTGTGGCCATTTTGGCTTTTTTAAAAAACTGTAATGATGGGTAACTTTTGAAAATGTAGCATAAAATCTTAAGTGAACCTGATTAATGCGTGGAGGGGAAAAATGTGAGTCAGAATATGTAAAAGTTTTGGTGTTTTGACTGGAGTAGTAACACACACACACGCACACTTGTATGCACACGCACAAGACTAAATGCTAAATGTTGGGCCCCATGTTCACATGGGAGGCTGGTCCCCCAACGCAATATTCCACCAATTCCAATATTGGTAGCCAGTGGGGGGGCTTTCTAGAGCGCTGGTATGGGTTCTTGGGGTGGCAGCTCAGTCCATCAAGCCTGATGTGCTGGCAGCTCACTCGCGGCTGGTGGGCTGGCAGTTCATGGCTATTCCTTGGAATTCCATTTCAAGCAGGGTGCAAGGCCACCGAATTCAAATGCAGCTTCATACCATTTCAAGCAGGGTGAAACCACCATAAAGCGACACAAAACACCAATCTCACAGTTCAGTAGACATTCAGTGTGTTCAAGAGCTCAGACAGTCATGACCTCTCCCTCCCCATCATGCAGAGACTGAGCCACACCCACACTTCTGGGTTTTATAACCCCTCCCCCTTCCACTGGAAAAGGTGTGGCCTTCATGGCGTGATTGACAGGAGAGAGATTCTCAACATTTTTTACACACTAATAACACTTATTTTGAATTGATGGGAAGAATCCTCTGCACCTGCTGAGCGGAGGGGGACTGAGTAAGATGGCCAAAAACCACAGCCGTAAGTGGTAACGTTTTATCTAAAATCAATATGCAGTGCAAACAGGAAGTTACCCAAACCACCGTTTGTAGTAGTGCCTTTTAACTTCAACCCGAAGCACCCAAACCACTATTTGCAGTAGTGCCTTTTTACTTCAACCCAAAGCACCCAAACCACCATTTGCAGGCAGTGTCTTTTTACTTCAAACCAACCATATTTTCATTTTCAAACCACATTAAGGGGACTCACAGTTGAGTAGACATGTGTTCAGTGTTATTCAGAGCTCAGAGACGTGACCCTCTGGCTTCGTACATCTTGCAGAGACTGAGTAAGGCACACCACCTCCGGGTTTTATAGTCCCGCCCCCTCCCACCAACAGGGGCAGCAGAGAGAATGGCAATTTAAAAAAGCCCATTAATATCTCTCTGATTTTTCATCGATGGGAGAAATCCTCCGGTCCCGGAAGGCGGAGGGGGGCTCTGAGCGAAGTGTCCAAAAATGGCGGCCGTAGGTGGCGGCGTTCTTTTGGAAATCACAGCACAGCGAGCCAAAAGCAGTCAAGATCAGACTTTGGTAATAAAGATATATGTACATATTTGTGTGTGCGTGTGTGTTATTTTGCAGTACTGTGTTTACATGTCTGTTGTGGTGATGCAAGTAACAATTTAATTGTTCCCTTTTGGGAACCTGACCTGCTAAGTTACTCCAGCATATGTGTCCTGTGTATTAACTAGCATCTGCAGTTCCTTGATCCTCATCAGAGGGGATTTATTTATCATTTCTCATATTCTTCCAACATGGGGGAGGCCACGTGGCCCAACACACCTGTTGTCTCTTAGAACCATCGCATTAGTATTACTCTCCCATTTACTTTCATGTGATCTCACACTCTCATTCAGCTGTATGCACTGAGGTGCAGCTGAATAATGTCTCCGGCTAAAATCTGTTAGCACCTGATGCTTATTGGTGATGTAACAATGGACCATTTTCCTTGAATTATCAAGAAGTCTTGAATGTTTTGAGTTAGTTTCAAGGATGTCCAAAATAAACATGGGTATAAGTCCATTAATTCTGATCACTTTTGTACAAAAACTATTCTATTTACATAATTTTGCTATTGAACAGGATTATGACTGCTGTTTAAATGCTATGGAAATTGGTTCATGTGTGAGACCTCAAATGGTTGACAAATGAAATGAATAATGCAGCTGGAAGTAGCAGGTTTACTTGCATCAGTCAGATTTAGCACCCCTATGAAGACCAGCCTGGTTATATAATTTCAGCTTCATCGTGTAATTACCATGTACTTTATACATATTAGGAACTGGCTTTTTGTCTTCAGCTAATTGGTTATTAATGCTGTCACTATAGCATCTTTAGAAAATGTACTTGGTGATATTGATGACCTTCCTTCACCAGGAATCCACAGACAATTAATTATAAATAGCTGTTTAAACTCAGCACTCTTATATAAACCAAAATTATTAACTACTCTTTGTATTACTGTGATATTTTAATTGCATGGGGCTTCCAGGGATCAGCACGGCAGTTGAAATAACTACAATCCTGGTTCGCAAAGATGTGGTGCAGCTGTGTGGACTTGGTTAATCCATATAATCATGTACATGCTGCCTATCTGATTACAGTTGGTATGAAGAAGTTTAATCTCATTCCCCCTGAATGGCCAACCCTTTATTTTGAGAATGTTCCTTAGTTCTAGACACCCTAGTCAAGGGAAATGCTAACTCTGCATATGTTCTTCAGGCCCTGTAAGCATGTTGTTCATCTCAATTAGATTGTCTATTCTTAAGTATAGGCTCAGTCAGCTTAATCTCTCCTCGTATGCCACATCTCCCAGGAATCAATCTGATGAAGCGCTGCTGTGGTCCCTCTTGCAAGTATATTCTTAAGCGAACAGACCTGCACACATTATTCCAGATTTTATCTCACTAAAGCTATATATCACGCTTTTAACTCTCAAAGCTAGAGCAAATTGTCTATTTCTTTATTGCAACAAGGACTAGCATACAGTTTCACTTCCGAATCACTCACTTTACCCATGTGGCAACTTTCCACTGAATTGTGTTCATGGACAACCAGGTCTCCCTTTCAATGTTTTAATGATACTTTATTGTCACATGTACCCAGGTACGCTGAAATTCTTTGGATTTTTGCATACAATGCACAAAGTACACAGAGACGCCATGTATCTAATGTTGTCAAAGTTACAAAGTACTCAAAGTGCCAATGGTCCTTCTTTGTTCTCAGTGGCGCAGCCTCTCCGTGGCTCGTCCTCGGCCTCTCCCCTCGTACAGTGAGCCGTTCCTCTGGCCTTTCAGCCTTCGTGCCCCAGGCGGCACCGCCTCTGACAGCTGACAGTTTAAGGTGCGGGAGGTTAGACCCCCGGGACCTCCTTCGATCCATCTCTCTCCCTCTTCCGGTTCCCGGTCTTCAGAGACAAGCAGGGGATGACCCTCGGACCTACTCCTGTCGGGGATTAGCAACCGCCCGGGCGGCCCCGTGTCCGGCAACGCCTGTGGCTTGGGGAAAGGTTTGGCGGACGAGCTGGACCAATCAACGGGTCCTCCGAACTCTGTTAGCGTGTTCTTGGTTCGTGGTGGGCGAGCGTGGCCTACCGGGTGATCTTTAGCCCTCAGTCTGCCGCAGGTAAGCGGCATTATTGTAGTGTCAGAATTCTTATTCCTCAATATATTTTCCTCTAGCTCATTCAGTAAGAAAGTTGCATTGACATCTGCTAAAATTTTGCTTCTTAGCTTATTAACCTTTTCTCATTACACAACGGCAGATATAAACCCCAGTTTTAATGTTGGTTCCTTGGTATGCTGATTAAGAATATCAATCTTATATATATATTTTATAACCTTAACAATACTGATTTGTTGCCCAGACTACATATTAGGTTGTGGTTCTTGGTTCTCTTTTTGAATTCTGAAATCTTCTATTCCTGGAGCTTACTTTGCAACATTACAAGCCATTTCCTTTTAATGTAGTGCTTTAACTTATCGTGAGGATATAATTTTCCTTGTTTGGCATTTGTCCCTTTTAAAGGGGATGGATATTATGATTTGTATTCTAATGTATTTAATTTGTTGAAATATTAGCCATTGCGTGTTTATTGCCATTTCTGGCAATGTTGGTTTCCAATCTACAGTAGCCAATTTTCACCCTCATGCCTTTGTAGTCTACATTGTTCAGAATTAAGATGAAAGTTTCAGATTGAAGTAGTGTTCAACGAAAACAATATTGTGATAGTTGCTCCATAAACGCCCCATAATTACTAGAATACCACCAGGGGCGCCGCACGATTGGCAGCCTCGTCAACAGTCTGTTTTTTTTCCTTTAAAATTTTTTTTTAAATGTCTGTTAAAAGTTTGTGTAAATGTTCTCCGGTTTGTTTTATGTGTTGGGGGGGGGGAGGGTTTAGGGGAAAACTCTTTTTTTCAGTTTCTTACCTTGCCGGAGATGCGATTAATTTTCGGATCACATTCTCCAGTCGCTCTGCGGCCAACCAACCATGGAGCTGGAGGCCTCCTTGGACTGATCTTGGGGCCCACAAAAGGGGGGGGGGGGGGGGGGGGAACACACACACTTACATCGGAGTCGGTACCTTGCCTGGGATCACTCCAACCATGGCCTGAGGACTTTACATCAGGAGCTCGTAGTATCGGGAGAGGCCTTGGATGCTATCGGGAGAGGCCATGGAGAGCTTCACCGTCACAGAAGGTTCGACCAGCCCCGGCACGGGGAGCTGACACCCCCCCCCCCCCCCCCCACGGCAACGTGAGTCAAGATCATCCCGTCAACAGAGGGCTCGAGAGAAGAGATTGAACTTTTTTACGCCTTCCATCACGGTGAGGAATGTGGAATGTGGAAGAGTCATTGTGATGGATGTTTATGTTAAAATGTGTTTTGTGTGTTCTGTTGCTTTTTATTTGTATGACTGACTTGACAAATGAAATTTCTCATATGTTGCAAAACATACTTAGCTAATAAAGTATTATTGTGAATGTGATTGATTATTAACCTTTTTATTACACAACAACAGATAAAATCGTCAGTTTCAATGTTGATTCCTTGGTATGATCAACAATATCATTCTTGAATTTTTTTAATACATTTAATGATGCTGATTTTGTTTGCCCAGATTACATATTAGGTTAAATTACCTCTAATTTTCGGATGTACGTTAAGCCTTACAATACAAGTATTTTTAGTTAGGGTGGTATGGGCAGGATGAGAGAGGAGTGAAGGAAAGTCCATGCATGACTCCTACCAATGCTTTCCCCTCACCCTTTGTTTTTTCTTAGCTACTTCCAAGTTGCGTGGCCTACTTAATTTTCTGAGCTAATATCCTTCCCTTTTTGCTTTACCCCATTCTTTAATTCTGGGCTACCTCCCTTCTGTTGCTTCTGAAATTTAACAATCCTGGAATTTTGAATTCCCAGCTACATTCAATTTGCTACCATGTGTTTATTTCTATTTGTGTTGTTAATTTGTCCATGTTGTTAGGAATGCTGTGCACATTCGGATAAAGAGCCAAGCGTTTTGTCAATTTCCTATCATTCCCAGCCCGGATGCTAGTTGGAAGTTAACGCTTGTGTTCGTCTCATTGCTCCTGACAGATTCTGGTTATCATAATTTTGCCTCTTCTGACTTTCCAAATTTCCCCTCACCAGAGCCTGATCTTTAGCCCTTTATTTGATTTGCTGAAACGCTGGTCACAGCCAAACTTGAGTGAAGCCCATTGCAGTGGAACAGTGCTCATTTACCCCTGTAGTGGTGTAGGTGCCCCATGAAACGCGATTCTCCAGGCACCATTTGTTTTGAGTACTTTGACCTTCTTTATCCTATGCCAATTGATAACAGCAGAATCAAGCCATGATTATGCTCGATTGGACAGATTATATGGAGCCTTATTTGAGAAGGACAGCATGGCAGATTTGTAGGTTACTCTGGGTCAGAGAATAAATTGTGCCCGAGCTGTCTGTCGCACCACATAATTGCTGGCAATTTTGGAACAAGTTTGTGTGCTGCAGGTTGCTTTTCTGCCTCTAGGTTTATACACAATAGGGCTTGAAATACACGTGCAGACTTTTGTCTTACTTGTATGCACCTTGCTATCTTTGCAAAATTGTCAATGATTGTCACTACTCTCAGAGTAATATCTTGGTCTGCATGTTGTTCTCTCTTCGTGCAACTGATAGTTTTCAAAAGATGTTATAACTTTACAGCCTGTGAAAAAAAAGAAAATAAAGCGCGAAATCAAGATACTGGAAAACCTTCGTGGGGGTCCCAACATTATCAAGCTGCTGGATGTGGTAAAGGACCCTGTGGTGAGTAACTGTTGGCATATTCTCCAGATTTAAAGTAAACCTTGCCATCAAACTTTAAGGAAGTGAATGTTTGCTGAGGCTGAGGTTAGAGTGGCTCAGTTGATACTGCACTCTCCTCAAAGTTACAAAATGTGTTTACCTACCACACTAGCACTTAACAATATTGATCTGAGCTGACGTTCTGAAGCAGTGCTATTCCTATCAGTTCTATCTTCGTTTGGCAAAAATATTTGGCAAACTAGGATCAGTATTCTGGTTCAGTTTGATGGATTGAAATTTAATTTAAAGATAGTCTGAAGAAGGGTCTCGACCTGAAACGTCACCAATTCCTCTCTAGAGATGCTACTTGTCCCGCTGAGTTACTCCAGCATTTTGTATCTACCTTCGATTTAAACCACTATCTGCAGTTCTTTCCTACATATGGAAACAGGCGCTCTCTCTGCCCACTGAGTCCACACCCACCAGTGATCACCTGTACACTAGCACTAGTCCGAAGCACTAGTCCGAATTTACAGAAGCCAATTAACCTTCAAACCTGCACATCTTTGGAATTTGGGATGAAACTGGAGCACCCAGAGAAACCCACACAGTCACAGGTAGATCATACAACTTCACACAGACAGCTCCTGGAGTCAGGATTGATCCTAGGTCTCTGGCGCTGTAAGGCAGAAACTCTACTGCTGCACCGCTGTGCTGGCACCAGATTTTAACGATCCTTTGTTAATAACCAAAGGTGCATGTGATTATTCACTTATGTAATTCTCACTCAATTAACCCTTCCAAAAAGAGATTGGCTAATCTTCTCGCTGTTTGTTGCTGTGTAAAAGTGCTACTATATTGGATCATATAATGATATGTAAATTCACTGTGAGATGTTAAAATAGCCTTATCTTTTAATTGATTCCAGGATTGTTTTAAACCTGTTCAATCTCTGAAGCTTTAATTTTATTGTTTTATAAGCACTGACCTCACTATTCAATGCTAATAGTGTTTGTCATGCTTCCAAGTTGTAAACCTGATATGATTACTCGCTGCACAAGTCATGTCTTCCCTTTGACAAAATTCACAACCCTTGCACTACCAATTTCTACTGTCGCTCCTACCTGACAGCTCGAGATTTCAAAATACACTTGCCCCATTTGTTGGTAAGTAATGTATTCTGAAATGATTTGAGCTTTTTAAAGATGGCATGCCCAAAAATTCTCATATGCACATAGTAAACTGGAGCCATAAATAATCATAAGCCCCTTTGAGTACCTTACCGCTGCAGCCCCCTCCTGCCCTACCAATCCATATTTTGCTCTTGACAAATCTGTTCCTTAAGATCTTAGCAATCCAACTATATTCAACAGGAGCTGTTTCAGCCCAACTTGATAATTTTGTGGAACGTGATGGAAACTGAGAGGCAGTGTCCTTGACTTTTTCTTCCCATGTCCAAGTTATGATTTCTTTGCCATTTCTTCTAAGCTTATTAATGTTCAGGAACAAAATGATGCATTATATTTTGTATATAATGCAGGCATACTGCTTAAAGGATTATGCAGGTCAGGTTTGGCTATGGCTGATGGGTAGTAAGGAAAGATTGTACTGGACATGGAGCACAGCTTTTATGCAGCAACAAGGAAGGATTGTCTTGGGCTGTTTTTTGGTATTAGCTAGCAGCTTGTTTTGGGAACAATTAATCATTTTCATAATCCTGGGAATTGTGGAGTACCTCGGGCTGAGAGAATCCATCGTGCAGTCGATTAAAGAGAACAGTCATAGACTTGACAACATTCAACAGCCTCAATGTGACTTTATGAAAATGTATTTTTAACTTCTACTTCACGGTGGTTAACTTGGTGGCCACTGACATTACAAACCTCATTGGCTACAGCATTTCCTGTTGATATGCTTTGTGGTAGGTAATGAAGTTATGATTGCTGGCAGTTTCTGACATATGTTCTATCTTAAATTGTAATCTTGTTCTTCCCACAGTCGAGAACTCCAGCTCTTGTTTTTGAGCACATTGATAACACTGATTTCAAGGTGAGCTTGCAGATTTGTATACATGTAATCAAAGCAGTTATTGTATTTAATGATATTTCTGTTTGGTCTGCACTTGTGTACAGCCTTTTACTCACTCATGCTGAATTTTCCTCCAATTCCATTCCACCCTCCCACCCTTTTTTTCTCTCTTTGTCTAGCAACTGTATCAGATCTTGGTGGATTATGACATCCGGTTCTACATGTATGAAATTCTCAAGGTGAGTTGGAAGTCTTAAGTTCTTCCAGTTAGTCAATTGGATGGTGTTTATTGATTATGAATTTTAGCTTCTCTTTGCTTTTGTTCCCTTTTTAGGTCATCCTTGCTGTGTCAGTGCCCTCCCCGCCACCACCATTCACTGATGATTCTTTGGCAGGAAATAATTCTGTACAGAGATTGCCGTGGCCACCAGGCTTCTCCCACACCAATGTTAGCATCACTTGGTGGGTGTCCAGCTAGTGATTGACATTCAAGTGATGGCAGGCCTCTCACTTCTGGATAAACCATTAGGTGCTTCATCTGGTGGTCTGGCTGAGAGCAGATGCTCCTCTTCCCTGCCCTCTGCCAATTTAGGAATGTGGTGCTTTCCTCTCACCAGGGAAAGTAAATGCACTGTTTTTTTCCACTGGACAAAATGTTTAGGAACAATATGATTGCTAATGATATTAAAGGGACTGTCTCCTTTCTAATTTAATAATAATGTCCAACAACAGACCACAATTTGGTCCCTTTTGTGTGGTTAGATTTAATCAAAGTAAGCTTTAAGGGAATTTGTATGTTGTATAATGAAGAGGGATAGTGTCACAAGTCACAGCAATCCCAGAAGATGCTTTTTCGTTTTGTGTTTCCACCTACACTATTTTTTCATCAAGGTGTAATTTTGATAATTGGATATCTGAGGATTGGTTACTCAGGGTGTCTGTTCCGAGCAGCTGGTGACCAACTCAGTACATGGAGCATGCTGCCCTTGTTACCTTGTGGAAGAATGGGGGGAGAGAAACAATGAAGAAAGGCATGAAAATATACTCATTGCATAACTTTTGTTTTCCCCATAGGCGTTGGATTACTGCCACAGTATGGGTATTATGCACAGAGATGTGAAGCCACACAATGTGATGATCGACCATGCCCAGAGAAAGGTATGAGTGACTGCAAGTTGGCTGCTTTAGTGTTTGTATGGTACTAGTGGGCAAGCTGCAGGATAATAAATGAGACCTGCAAATGCTTATTCAAGTAAATGCTTATATCCTGTAAGGTAATAACTGAACGTTTTGTTGCTAAAATTGTATATAGCGTGGCTCTTAATTTAGTGGCATTAAGCTGTTGTCAGAACATTTATACAAAGCTTCAGATTAAATATAATTTAAAGTAAAACAAGGTTTTAAATGGGCAACTTGGGGGAAGAAAAATGTGCAGACCTCAAGTAGCAAAGTAATCATTTTTAGTACTCTGCAATTTTTTAAAAAACCTGTTCAACTTTTTATAATGTTAGTACTTGATTACATTTCTGTAACATCAAATTGGGAGGTGACTGCTGTTTTCAGTGCTATTTCTGAGTGGAATCTTCTATTGTTAGTGACATGAAAACATACTATTATTTCAGTGTTGAAATTCTGAACTGATTGTGTGGAAGTACAGTAGGGTTATTATTTGTTTGTAACTTTACTACAGGTGCATTAATATATTTGTTAATAAATATTATATTTTAGATTCTTTGAGAATTTGTTCTTGCTGTTGATGTGTAGAGATGATCTTTCCCCTCAATTGCTCTGAAACTTAGACCTGTTCCATTTCTGTGTAAAGTCCCAGTCATGCTGTGAAGCTCATTTTGGAAAATGATTGGGAAATCATTGATTTGAAATATGAAATATGTCATCTTCATTTTTGAAGTTACGAAGTCTGTTGTGCCCTTTATGTCGTGCATACATACAGTGGCCTCCATAATGTTTGGGACAAAGACCCATCATTACAAATCTCAAATTGTGGAGTACAGAGGCAAATAAATAAATGATGGGTCTTTGTCCCAAACATTATGCAGGTTACTCTATATATATGTTTGTCATCTTAAAGAAGCGTAGCTCCATCTAGTGTTTGTTTTTAAATAGTTTTGTTTCTCCATATATTTGTCTTTTCATATGAAGAATATTAATGCCGTTTCAGCACATTACCTGATACTTAAAGGACTCATTTATTTTACAGCTTCGGTTAATTGACTGGGGACTGGCTGAGTTTTACCATCCTGAACAGGAGTACAATGTTAGAGTGGCCTCCAGATATTTCAAAGGTCCCGAGCTGCTAGTTGACTACCAGGTACAATCAGAAACAAAGTGATTTGTAGATTACATTTTATAAGGATTGGTGGAGGTCAACAATTCTTTTTATGCCATGGTCCTCATTTTTTGTTTTGGCTCCTCATACCAAATATAACCTTTCCCCTCGATCCCCCCTGATATTTTGCAAGAAGTAGTTTGAGCGCTGTCCCAGTGACTATCCTGATCATTTTCTTGACAGTGGCTTTTCTCCAGAATTAAAGAAAATCTAATTGCATTTAAAATGAAACTTGATTTTTTTTCTGGAAAAAGTGAAATTATTTCCTCACCATTATTTTAATCTTTGCCATCCTAAAACAGGGCATCTAATCTGCATGTCAAGGGGCTAATTAATAAAATTAATTTGATTCTTTAATTTAAATTCTAGGGAACGGCATAGGAGATTAGGGGGCAAAATTCAGGAACATGGTATTGGGGGTAGAGTGCTGACATGGTTAGAAAATTGGTTGGCAGACAGGAAACAAAGGGTCCCTTTCAGAATAGCAGGCAGTGACTAGTGGGGTACCGCAAGGCTCGGTGCTGGGACCGCAGCTATTTACAATATACATCAATGATTTAAATGTAGGGATTCAAAGTAACATTAGCAAATGTGCAGATGACACAAAGCTGGGTGGCAGTGTGAACTGTGAGGAGCATGCTATGAGAATGCAGGGTGACTTGGACAGGTTGGGTGAGTGGACAGATGCAGTTTAATGTGGATAAATGTGAGGTTATCCACTTTGGTAGCAAAAATAGGAAGGCAGATTATTATCTAAATGGTGTGAAATTGGGAAAAAGGGAAGTACAACAGGATCTGGGGTCCTTGCTCATCAGTCAATGAAAGTAAGCATGCAGGTACAGCAGGCAGTGAAGAAAGCGAATGGCATGTTGGCCTTTATAACAAGAGGAGTCGTGTATAGGAGCAAAGAGGTCCTTCTGCAGTTGCATAGGGCCCTAGTGAGACCACACCTGGAGTATTGTGTGCAGTTTTGGTCCCCTAATTTGAGGAAGGACATTCTTGCTTTTGAGGGAGTGCAGCATATATTTACACGGTTAATTCCAGGGATGGCAGGACTGTCATATGCTGTAAGAATGGAGCGGCTGGGTTTGTATACTCTGGAGTTTAGAAGGGTGAGAGGGGATCTTATTGAAAAATAGAAGATTATTAAGGGTTTGGGTACGCTGGAGGCAGGAAACATGTTCCCTATGTTGGGGGAGTCCAGAACCAGGGCCACAGTTTAAGAATAAGGGGTAAGCCATTTAGAACGGAGACGAGGAAACAATTTTTCTCACAGAGAGTGGTGTGTCTGTGGAATTCTCTGCCTCAGAGGGCGGTGGAGGCTGGTTCTCTGGATGCTTTCAAGAGAGCTAGATAGGGCTCTTAAAGATAGGGGATATGGGGAGAAGGCAGGATCGGGGTACTGATTGGGGATGATCAGCCATGATTACATTGAATGGCCTACTCCTGCACCTATAGTCTATGGTCTATTGCCTATTGGCATGAATAAAGGAAAGGGCTCTGTTGTAAAGTTGTGTGCTTCTATAATGTGCTGTTTGTGAAAAAAGGTAATTTAGAAACATAGTAAATGCACTCTTTTATAAATATAATTTAGTTAAAACTTGCAGATGAACTTTGCCCTTGATTGGACACGTTGAGTAAAGAAAATCTCTATTGAACCACATAACAATACCATGTCATGCCAAATGCTGTTTTGAATGCATTTTGTCTGACCAGTACCCTAATCTGCATTTTCTTTTTCCAGATGTACGATTACAGTCTGGACATGTGGAGTCTGGGATGCATGTTGGCCAGCATGATATTCCGCAAGGAGCCTTTCTTCCATGGGCATGATAATTATGACCAGGTAGGGTTCTGCTGAAAACAGAAAATGCTGGAAATGCTTCTCAAGATGGGTAGTTCTGTAGTGAGAGAAATTGTTAATTTCATTAGAACTAGGAAAAATAAAAAAAAACAAATTTTAATTTTCTGAGAAGGAAGGGGGAATGAAGACAACAAATGGAACATCTCAAACAGTGGAAACTTGACAAATATTATTAACGCTGGCTGAGGTGATGGTGAAAGGTTTTAATGATCCAAAAGAAGAGAAGGCTAGAGAGAGGTGGGGGTGGGTGGGGGGAAGACAGCCAGGCATTTAATAGGTGAACACAGACAATAAGGTTTCTGATGGTTGGACAAAGGTCAGAGATGAAACCGAAGGTGTGAGACAAAAGGATTGAAGAGTTGTGAATTATGAACGCAGATGAAGGAATGTTGGTGGAGAGGGAGGGGAGCAATAGATGCAAGTCTGAGTGGGGTATGTGAGGGAGTTGAGGGAGAGAAAGACGGAGGGGGTGGTTGTAAGAAGTTACCCCAAAGTGGGGAATTCATTGTTCATACTGTTGGCTGCAGTAATCTACCCAAGTGGAATACGAGTCCGTCTTGCTTCATGAACTTTATCGTGGTAAGTTCTGTGATTTCAGGTGATCTGCTTCAAAGATTGTTAGAGTAATGGTGTAGGTCACCGATCAGCTTGAGAAACAATGCAATTTGTTTTCAGTGTCTTAACGGTGCAATTTTAAAATAAATAAATACATTTGCTCTCTTCCTTTTACTTTTCTCTCTTCAGAGTCTTGAGTGTGACTTGTGTTGATAATTTCAGTAGGCATGACAAATGCCCATGATTTAATGGAACTTTCCTGAACTAATGGTGGTTTCTGTACATTCTGGGCAATTGCTCGTTCATCTTGAGTAACTGGCATTTAAAACCCTTCTCAATGTGAAGTATAGCATTGTTGGGAAACTGATCCACATTGTGATATACAGTGCTCTCCATAATGTTTGGGACAAAGATCCATCATTTATTTATTTGCCTCTGTATTCCACAATTTGAGATTTGTAATAGAAAAAAATCACATGTGGTTTAAGTGCACATTGTCAGATTTTAATAAAGACCATTTTTACACATTTTGGTTTCACCACGTAGAAATTACTCTATTTGAATATGGCTTAATAACTGGAAAAAAGCTAATCTTAAAATTCTGGAAAAATTCTCCAGTACCCACGGTCAATATGTGGATTTCATCTACGTTCGAAACACTACACTTGGAAGATATGAGACTCTGACTAGCAGGAAAATCAGACTGTTTCTAAAAGACGTGGTCTGCATTTATAAATCTATTACAAGGATAAGGTGCAAGAATACCTCAAAAAAGTACCGGTGTCGGGTCTTG
Organism: Raja brachyura; assembly: GCA_963514005.1. The sequence goes on from OY740797.1 coordinate 19,188,734, forward strand.
GTAAGGGGGGAAGAAAAATTGTGGAGTTGGTAGATTCCTTTTGCGAGATGTTTATAATAAAGTAACTGGCTTTTCTTTTTTCTTTCTCTATTTTTCCCTCTTTCTTTCCTCTCCAGGGTCTATCTTTTAATTCCCGTTTCTATCTTTTCAAGGGTTTCCTTTCCCTCTGTCACGCTTTGGCACTTTCAATCTCTTTTTCACTTTTCTACTTTCTATGCTGCTATTTTTCTCTCTTTTCTAAAGCCTTAAAATAAAAATTAAAAAAATTAAGGGGTACAATGACTGTAATACAATACAAGGGATGTACACTGATGTAACTTACAGTACTGCTAATAAATAAAGATATTAAAAAAAGAAAAGAAATTACAGCAATGTTTATACATGCCCCCCCCCATTGCAGGGCACCATAATGTTTGGGACACAGCAATGTCATGTAAATGAAAGTAGTCATGTTTAGTATTTTGTTGCATATCCTTTGCATGCAATGACTGCTTGAAGTCTACGATTCATGGACATCACCAGTTGCTGGGTGTCTTCTCTGGTGATGCTCTGCCAGGCCTGTATTGCAGCCATCTTTCTTATGCTTGTTTTGGGCGCTAGTCCCCTTTAGTTTTATCTTCAGCATATAAAAGTCATGCTCAATTGGGTTCAGATCGGGTGATTGACTTGGCCACTCAAGAATTGACAATTTTTTAGCTTTGAAAAACTCCTTTGTTGCTTTAGCAGTATGTTTGGGATCATTGCCTTGCGGTAGAATGAACCGCCGGCCAATGCGTTTTGAGGCATTTGTTTGAACGAGCAGATAGGATGTGTCTATACACTTCAGAATTCATTACAGTGCATTCAGAAAATATTCAGACCCCTTCATTTTTACCACATCTTAAAATGATTAAATTCATTGTTTGATCGTCAATCTGTACACAATACCCCATAATAAAAAAGCAAAAACGGGTGTTTAGAAATGTTTGCAAAAAATTAAAAAGAAATGACTGAAATATCACATTTACATAAGTATTCAGACCTTTTGCTATGAACTTAAAATTGAGCTTCGGTGCATCCTGTTTCCATTGATTATCCTTGAGATGCCTCTACAACTTTCTCAGTCTACAACTGAGTCCACCAGTGCTGTGGGGATGTTTTTATAGCAGCAGGAATTGGGAGACTAGTCAGGATCGAGGGAAGATGAACGGAGCAAAATACAGAGAGATCCTTGATGAAAAACTGTTCCAGAGCGTTCAGGACCTCAGACTGGGGCGGAGGTTCGCCTTCCAACAGGACAACGACCCTTAGCACACAGCCATGACAATGCAGGAGTGGCTTTGTGACAAGTCTGTGAATGTTCTTGAGTGGCCCAGCCAGAGCCGGACTTGAACCCGATCAAATATTTCTGGAGGGACCTGAAAATAGCTGTGCATCGACGCTCCCCATCCAACCTGACAGAGCTTGAGAGGATCTGCAAAGAAGAATGGGAGAAATCACCCAAATGCAGGTGTGCTTGTAGCGACATACCCAAGAAGACTTGAGGCTGTAATCGCTGCCAAAGGAGCCTCACCAAAGTATTGAGTAAAGGGTCTGAATACCATGTAAATGTGATATTTCAGTTAATTCTTTTTAATTACTTTGCAAAAATTTCTAAACACCTGTTTAAGCTTTTTTATTATGTGATATTGTGTGTAGATTGATGATTTAATTTTTTTTTTTTAAACCCATTTTAGAATAAGGCTGTAACATAACAAAATGTAGAAACAGTGAAGGGGTCTGAATACTTTCTGAATGCACTGTATGCTACTACCATCAGCAGTTGTATCATCAATGAAGATAGGTGAGCCAGTACCTTCAACAGCCATACATGCCCATGCCATAACACCCCACCACCGTGTTTCACAGATAAGGTGGTATGCTTTGCATCTTGGGCAGTTCCTTCTCTCCTCCATACTTTGCTCTTGCCATCACTCTGATACAAGTTAATTATTGTCTCATCTGTCCTCAAGACCCTTTTCCAGAACTGTGACTGCTCTTTTAAGTACATTTGGAAAACTGTAACCTGGCCATCCTATTTTTGCGGCTAGCCAGTGGTTTGCATCTTGCAGTGTAGACTCCGTATTTCTGTTCATGAAGTCTTCTGCAGACAGTGGTCACTGACAAATCAACACTTGACTCCTAAAGAGTGTTTATGATCTGTTGGACAGGTGTCCGCTGATTTTTCTTTATTATAGAGAGCATTCTTCTGTCATCAGCTGTGGAGGTCTTCCTTGTCTTGCCAGTCCCTTTGCTATTAGTAAGCTCACCAGTGCTCTCTTTTTTCTCATTGATGTTCCAAACAGTTGCTTTTGGTAAGCCTAACGTTTGGCTGATGTCTCTAACAGTTTTATTCTTGTTTCTCTGTCTCATAATGGTTTATGTGACTTTATTTGGCACAACTTTGGTCCTCATGTTGATAAACAGCAATAAAAGGTTCCAAAAGTGATGGAACGACTGGAGGAAAGACTTGGTGCTGAGAGCTCGTTTATACCTGCATTGAGGAGGCAATTAAACACAACTGAGCAATTACAAATACCTGTAAACCCACGTGTCGACTATGTATTAACACAGCTGTAATTTCTACATAGTGAAACCAAAATGTATAAAAATAACCTTTATTAAAATCCGACAATGTGCACTTTAACCACGTGATTTTTTTTCTATTACAAATCTCAAATTGTGGAGTACAGAGGCAAATAAATAAACGATGGGTCTTTGTCCCAAACATTATGTGGGGCACTGTAAAGGAAAATAAATTCTGTCAAGGGTGCGAATGAACATGCTTTGTATCTGATTGAAATCTGCTAAATAATGATGCAGCGAAAGATCCACTTTGCTACGAATAATAAAAATTCAACAAAGCAAAGAATTGATGCTGAAAAGACTACATTAATTTTTTCATTAGGATTGAGAGATTTCTTCTACTCTCATAATCTAAATGGGGAGATGCATTATTTGCAGAATAGACAGCATTAAAATGGAATATTAGAATTTCAAGGGTCATGCCACATTAATTATGTAAAAGCACATATGCTACATTTTGGCATTATGATTTTTAATTGGTGCATGTGCATTTCTTCTCAATGGTGCATTTAAGATAAAATTACGTTATTTATATTGCATATCAGTATTTAATTTGCAAAAGAAAAATCGCGTTAAATCTCAACATAAAATGTGAGGGGATTAAAAAGGCTGGAGCATTATTGTCTGCAGATGTGTTCCTATACTGTCAGGACACGCCTAGCTATTTGATCTGATCTGTTCAAAGCCAATGTCAGCAGAGACACATTGCTATAGAACCCAATGTCTATGTAAACTGACTTGACACCTGCCTCGAACATTCTCCATTGTCGCTTCAAATGTCAACTTGCCCATGGTTTTGCAAATGCTTAAATATTTAATTGTGCTTTCATTATTATGAGTAAGATCTGATTTCAGAGATTCCTCCATTCTAAATCAACAGTTAATGTGCACAATATTGAGCTTCTATGGGTACTATGATATCAAATCCAGCGTTGCAGGTAGTCTCGTTGGAAACTTCTTGGAAACTAACAAGATAATCTAGAATTTACTGGCTGACATTTTGATCTAACATCATACTGATCTTCAGAATATCTCTGCATTGAATAACTGGTTACCTAATGGATAGAGGGAGGTATAAGCGAGTTTGTTATTCCGACTGCACAAGCCCAGGTAAACGATAAACATTCTCGGTAACTGTGCTGCTGCATGTATACAGACCTGTATTTCATCCGTAGTCAGGATCAATCCCGGGCCTCCGGCGCTGCAAGCGCTGTTGAATTGCTGCTGGTCTGTCCCCTCCCGAATGTCCCATCCCTGTCCAACGGTGGTCGGAGATGCCCGGGGTGACCCTGGACTGACGGGACACCGGCCCGGAGCAGTGGCGGCCCAGGCTTACACCCAGCGTGGAGAAGAAGCGCTAACTCCTCTGCTCCGGGCCAAAGTACCATCAGTCCAGGGGCACCCTGGATATCTCCGGCTGCCCCTGAACAGGTATGGGACACTCGGGAGGGGACAGTCCAACAGCAATCCAGCTTGCAGCGCCGGAGACCCTGGTTCGATCCTGACTACGGATGAAACGCAGGTCTTTACTCATGCTGCAGCGCAGTTGCTGGGAATGTTTATCGGGAGTGACCTTTGACAAATCCCATGATTCCTTGGAATACCAAACTCGCTTATTGCTCAAGACGAGCGAACAAGAAGTTTGATTTTCTCCAAATGAAAGCATTGAGTCTGATTTCTGAATCAAGTACTGACTCAATGATGGGAGTTGGCTCAAGTCATATAATCCAGGTCTTAAAAATCAATATTAATAATTTTCAAAATTAATTAATGCTCAAGAGTAGTAAATGTGAACATAGGCTTGACCTTGTGACTTTGTTTAACAAAAAATCAATGAATGGATCACATTATCCTGTTGTCAATGAGTGTCCATTAAGGTACATTTGACTTTTCTTTCTTGTAGCTTGTTCGCATCGCCAAGGTTTTAGGAACTGATGAATTGTTTGACTACCTCAAGAAATACCACATCGAACTGGATCCTCGGTTTAATGATACTCTTGGCCAGTGAGTTGAATAACTGGATTGAGTGAAACTGGATTTTTAAGTGCACATAAAATTGTGATTGTGGATGGGAAGAAACTTGTCATTTACCTGAGAAGTTTAATATTGGTGGGGGGAAAGGGGGAGGAGTAAGTGGATGGATAGATGTTACATAGATTTGTTAACTATGAATGATTATCAGTGGAAATGTAATACTTTTCCCATGTGGAATGGAGTAGTAAATATGGTTTGATTTTGGTTAATTACTTTTTATACAAATGTTATAAATTAAATGTTAAATTGTTTATTATGTGACATATTTGATAAGCTATATCCAGTTTTAGGTTGTATTCATACATAGACTGTATTCTAAAGATTTAATTCAGTTCTCTGATGAATCATTAACTGTTCCTCAGACATTCTCGGAAGCGCTGGGAGCAGTTTATTCACAGTGAGAATAGGCACCTGGTCAGTCCGGAGGCCTTGGATTTGTTGGATAAACTACTTCGTTACGATCATCAGCAGAGACTTACAGCTAAGGAAGCAATGGAACATACATACTTCTGTAAGTATGTGGATGACCCAGCTTTATGGAAATTTTCTGAGCTGGCAATTGTTATAGCTGTAGTAACATTATTCAAAATTTCTGCTACTTAGTATGCCACAGAGTGATTGCTGGAAGTACATTTTTATAGATTGTAATTCAAGGGGGTGGGGAGTTCTGAGGGTATATTGCCATTTTGACTATTTTGCTGGCTGGTGCTGTAAAGTTAGGCTATGAGGAATGATGAATGCTTCTCCATCCCACTTCGCACAGCAAAGCAGTCCAGTTAATTTAAGTTTACACCCTATTCCTACATGTGAAGTGTAAAATGGGAACAGTTGTGCATCTGAGATGGAAAATTGCTTATTGTAGCGATTGGCAGGCTCATATCTGTTGCTACATTCATTCAGATATTTTACCTCAGTGCCACATCCCTACACTGACCTTGTATCCCTTGATTTCCTTTATTTCAAAATCTTTGAATTTGGTCATTGAAAATACTTAATGGCTGGGACTTCACAGCCATCTTGGCCAAAGAATTCACAAGATCAATGTCTTCTTATCCCAGTGTCAATGGCTGGCCATTTATGACTGAACCCTGGTTCTAGACAACTCGACCAGGGGAAATATCATTTTGTGGATCTATCCAGTCAAGCCACTTATTTTGTGGCAGAGTAGGAAAAGGGGAGATGCAACGAGACCTGGGTGTCATGGTACACCAGTCATTGAAACTAGGCATGCAGATGCAGCAGGCAGTGAAGAAAGCGAATGGTATGTTGGCATTCATAGCAAAAGGATTTGAGTACAAGAGCAGGGAGGTTCTACTGCAGTTGTACAGGGTCTTGGTGAGGCCACACCTGGAGTATTGCATACAGTTTTGGTCTCTTAATCTGAGGAAAGACATTCTTACCATAGAGGGAGTTCAGAGAAGGTTCACCAGACTGATTCCTGGGATGGCAGGACTTCCATATGAAGAAAGACTGGATAGACTCGGCTTGTATTCGCTGGAGTTTATGAGATTGAGGGGGGATCTTATAGAGACTTACAAAATTCTTAAGGGGTTGGACAGGCTAGATGCAGGAAGATTGTTCCTGATGTTGGGGAACTCCAGAACAAGGGGTCACAGTTTAAGGAGAAGGGGGAAATCTTTTATGACCGAGATGAGAAGATCTTTATTCACACAGAGAGTGGTGAGTCTGTGGAATTCTCAGCCACAGAACGTAGTTGAGGCCAGTTCATTGGCTATATTTAAGAGGGAGTTAGATGTGGCCCTTGTGGCTAAAGGGATCAGGGGGTATGGAGAGAAGGCAGGTACACGATACTGAGTTGGATGATCAGCCATGATCATATTGAATGGCGGTGCAGGCTCGAAGGGCCGAATGGCCTACTCCTGCACCTATTTTCTATGATTCTATGATTTTGTATGATCCAATAGGATACCATCTCATTCTTCAAAATTCAAGTCGGTTGGAACCCAGTCTAGCTAATCTATTTTCATTGGACGAGTTCTCATCCCAGAAATCTAGTGAAATTTTCTGTGCTTCTTTTGCAAATCTCCCTTTCATGGGAAGATTAGATCTATGCACAATATTCCTAGTGTGGACTCAATTTGACTCTTTTGGTATATCTAAAGTTTGCTCTGAATCTCTCATCATTATTTCCATAAGCTAACAGACAATTAAAGAAAACAAATGCCTCTGCTCTTCATGAGCATTATCAAGGAAACTAAAAGACAGTCACAGAGTAGAAACTGGGGTAGGTGCTGGACAGGTGGAGAAAGGTGCAAAAACATTTCTGGATCTTGAGTGCCATAGCAGATGATTGCTCAATCACAAATGGAATAAATGAATTGACATGAGAAGATCAGAATTTGACTATCACTGACAGTGCTTTGGGCTGGAGGAGATCAGAAATTGGTAGAAAACTTGAAGAGGTCAAGAGGCATTGTATAAACTGGTGCCAATTTGTTCAAGCATGGAATGATGAGTGAACAGACTTGATGTACCTCAAACCAGGATATGGCAGCAGAGTTTTGAATGATGGTAAATTTATGGAGTATAGAATTGTCAGGTTTGGAGGTAACAAAGGCATACTAATGTGATATCCTTATGACATAATGCCAAATTTTAATTGCTGTCATTTGATGCATATAACCATTGCACTCGCAGGAACTAATATCTTTGAGTCTGGTGCTGAGTTTGGGGATTCAATGGTCAGTTTGCAACTTGCGTTGAAAGCTACTAGTTATTTCACTTGGTATTTTACACTCTACCTCAGATCCCGTACTGAAGGAGCATTCGGATGGTGCTCGGAGTAACAACTCGCACGTGCCTGGTGTTTCTGCAGCTGTACGGTGAATCCTACTGCTGTCTGCGTAGTTCATTCTGCAAGATGACGGAGTTACGGGATTTACAGGGGAGACATTGGGCAAAAGAGGAGCTATCACAGTCTGGAAATGTGAACTTGTGACTGCAACGACACAGGTGACCATGGCTTACCCTAAACCCAGTGGCAACACTGTACTACATCCATTTATTTTAGATTTCCATTTATGTTTCAGAGAATTACAACTTACTAGATTTTTGGTTCTGAAATTACAATGTTTTTGTATATTTATATATTATTTTTTGTATTGTAATAAAATGCCTAGAATGTGTTCCATTACAAATTTTCTTGTGTTGTCCTTTTTCCTGTCTTTCTATAAAATAAAAATTTGCCAAATGCAGATAATATTTCTAAGGAAAGGTAGAACAAGTTCCACAAAATTCTAAGCTGCTCACAATAGTTCAACAATTGGGGACACTGGGTGATTTTTCGATTTGAAAGAAAAAGAAAAGTATTTTCGAGAGATCCCTCTCAATGTCAGTTCTCTAGCAAAATTCAAAGTATGTCAGTGTCTTTGGGCAGTAAACTGGTCAGTAAAGGCCCTGAAGTGCCATTTGGTCATTATCTGATGCTTGAAGTTGTCCTTTTTGCTCATGTCATCACTCTTGGTCACACTTTTCCCTTAACTTGGGCCAGAGTAATGTGCAGATAATCAGGGCAGATTTCAAAGGTAATAACAGAGAATGTTATTTAAAAATACATTGAGTATCATCATAACTCCTCTGCAGATTGCAGTCGTAAAGCAGCAGTATGTGGCAAATATACAGGGTCATAGTATGGGTTGACAATGGAATCATTGGCTATGAGGGTTTTTCTGCTGCAGTCTATGTCCTGGAATTAGACTGACTACTGTATTTATTCAGTGGTTCCCTGTTGGTTTCAAAAACGTCACATTCACCAAAGTGCACATTTTTAAATGTATGGGATCCAAGAGAAAATAAGGGCTGTGCAGGCACAAAATTCACAAAAGCTGGATAGTTTAGAATTTTGTTCCAAAATATTTTGTTGAGACAATCTGTTAAGAACCATACAAAAATAATGCAAGCCGCTGTTGAATGAGCTGGTGGGTGGTAATGACAGTGTAGCAGATAAGCTGCAGACTTGGTTGAGGTGGATACAGGAGGTGGTCTCAAAAAAACTTTGTAGTATATGGATATGTTTTGGGAAATAATGTAACTTTAAAATCTACGGGTGCAAAAAACAGGTTTGGTGTACAGAGAAAATGTATGAAGTTCAAAAGAGAGCATGAGAATGTTTGCAAAATGTACAGTTAATTATAGTAGCATGATAAATTTGTCTATTAAAGCTTTCTATGACCTAATGCAAAGCACTGTGTACACTTGTGTACAATCCAATCAATCAAGTTACAACACTGCATATTTAAACCTGGCAGACAACATTTTACTATTTACAAAGGAGAATGGGAAGGTTTCTGTTGAGCAAAATCCTTCCCTTGCACGTTAAATTAATTTTCTTAAACTGCATGGTGTGTGACTTTTCCAAATTTTGTTTAACAGATTATTTAACAGCAATCCCAGTTGGAATAGATTTGCTGCTTTTAACAGAGGCTGCAGAAAATCACTCAACAGTAACGGAACTTGACTGCTTGCAAATCTCGTGCTGTCACTCTAAAGGCGGTGCCCTCAGAAGTATTTTGGGTTTTTTTTCCAAATTGTCTGAGCAATTGTTTTTTTTTCTGAGCCCATTTGCTACAATGTAGTGCATGGAGTAGAGCAAAAGTGTGCTTCATTTTAACTGTGTACCAGTTGACAGAGTTATTTGTGTGGGGTTGGTGCGATGATGTGATGTTCCAGTATATGGCACCTTCCATCCCGAAATCCAAGTTAACAAAATCAATAATACATGGGAGGTATTGACATTTATACACACGTGTGTTTGGATATTACAAATACTGTAACCTTTTTTAATTCAGAATAAAAAATTGATGAGCAAATATAAATATTCTACAGTTCCTTTGTCAAAGATGACTTAACTGATATGCTTTTTGCATTTGAACTCAAGTTTGGGAATGGCTTAAAGAATTAAGGATCTGAGTGAAACTGGAAGGAGTTTAAACTTTTTGAAGTTTCAGTACTTGCCTGATATAATGACTGCAGTAATAAACCATGTGTTATGCGTCATACATTATAAATGATTCTCTACAAACTGCAATCGAGCAGCCGGGTAAAAGAAAGTTGTTTGCAGTTCTTCGAAATTATAAAGTACTGAAAATACTCGGGTAGCACATGTGAAGTGTAAGTTAATGGTGGAATAGGCTTGAGAAGCTGAATGGTTGGCTTTTCCACCTATTTATAATTCTTGAAAACAAAATATTTTATTCCCAGAACTCTGCAGTTCTTTGGTTACGATGACAATATAATTGCATGTAGCACGCAAAATATTCCAGCTCTTCACCTTTGTGCACTATTTTGTTTTATAATTTACCAATTATATCAACTTGTAACCCATCTCATTTTCTGTGAAACTAGAGATATATGGCCTATTTATCCCTACCAAATCTGTTCATATTAAAGAATATAGAAACAAGGAACTGAAAATGCTGTTTTACAAAAAAGACTGATGCAGTAACAGTGGGTCAGGCAGCATCTCTGGAGAACATGAATATGTGACATTTCGGGTCAGAACCCATCAGCCTGAAGAAGGGTCCTGACCCAAAACCACCTATTCGTGTTCTACAGAGATGCTGCCTGACCCGCTAAGTTATTCCATTACTTTGTGCCTATTAATATTCCACACCTGCATAAGGATTATGTTCACACCTACATAAGGATTATGTTCAACATTTCAACATTTAAGGGGTGTGCCTGGGAAAGCCTACTTGTGGCCTAAATGTCCTGTCTGAAAAATAAATTCCCTATTCTGACTGGCTGGAGTGTTAGATGCTAACTCAATGTAAATTCTTGCTCCATGATCTGAACTGTCCTCATTCATGCTAACGTTTGGTAATGGAAAAGCAAATTTCACCTGATGCTGTACTGTAGGATTTAATCCTCTTTGGTAATAATGCATGTTCTGCAATTCTTGGTCTGAGTCCCATAATGTTTATGTAAAATGGGAATAGAGTATTTAATAGGCATCGTTTGCTGCTTAGGTTTGGCGAGGTCACATGGTTCAGAATACAAAGCTGCATTTATAGTGGATTTAGTGGGCCAGTCACGCTGCTGAAGCACAAGCATAGCAGCAAGTTAAGTAAAATTTACATAAAAGGAACTGCAGATGTTGGTTTACAAAAAAAAGACAATGCTGGAGTCATTCAGCAAGTCGGGCAGCAAGCATTTCTGGCGAACATAGATAGGTGGCATTTTGGGTCGGCTCCCTTTAGACTGATTGAGGTTAGGCGGGGGACAAAGTCTGTCAAATTATGTGATATGTGTGAAGGTGTGTTTTGGTTGGACACGGGCCAGAGATGAAAAGACAAAAAATGTGAAGAGTAAGAATAGATGTGCGAAAGGTGAAGGAGATCGGATGGGAGAGGGAAAAATGGGTGCAGATCCAGCTGGGGCACAGGGAAGAGAGGGAGAAAAGGTGGGGGGAGTTGTGTTTGTAGGATAGTTATCTGAAACTGGAGAATTGAATGTTCATACCGTTGGGTTGCAAGTTACGCAGAATAAGAGGTGTTCATCCAGTTTGCATGTGGCTTCATTCTGGTAATGGAGGTGGCCCAGGACAGAAAGGTTGAATGTAGTATCCCCAGCCTGTGAGAAATTAGCTACGCAACGAAGGGTCTTGACCTGGTGTATTCTGTACACAATTCATTGACAATACTACATCAGCCAATAAAACGGGGATATTGCAGGGCATACGGTTGTTAAGAAGCACAATCACGTTTTGTAAGTGTTCCTAAATGGGCAAGGGAATGTTTTAAAAAAATCAAGGCAATTTATCCAGGAAAGATTATGTGGAAGACGGTTGCAGAAATAGCGTCAATGGTATTTAGAAAGTAAGCCCCAGTCTTGCAAAGAGTTATCTAATTACATACTTTCACTTTTGGCTGGTAACAGTTTTATCACTGTTCAAGTGCACTGTTAAAGTTCTCCATTAACTGTGCTATCTACATTTGGTTACCTTGGGAATTATCACTTTTTTATTTCGTATAAAGTTGGACTCTGAACTGAAATATTTTCAATGCCCATTATAGTTAAATGTCAAGTGCTGGGTTCCGGGTCAGCGGGTTCTTCCATCGTCTACAAGTCTCTGTCTCCGTATTTGAGTATCTTTCCGCTGTTAGACGTTGCACATCCGCTAAAATGTTTCCTGGTCCCAAAAGTGTAGCTAACACGTATCTGTTAGGCGCGAAACAAGTTTATTCCTGTTAGAACTTGAGGTATGTTTTTTTTAAATAAAATACAATTTAATGAGTCGCTCTGAAGTCAACCTACTGTAAGTTAGAAAATAAGTTGTGAAAATGGGCGGAACCGAGCCTTATATTCCCGGGGCATTGGTTGTCAGGCTACTACTAATGGATAGACACAAAATGCTTGAGTAACTCAGCGAGGCTGGCAGCAGCTCTGGATTGAAGGAATGGGTGATGTTTCGGGTCGAGACCCTTCTCCAGACTACTAATGGAAGTGATTTGTATGTGAGAATTTGAAATTGCATAAATTACTGCTACTGCTTTAAACAAGTGGAGGGACGGTGCAAATGAAAATAATGTAAAGTAGTAAATGCAGATGGTTAAAATGTCATCTGTAGGCTAGGAGTGGTAGGAAGAATGTGAAGAGGGGTAACACGGGTGGGAAAAGTTAGAAAGAAAAGTGACGAAGTGCGGGCTTGCACTAAGGGAGTGGGAAGAGGAATAGACAGGATTATATTTGCTTGATGTTGTTGTGTGTGTGTGTGTGTGGGGGGGGGGGGGGGGGTGATTAAAAGAGCATGCTACATCCTTGATAGACAGGGTGTTTGATACCTGATGTAAACCATCAGCTGGTGCTCCTTCCTACACACAATTAGAGCCTGGTGCAGTAGAGGGACCTAGTGAGACATGAGGAAGTATTCCGTCGTTAGTGACGACTGTTTGCATTTTCAATAGATAACCTCTTCGTTTATTAAATGGCTGGTTAAGAGTGGCGTGAGTTTACCGCAAAATGAGGGGATAACATGGACCCCCCCCCCAAACTCCCTGTGGAATGGAATAGCATCTAAGTTCCGTCAGACAAGCTCTGAATTGCCTGGAGCGGACACCCGGGATCCGGGGCCGAAGGCCGTCAGTACATCAGCTGGATTTCAAAATAAAAATCTCAAGCTCAGCTCCGTGCCAGGGGAACGGTATCCTGGGTGGACTCCTGGCCGCCGTGACCTTCCCCCAATGGTTCAGCTGCTCCCGTGTCCTCGCCCGCGCTGCGCTGCCTTCTCCTTTCCATGGCAGCCGTGACTCCAAACCTGCAGATGGTGATTTAAACCGCAGATAGACACAAAATGCTGAAGTAACTCAGCGGGTCAGGCAGACGAGTGAAACGTCACTTGTTCTTTTTCGTCAGATATGCTGCCTGTCCCACTGTGTTACTTCGGCATTTGTGTCTCGCTCCAATTGTGTATGCTTGGTTTCCATGACTGCCCGCGGCCGCATTACTACCTTTTCGACATCCATTACGGAGCCTGTTGCCTGAAGAAGACAGATAGGAAGGTG